>VYZX01004337.1:78266-422359 GCA_013401335.1 Brachypteracias leptosomus
GGAAGAAATTTTTTACACTGAGGGTGATGAGACCCTGGCCCAGGTTGCCCAGAGAGGTGGTTGATGCCCCATCCTTGGAACCATTCCAGGAGAGGTTGGCCAGGGCTCTGAGCAACCTGCTCTAGTTGCAGATGTCCCTGCTCAGTACAGGGGGATTGGACTGGATGACCTTGAAAGTCCCTTCCAACCTAAAACATATGAATCTCTAAGTTAAGTGAAGAAAATGATTTGTGCATCCTCCTCACTCAGCAATAAGCTTCAGACTCCTCTGGGTGATATCTCAGGAAGGGCACAGCAAAATCTTTTAAACAGTTACCACTGCAAACAAGGCAGCTCCACACACCAGCAGCCTTGTTGCTAGATGAGCCATGCTCAGAGTGAGTCCTTGCTGGACACTTCTGCCTTTTCCCTGCACACCCACCATGCCAACAGGAAAACCCTACTCCTCAGAGGCTGGCACATATCTCCTGGCTGCATCACCTCATCTCCCTTCATGTTACCAGCTCTGACCATCACCCAGTGAACATCAAGATGCATTAAGGCAGCATCCTGCTGGCAGGAGAGCTGCCTGCTGGGACATTAAACAACACAAGTGATTTCTCCTTGCTCAGATTAACAAATAAAAAATTCCTTGCCAGGAATACCAGTAAGATGCAGATCACAGCCACTAGATACCTTAAATACATAGCAATTAAGGAAGGAATCACCAGAGATCTGCACTCTTGGTGCCTCCATTGCCAAGACAGTTGCAAACTGCAAGTCTAGAATCGTAGAATGGTTTGGGTTAGAAGAGACCTCAAAGATGTTTCTCAACCCCAAAACCCCAGGTGAAACTTGCAGAGGAGGACTCCTTTGCTCTATTACTGCAGCCTGAGGTTGCCTCCTGTTCTTTACCCAAGAGCTTTTCTGCACAACCGCAGTAGTTGTTGCTTGTTCATCCCACCCCAGCTCCCAAGGAAGCTGCACAGGCTGCAATGCAGGGACTTTGTCCAGCTTGCACAGAACTAATCTGCCCAGCTACAGGAGCTGCCTCCTGCCTGCACATTTGTCTGACACAATCAAGTTACTTAAAACCAAAATACATTGCTGCAAGGCACGCAGCCTTCCAGAGCCCTTTCCCCTCTGGACCTCTCCTGCTGACAGCGCTTGCAGATGCAATAGCTCCTCTCTTCTCCCAGTCACCACAATTAACTCCCCGCGCTGCTCTCAGTGCCAAATTCAGCTTCAGCAGGAAGGGATGTGACCTCCAACCTCCTTCTTCCAAACCACTCTGGACCCAGTTCAGTGCTGAGCATCCACTGAACTATCCACCCTGCAAGCTACATGGGTGCAGGTGATTGAGGTTTGCTGTCCCAGCCCATCACTGCCCCAAGTCCATGGGTGTGCTCACACTGCCTTGGAGAAAAGGGAACAGCCAAGTTTAGGCTGCTGTAAAGTCATTTTGCTTAGTACAGAAATCATAGAATAGGTGTTAACACATCTGCTTCAGCACCCTCAGCTGGGGCTGAAACCTGCACCCAAGGGAGGTGAGCACATGACAGCCTCCATCCCTCCATGCAGGTACATCACGGTGCAAGCAGCAGAGCTTGGGTCTCTGGGGAGGTCTCCCGGTGAGGTGACAAACACACATGGGTGATCTCACTGCAAAATACTTTCTTTGGTAGCAAGACATAAAATTTCTTCACACCAGGTGTAGCCACGGTGTAACCGGGTGCTCTGTTGACACAGAGAGGGAGCTGCAGCTTTCCCTCACCACTGACACTGCACAGTTACCAAAGCTCAGCCCATCGCAGGATGGATGTGGTGAGAAGTCATCCTTTTTTTCATTCTCATTTAAAAGTCGCTCTTACACTGGGAGGGAAGACAGAACAAAAGCATGGAGATGCTAACAGCAATGGCATAGGTGTGCAACCAATTCATAATTCAATAGGAAAATGCCAGGAACTGCATCCTCCCCCAACAAGGCATCACCAAGAGGCAGAGGAGTGTTCTGCATCTCTTGGAAGCTGCAGATGCTCCCTCAGACAGCTGCTGTGGCCACCTGGTCAGCTCTGGGACATGCACGACCTCTGGAGAAGGTCTTCACCTCCTAGGGCAGCACAAGTGTCACACCCAGGTTTTTCTGAGCAAGCAGGAGTGCTTTTTAAACTGCTCTAATTCCCCAAAATGAGAGATGCATTTAAAGGGAGGCTTTGGACATTCACAAGAAGTGGAAGATGGACCAAAGGGTTTCATACTGATGCAAGACAAGAAGCAAGGTCAGACCCTGAGCCTCACCTCAGGACAGGCCCCACTCCTCCCACACACCCCTTTGGACCACAGGACCAGGCAGACCTGTCCCCCCAGTATCACCACTGCATGGGTGCTTCCATGATGGACCACAACAGGCCCTCTCCACTCAGTGACCAGCTCCTCCAGAGCAGCTGAACAAAGGCATCAACAATAGGAGCAACTCCCTTCAAATCCTTTGAAGACAATTGCTGAAGGGTCTGGCACACCTTCTCAGCTCCTGCAGCATGAAGTGATGCTCTCCCCAGACCCAGGGCAGGGCCACCACGCACAGCTCTGCACACAGGCAGCAAGAGCCAGTTGTACTTTTTTTTCTTTCAAGGAGGAAGAGAGGGCAGGCTTGTTTTGGAGGGGTTTAGACTATTTTATGTTTAAGCCTGGGGAGAAAATCTGGAATGAAAACTTTCACCAGTAACTCCAGCAGGTGCCCAGGGCAGTTCCTTTTATGATTCAGCTCTTTCCCCAGAGGGGCAAAAGGACAGACCTGGTAACAAAGGCTTTTTTATCCATTGTGTTAATAAACACTGAAAGTGTTAATAAAAAGCTTTCCAGAGCCTTCACTAAGACCCTCAGCCATCTCAGCTCATTACATTTTCAAGCTTGGAGATGAAGCAAAGCCCCAACATCACAGGATTCATTCCCAATACACTTTCCTAATTTCTTTTTCCTACTCTAAACAAACACATTTAAATGCAGACTTTTTTTCATTACAAACAGCAAAGTATCTTTCTTCCTCTCTCACTCACTTTAAAGGCTGTGCAGAGGGAGGGAGAGGGGACTTGAAGAATCAAGTATCTTTTGACGTGCTGCAGCCAGCAAGTGCTGGTTCTCTCATTGCTCCCGAGCTTGGTTCCAAGTTTAATAAAGGTGTTTTGTCTCCTTGCTTAATAAGTGGAATTACCATAGCAGAAACTCCAGCGAGGGATAGCACGAAGCATGAGTAATCAGAACTGGTTTCAGGCAGGTTTTGCCATTTGGGTCCTGTTACAAGGTTATGATGACATAGTGCTACAGGCTAATTTGGAGTTACCATAACTCCTGCCAGACCAGGAGTTGTAAGTTACAATGTGCTGCAAGCTGGGAGAGCTGCTGGGATAAGCAAGGAAAATGCTTTCTGAGCTTGGAAGAGAGCTTTCCTGCTCCAGATGTTTTATCCCTTATTTTACAATGCAGCCTTGTGCTTGCTCTGCTATGCTTTGCACAGGACTCAGTGATGCACTACCTCCAGTTTACATGGGGTGACTTTAATTCCCCCTTTCAGAACTTGTTTCACTTTTGCTTTCATCCAGCACCAGCTGAACTGGGTTGCAGATACTGCAACCAAACAAAATTTGCTGGCAAATCTATGGAGGAGAAGTTGATCTTTCAAAGAGGGAATTGATACAGGCCAGGGCACGTCATGGAAAAAAGACACTTGGACAGATAAAGACATCAGTTATCACTGGAGACAGGGAACTGCAGCAGAGCCACTGTCACCTGCTGGGCACCTGCTGAGCAGGAGCAGACAGTGGCAGGCGACATCCTGGTGCATCTAAGCCATACTCCAAACCTTTCTCCATCAACTGCAGCATGAATTTACAGAGCAGAAATCCCTGCCATGCACCCAGAGCAGGGGCAGAGCCCACCCGCAGCTGCCAGCCCCAGCCTCCCACTCACCTTCACTTTAAACCCCATTAATGACTCCAATCAGGGCTGCACACTGGCTTTTAATTTCTCTCTCTCTAGTCACTGCACTGCTGCTGGCACTGACAGATGCTGCATCGTAGAATCATAAAATCATTGGGGTTGTAAAGGACCTCTAGGATCATCAAGTCCAACCTTTTTCCAACATCTCCCTGATCCCTAGACCATGTCTCTCTCCATCCAGTCCTCGCCCCTGCCTCAGCCACGAGGTATTGCCTGTATTTATTTCCAGCAATCATTCACCTTCAAAAGGAAACGTTTCCATTAAGCAGCACTAGTTCTGCAACCACAAACAAACAGTGACTTCAAGCCCGAGCCAATCTCTGAAACCTCCACAGTCAATACCAGGCCATCCAGTGGAGTACAACAGGTAGCAGCCCTGTCCCACAGACCAGACAAATCCTCTTTCAATGGGCAAAACCCTTAAAAGCGTGACAGGACAGGGCAGCCAGGCACAAGGGTTTCAGGCATCCTCTGCAGTGCTCCCTGTCTCACCCACAGCTTAGGCACTAAGCTGAGACCAAGTCTGAGCCAAGATGCTAAACCCAAACTGCTGATTTGCACAGGGTCAGAGCTGAGCCCCCCAGCAGTACCCATGTCTTGCAACTGGGATGGTATCATGAAGGGGGAAATCACCCTGAGCAAGGGCAGCACATTCAGTTTGGGGCTGGCAAAACCAAGCCTGATCCCAGGCTTAAAGAGTTGCTCAAAACCACAGCGCTTCCTCTGTAGCCAGTGGGTCAGCTCGAAGAGGGTTGTTGACATTTATATCCTGACCATTTCCCAATTTCTGAGGGCACTATAATGAGTGTTTTGGCATTGCAGAGGGAGGAGCAGTACCTCCTCTTCTACCAGCTCTGCTGCCGAAGAGAAACTCTGCTAATAGAGCATTCAAGTCCCTTCTGCAAAAGGGCATCCAAAAATCCTACCAAACCCAGAGGAGCTGCAGGTACCCAACACAACACACACAGAGGCTCTACTTCAATATGGCCCATATGGCACATGCTGTTAAATATATTACTTGCTATTACATTACAGGTGGGAGAGGCATCAGCTCTAAGACCAGGGCCATCTAACTCATGTACATACACAAGAGGTCTCCAAGTGGGGTCACAAAGTGATGGGTGGTAGAGCAGGGAGAGGAAAGCTTCCATTCCCCAGCCCACAAGCTTGAACTCACTGCACACCTACTGGAGAGCTTTAGAGGGGTTTGTTATCCAAAAAAATCAGTGACATTCATTGCTCCAGGCACCTCCCAACACCAAACTGGGGTGCTGGGGGGAAGCCCTCTCCTGAACACAGCAGGACCATCATTCCCTCCATCCCACCCCAAAGCTTGCCTTCTGTGGGGAAGCCAGCACAGCCCTTGTACCCAACTGCCCCTTCTGAGATGAGTCCATTCCTTGTTTATTTTTCATTTTAAATGGATTAGACATGTACAAAAGCCTCTCTTGAAGAGAAACAACCAAGATGTAAAAAAGATGGGAAGATCCAACTGCGAGGCGTCAGTGCTAATCCACGTCAAAGGGCATGCTCTTGACAACTCACTGTAAACTTCCAGGAGGGAAAAAAAACCCTGCAGAATAAAATAGTTAAGTCCAGATAAATGTTTGTCGTTTATTATCTGGAGTCAAGCTTGGATTTCTCAACAACAGCCAAAAGCTAAAGCAAGCATGTTAATAATAAAACATGTTTTACAGGGAGCTCCACGCCGGGCGTGCAGCCTGCCCTTGAAGGGGGAAAGGCTGGAGGCAGGTGGAGGTTCTGTTTGCTCTTCTCTGATAACTGGTATTTAGCTTCCTACGTCACTTTGCTTTATCGCAGCCTGAACCCCGGCCGAGCAGCCCAGCTCCACCTCCCCATCTGCTCCCAGTGCCAGCTGGCCCCGTGGCACAGGGGATGCTGTGCAGGATGTGGTGATGCCACACAACCCACCATCTCACCCCCTGATCCAAGCTGGGGACCCTCAGCCCAGGCTGGGAATTGGGGGCGTTGCTGGAAAACCCCGCAAGATAGATCTTAACACGTGGTTGTTGCCAGGGATGGGAGTGCTGGGAGATGGGATGGCCACGCTCCTGTCCAAGTCACCTGGGGAGCTTGAAAACAAGGCAAATCCCCCCAAATCCTTCCTCATGCACTAGGACTGGGAAAAAAACCAACTGGCTATGGCAGGGAAGGGCTGAGCATGAGCTGGGGAAGCTCTGAAGACATCTCATGTATTGGCACAAAGTGAGCAACCACCCAGCCCAGGCAAGACCCAACAGGTTGGCGTGCTCCACTTTAATTCAAATAACCCTTCTGATAGACAACCTGGAGCAGATTCTCCACCTTCTCTGGATATCCTGGGGTCCTAATTGCATCCAAGGGCAGCTCAAGCTGCAGTTTGGGGTAGGAAGAGGTGCATGGAAGTGACTCCCCCTGCTCCACAGCCTCTGTGGGCACTGTGCCCTCTCTCTCCATCCCCACACTGGGGAGGTGTGGGAGTCTCTGCCCCATTACTCACACGTCTGCAATCGGGACATGTTTCAGGGAAGTACTCTGTAGGAGTTGTATCCAAAAATCCTGCCTGTTCCCTCAGCACCCAATGCTGTGCATCCCTCCTGATTTTTCCCCCCAAATATCTGGCTTGTTGCAGTGCTCAGGTGAGCTCTGTTTTGTTTTGGGGCAGAACACCAGAAAACAGACAGTTTGCTTTGTTCCCAGTGACAAAGGGCAAGAGTTATAGCTGATGGAAAAAAAATAAAAATACTTTATCTATAACATATATGTATATTTATAGATACCTTCTTTGAAATAGAAGGTAGGAGGAAAACTGAATTATTGAAGTTTTTCATGGGCCAAGGAGCTTTGAAAAATTTGGAAGGAAGGAGCAAAATGTCAAGTTTAAACTGTTTTCAATGAAAAAGTCCATTAAAGGAAAAGGGATCTTTTGCAGAATGATATATATTTTGCTGATTTTGACAAAAAGCCCTGTTCAGAGGAGGGGGAAAAAAGCCTTCCTTTAAAGGTTTTCATCTAGCATTGCTTTGCCTTTTTCCAGTGCTGCTCATGAAAGCATCCTCACAAACCTGTTGTTGCTGCAGCATGGTGTGCCCAGGGAGAAGGTGTGTCTGACCACGGGCTCCTGTGGGCAAGGGTTAGGAGACAACCCTTGTCTGTACCATGAAAATAAGCAGGTGGTGTAAAAGGCAAGGTGGGGGGGGAATAAAATAAAATAAATTAAAAGTCAACTTCCCCCTGTCTGTTTTGCCCCTGGGGAGGGGAAATGCTGATCCTCCAGCTCACAGATGGTCTTCCTGGAACAACCTCGTGGTTTCCACCCTGTTGGCCACGTCTGGCAATGGGGAAGGATTTTAAAGGAGGGGTGAAGGACATGGAACTCCCTCCCCAGGGGCAGTGCCAGGAGCTCTGCATGTGCCGTGCCCACCGCGGGATGTGGTGGGTATTTCCTGGGGTGAAACATCAGCTTCACCTCCCTGACCACAACCACATCTCACATCATGGAGGAGGAAGCTGCAGGTCGAGCACACACCCCCCCAGCAATTACAGCCAGTTTTCAGTATCGACCAGTCCCAGCCATCCTGTGACGGGCCACAGAAAATATTAATTATATCCTCTCCCATTGAGACCAGTTTCTTTCTCGTTCAGGTGTTGCTGGACCTGAATCACAGCCAAGCTGGGATTCCAGAGTTGCACACGAGGAAGGAATGAGCATCACCTAAATGGTTGTTTTGCCACCTTGTATCTCCCTGAAACCTCAAACAGCTGCACGTACAGCAATGAATTCAGAGTAATGCCACCAATGAAACACTCAAATTAATAGCAATAAAGTGTAAATGCTCCACGTGATAGCAGCAGAGCCATGCTTGGGAAAACGAGCTGTGAAAGCTTAAAAACCAGCACAAGATGAGACCACTGGGACCAAAAAAAAAAAAAAGGCAACAAAACAAACAGTCCATTTCAATATCCTTTTCATAAGGAACCAAAATGAACCCAGGAACACATCAGAGAATAATCATTTAGCACAGATCAAACAGGAGAACTAGCACATTAAAAATACATGCAGCATTAATCAGCCACGCAGAGTTATATGCCATCATTTCCATAAATAATACAGGATCAAAGCAGCCCAAGCAGCACTATCAGTTAATACAGTCAAGCCAGTCAGTCAAAATAGAGGAGAGCTGGTGAAAACTGTGGCAGTATCATTTGCCAGGGATAAAGAAGATCCATCCAAAAAGTGGAATGACCAGTTATACAGGTAAGGGTTACCAGCGGCCTCGCCATTAGACAGAGGGGGTGCCACAAAGGAAAAAAAAAACAAAGAAATGAGAAATAAAGGGTTAATGTAAGTTCAAAAAAGATTTTTTTTAAAAAAAAAAGCTTGGGGAATATCAATGTATATTTTGTCTAGTGATAACTCCTCTGAAGAGCCAAGGTACAGGGCAGAGGTGGGAGGACTGATCCCACCAAGAGCATCCCCAGTGATCCCAGTGCCAGGTCAGGGCTGAGTCTGGGGGTGCAGACTAAACCAGGACCCCTTCCCCAGAGTCAGGGCAGTGCTGGAGGGTCTCCCCTTCACCCAGGAGAAACACCCCCACTGCAGAAGCCATCCCACCTGCTCGGGGTGAAGGCCTTTAAATACCCATCCCTCTCTCCAAGCCCAGAGAATGCCTGTGTCATTCAGCCCTTTGCTGAGAGGCTGAAGAGCCATTTAGCTGGCTGATTTTTAAAAGAGGCATGTGGAGCAGCACGAGCTATAAATAGCAGAGATGCTTGCCTTGTCATGTTTCTGGTGGCTTATTTATAAGGACAGAGGGCGACTGAATTAAAAATGGTAAAAAGAGCGACTCGGCTTCGCTCTGGTTTGAGCTGCCTGAAGAGAAAAACCTTCGAGGTTTTGCTTTCTCCGTTTTCCAGGCAAAAAGCAAACGCCCATCGCTCATGCTCAGACTCTGAATTGGGTACATTTACAAGGCAAATTTTAATTCATACAGCAGGTGTTGAGGGGGAAAAAAAAAAATCCCACTTTAAGCAGCAAAAGACCAAACTAAGGCTTCACATTCATTCGTGTGGCTCCAGGGAAGCTCTTCATTTACTGAAATAGGACCCGTGTGAGTACGAAGCAGGAACAGAGACCCCAAAAGCTTTTCCAGAGAGGGGGAATAAAAGCCCTGAAGGAGGCTGAACGAAGCTATTGCCAAACACAAGGGCTGGCAGCCTGTCCAGCACCACGACCTCGCTGCATTTCGTGTGACGAAGGGCGATCGGAATTTTGCATGGGAAGAACTGGATGAGCATCAGGCAGGGGAGGAATTCAGCCTCCAACAAAAGACCCGCTTTGGGCAGCTCAAAGCCTCCCCGGCCGATTAGCAGCCAGGCACTGTTTGGATGGTCTATTCTTCACAGGCAGCTCGGCACAATCCAGAAAAACCACGTGAGCTGAGCATCCCCCCCTGCATTCGGAGCCTTTATGAAATAGCTGCTGGAAACAAGGGGAGTGAGTCAGGCTACAGGACCCCAACCAGCTGGGATGCAGGAGAAGCTGGACCGCTCTTCCAGCATCCCTGGCAGGGAGAGGAGTCATGGAGGGAGCAAGTGATCCCATCAGAGGTGACATCCTCTACTGCTCCTCCAGGAGAAGCACCTGCCAAGGAGCCAGGACCAACACTGTCAGAAAGTTTCCTATTGAATTAGGGGGGAAAAGTTCTGTCTAAACAAATGAGGTTCAATTATTCCAAGCCCAGAATGTCCTGTTCAAAACGCTTCCAGACTGACAAGCTTTAATCCAATAAAAGACCCTTCCAGACAAGCCCTGCTGGGATTTTGGGAGTGTTTCCCCCCAGCTCCACACTGGGAATGGATTTAGCCCCAAGGGCAACAAGGACACGGATTTTATGAGGCAGCCTCAAGGCACGAGACCCTCAATCCTACTGGAGGCAGAAACAAAGCAAGAAAAACCATCTCATTTCAGTCTGACCCAAAAGTCAAATTTAAAAAAGCAAATAATTTCCTGTGAACCAAAAATGCTGGTTTCCATCCAGTTTAATGAGACTGAATTGCAACCGGTTCTGTTCTCCTGGGGTGGTGGAGACACACGACCCCCCAGGGCAGGGCAGATGGCTTGATTGCAATCTAGCCTTTAGCTCGTAAAACATATTAATATCCCCAACCAATTATAAAGTGCCAGACTGTGTCCCCCCCCAACCTCTGCTCCTGCCAAGCGAGGCCTCGCTGCACAAGGCACAACAAGCCAGGTCAGCAAAGCCTGTGGGTCTCCAGGACCTCTGAAGCAAGTCCAAGCCCTTGCTGCAGGCTCATTGATGAACTCATTGAAGTCTCAGGTGCAGTCTAAGGTGCTGCACAGCAACCCAGCTCCTTAAAATAAAAGAACACCACAAATAAAAATGTGAAGTGCTCATCGGAAGTAGAGCAGAAGGAGTCTTCCCTTCCATCTGCAAGAGAAATCCCTGCCTTCAGCAGCCAGCATAGGTACAAGTTTATTTCTAACGACAGCAGATGCATCACACCACTCCTAAGATCTTCTTGGAAGCACCAGCAAGCACCTCGGATCTGCAGCAGAGCTTCCTGACAGTCAGCTGGCCTCAGCTCTGCCAGCACCAGCAGCAGCACAAGGACTTAGCCCTGCATATTTATAGGCCATGGGCTTTTGTCAAAAACCCTCTGAAGTCTTTCTCCTGACTTCAGCAGACTCACGTCCGGGGCCTCTGTTCCTTGGGGACAGCTTGTTCTGTGCTTCTCTGCCCACAGTCATGGGGTATGGGAAGTCCTGGATGTCCCTGTCCTCGTGCTGCTCACGCACACACAGCTGGTGGGGACAGACTTAGGTGCAGGCTTGGTGCCCACCCTCACCACCACCCATCTGGGTAGACCCCAAGATGCACAGCGACCTCCAAGGCCACACTGGAACAGAACAAGGGCCACAATCCCCTCTGGGATGGGGTTATTCACCCTCTGAGGTTAAACCTTGATATAGCCCATGAGATGAGCTCTGCTGCCAGCCCAGCACCATCTCTCCTTAATTGCAGTGATACTTTCCCCTCCTGCACAGCCCAGTCCATGCTGGGCAGTGGGCAGGATCAACTCCAAGGTGCCTCTCTGCTGCAAGAGTGTCCCCTGGTCACTGGGGGACCACAACCTGGTGACCACAACTACCCTTGCAGAGGGTGCCAATCATTGGCATTGGTGAATGGGGCCAGGACACCTCCTGCTCACCACACAGCTTCAGAAAAAACACTTTATTCAGCGTTTCAGCAACTCTGCTTCCCCACAGGCTGGTGTTTAGGTATTACCAAGAGCAACCAGACAAAGAACTTCAACACCCCACACAGTAGTGGTCCTGTTTTACTTTTGTTATTTTCCAAGTGGCAGCTCAGTGATGTGATGATGGCTGAATCTCAGCTATCATTTAAAAGAAAGCAAAACCCCTGCAGATGGAGGCTACCAAACAAGACCTTGGATGCTCTGTAGATCCTGCCAGAAATATCCTGATTTTCATGAGCATCGCTAAGTCCAAGAATCACAAAATCTTGAGTCAGGACAGTTGGAAGCATCTGATTGAAGAATGACTCAGACAGGAGTGTGGAGGCAGGGAGGAAGGCAAGGGAGTGACATTTTCTGCTGTGGGCAACTTCCCTTTATTTTAAGCTCAAAGATACAAGCCCCACAATTAATTACTTGATTGAAAAAAGGTCCTCTCTGCCCTGGCTGCCCCTGCACTGATCCCAAGTAACAAGATCATCTTCCTTATTCTCAGCCTTCATGTCTGTAACTTCATTTCCATTTCTTTAAAACATTTAAATCCTGCTGACACCCTGAAAGCAAGCTATCTTGGTAACCACATTGAACACAGTCCTCAGCTCTTGAACAAGGAAAGCTTAAGCTGCCTTCCCAAGCAATGACAGCCTCAGCTTGACCTTCCCAGCTCCCCCCATTTGCCCTCCATGGGGTCAGAGGCAGAGCATTCAGGCAGCTACCTGCACAGGAGCCTGGCACCAAAGGGCAGGACCTACACTCACACCTAAAGAGACACATTTTTAAGGCTGCAAAAGTCCACTGCAAACATTTAGTCTCACCTAATGCTCAGCCCCAGCCTTAGAAACCCAACCGGCTGCACAGACATCAAACATTTATGTGCATCTCTGAAAGAGTCCTGGGTCACACTAAGCATGGAGGAAAAGCTGATCACGGGGCAAACCTGGGTGAGAAAACCTCTACCAGAGATTGTAATGGATGGATGGGGAGAGGGAAGAGGAGGAGTCATCCAGACCTGCAAAATGGACCAGCAGTGGCGAGATGTCCCAAAACTGCCTTCAAGAATTTGGCTGTCCCATGAGGACTTGAGAGCTCCTAACCCCTTGAGTGGCACAGCCCCAGTGTGCAGGGTCTGGCTGGTGATGGCTTGGACTAAAGTCTTTCCCCTACAACATTATGCCAGTGCTGCAGGGACCCCCAAGACGTGCTCCCATGGTGCCTCTGTACACGAGGAACACAGACTTTACTCCACATACTCTGCTCAAAAGCAAACCCATCCACCTCTCCAGCTGGATGACGAAGAAATGAAGCTACCACTCATAACCAGGCCCACTCCTCACCTCACTGCCACCTTGCTCCCAGCCAATTGGCCAGGCCACCCCCCTTTCCCCCAGGGATTTGCCAGGTTCCTCTCTACCAGCTAATCCTATCAACTAATCCCAGCCAAAGCTGCAGCCACCACCCGTTGGGAGCTCTGGCTGCACCTTCTCCATCTGGGCTGCAAGCACCCCAGCAAGAGATGGTCCCGTGCCAGAGGCTGAAGACCCATCAAACGTCATTGCACTCTCTGACTCAGCTTCCACCCATTTCCACAGCAGCACGGGACACCTTCTCGTGGTCAACTGCTCCCAGCTGCTGGGCCACCTGCATTTCCTGCCCTGTGGTTGCAGCACAAACTGCTCTTGTCCCCTCCCATGAGGTGCTGAGGTGAGGAGCCAGACTCAGGGTCACTCCTGGAACGTGGTGACCCAGACATGCAGGTGGAATACTACAGAAACCACAGGGAGGAGAGAAGGAAATGGCTTTCAAGATCTGAAACACTGTGTATGGTCTAAAGGTGTCTAAAGCCAGGATTTGGGTGCAGCTCTTCTCCTGATCCAGCCACCACACAGGGACTGCAAGGCTGTGGAAAGAGGTTTGGGCTTCCCAGCCCACCCATCTGCTGTGCATGGGACTGGAAGAGAGTCAGAACAAAACACCCTTCAGAGAAGACCCATATTGTTCAACACCAACCTACAGAAACTGGTGAATAGAGAAGTTTTGTTCTTTAGACAGGGAAAGTCCCAACAGAACCACACAGGCCACAGCAGCCACATCTCTGCTCCAACACCAAGCATCCATCCACAGCAGCTTCCTCAGCAAAGCTCCAGCTTTTGCTTTAAAATGAGACTTGTAAAAGGAGGAGGCAGAGTCTCCACGGCGGGTGTTAGAGGCTTTGGTGATAAGGCAGGGGATACTTCTAAGCTTGTCTCCACAAACATGGGGATTAGCAATTTACTTCTCTTAAAAACAAAATCCAGGATTTTAACATGATCACAGGCTTGGAAAGAAAAATAAACATCATGAAACTGGGAAAGGGAAGAGAGAACGAGAGCAGAGCAGAGCAGGCAGCTCGGGGGTAGCTGGAGTGCTTCTGGAATCAGAAGAAGAAAAATGTGCTGAAGTCAGAACTTAAATCTTGGTAGCACTGAACAAACACTGACCATGAAGAGTCTCACACCAATTTCTTGTTAGTAATAATGCTGTCAGCAGCAAAGGAAGCCTTTCTAAGCATGACAAAAGACCCATTTGTTTCATGCAATAAAACATATGATGTATTAATTACCTATTGAAAAAGTAATGTTGAAAATATGCTTGAATTAAAGCAAAGGAGGGTTTCAACTAAACCCATGATGCCCACTGCTTTTCCTGTGCATTCAGTGCTAACAACCCTTGAGAGAAAACCTCTGTGTAGGTTTCCAGTGGCACTTGGAGATGGGGCAGCACAGAAGCCCCCCACAAAACCCCCAGAGAGCAGCTCACACACAGACTACAGCCATACCACCCACCCAGGCCACCTCCACCAGCTCCCACATCACGCACGGGGATGCTGTGAGCCCAGCATCTCTTCCCATTGCCACCTCATCCCCTTCCAGGTGCCCTAAAACCCACTAGACCCACGAGCACACCAGCGATCCCTCACCATGAGCCAGTGTTGATCTCAACCTGTCATGCTAATGAGTAACAAATTAGCCTGTTTGAGAAGAATCTGCCCGTGCTTTCCTACCCCGGCCATCACCACAGCATAAAGGCACCAGGGAGCAATTTTGAGATCAAGCAGCTCTAGCCATTAATAATTAGCACTTTAAAACTTCAAAGTGTGATGCTGGCCACCACAACAAAAACTCAGCACACTCAGGGCTGGTGGGGAAGAGTTCTCATCACCAGTGCTCCCATTTCAAGTGAGATCTGAAATAGAGGTGGGGGGATCCATGGCAGTGCTGGGATTAGGCACGAAACCTCCTCCCTTGTATCCCTGACCCCTCCTATGGCAGCAGACACAAAAGGATGTTATGTGAGCTCATATATGGACATTGGGAAGCATCCCAAAGCCACTGCCAAACCAGTCACCTCATGCCTTGCAATACCTTTGCATGACACTTGTCACTTGGGCTGTATGAGAGTGATGCTCTTGTTAACACCACTGGAGCCCAAGAAGGGAGCGGTGATGCCTTCTGACACCGACAGAGACACAACACACAAGGTCAGACAGGGAAATGGGTGCTCAATGCAACCCAGGGTGGGCACCTGCACCCCCCATTTAGCAACCAGAGGTTGGCACATGCCAGGGAAGTCACTGAGCTGATGAGCTCTGACCATGGCATGATAGAGAACATTGCTTTTGCTTTAAGAAACACCCAACCCCTCCTATCTTATCAGCAGTTCCTAATCTTAAGCCATTCTGTATCTCCCAGAGAAAGTAAAGACAGAAACCTCAATGGAAAAAAAGGAATTAAAGTCTGAAAACAAGAGACTCCAGATCTTCAGCTGATCGTATTTCTAGCCAAATAAAACAGGTTGCTTAATCTGCTCGTTCAGACTGCTAAAGCTACCAGAACAGCAGAATCTATCCCTTTCACATCAGAAGCAGCTCAACATGCCTAAACCAAACATCTTCCAGGCCAGGAGGAAAAATAAATACAAAACAGGGAAGAAACCAGTGCCATAGCATTTGCACGTGTCTGAACATAAAGCTTCAGAAACGTAGAGTGAAGCCAAGTTCTCTGGTAAACCTCAACAAATAAGCATATGAAGGTCCAGCCATGGACTCCAGCAGAGTTTTGTCTACTTAATCTATAAGTAAACTGGAGTCTGAGCTTCGAAGACCATCAGTGTTTTCATCTCCTGGCACCATCACTCAGCACTACACCCAGTGAGAGCTTCACCTGAAAGCACAGCTCTCCAGTCCACCCTTCATCTCATCCCTCCTCATGCTTTTCATTGATAACTCCATTTATTCCCATCACCAGAACACTTTCTTCAGATCTGTATGAGCCCCAAAACTGTGACAGGACCAGGCCTGTGATTCCCAGAACAGAAAAACCCCGTGGCTCTCTTCTCCCCTCACACACCCACCAGGTTCCACACTAGCGTGGGCTCTTCCTAGCACTTGCCAAGCTGCAAACACACCTTCAGACACAGAGAACAAGGGCTCCAGTGACACCAAGTCACCATGAACCCTGTTCTGCTGCCGGCACATGGAGGTGGGACACCAGGGAAGCCTTGATGCCCACAGAGCAACTGTGCCTTCAAAGTACCACCTGGTGATGCACAAGGCCAGTGTCCATCCTGTTGGGTGACACTGACAGGCAGGACATGTCTCCAGCTCCTCCGTGGGGAGCAGGGGCACACTGGGGACGGCCACCATGAAGGATGCTTTGGGGAGCCAGGGCCAGCGCCCACCCCACTGCTCCCCAGAATCACCAGTAACGCCTCTACCACCACCAGCACAGCACGGGTTTGGGGCACCTGCCTCGCCGGGACCCAGCCCAGGGCGAGCACAGCCTCGGCACCCCCGCACTGCCCACCCAGCCCCGCACCGCGTGACGCCCCCCCAAGCCCCAGCCCTACACCGGGCACAGGGGACTGGGGCGTGCGATGCTCCCGAGGGTCCCACCCCGCGGGGGTCCCTCCTCCTACCTCGCACGGGGGTCGCTGCGCCCGGAGGGTCCCGGGGAGCTGTCGCCCCGTCCCCCCCGACACCCCGCGAAACCACCCCCGGCCGCGCCTTTGTCCGCCCGGGGGATGAAAGGAGGGAAGGGGCAGTCCCGTCCCGCTCCCCGCGGAGCCCGCGGCCCCGCTGCCAAATCCCCCCCCACCCACACCACGGACACGCGTGGGCCGCTCACCTGCGGGGCCGCTGCTCGCGGCCGCCTCCTCCTCCACCTCCTCTTCCTCCACTGCTGCCGCCGTCGCCTCCTCCTCCTCTTCCTCCGGGGGCGGCGGCGGCGGCGGCGAAGCGCTGCCCCGGGCGGGCACGGCAGTGGTGCGGGGCCGAGCCGGCGACGAGGTGCCGGGGCTGCCCTCAGCGGGGCCGNCCGCCCCGCGCCCGACAACGCCCAATCAGCGCCGCGCCCCCTCCTCCTGACGGCAACTTTGTAACGTTCCCTGCGCGGCGCAGCCAATCAGAGGCCGGAGGGGGCGGGGCGAGGGGCGGGGCCGAGAGTTGTTTACGGGGGGGCAGCGGGAGGAGCGGGGACGGGCGGGCACACGCCTGCCTTCTTTATCTGTAGCTGTAGAATGTATGCGTTAAATGCGACTTAAACAAGATATACCTGTCTTTGTTGTTTGGTTATTTAGAATGTTTTCATGTTTTCCTTTTAGAAATCAAATTCCCCCTCCTCAGTTTCACAAAACAATGAGGAAGGCGCCGGGATGAGCAGCGGGACACAAAGCGGGGCTGGCAGCCGGTCCGGCCCCGCCGGAGCGACGATCACTCCGTACACCAAGGTTCCGGAGAGGTTCAGTGGGTCATGAGGTGTCACCGCCACCCCCAGGCACGACACACCCCCGGAGCAGCCACCTCCATGATCCCCCCCAGCCCACCTCCATCAGTTCCCCCACCCACCTTCATCATCTCCCCCTGCCCACCTTCATCATCTCCTCTGCCCACCTCCACCAGCTCCCCCGCCCACCTCTATCGGTTCCCCCACCCACTTCCATCATCTCCCCCTGCCCACCTCCATCATCTCCACATCCCGTCCCCACACCCGCGGTAATTCCATTCCCCTTTGTGCGCCTGGAGCTGTTTCCCACCCAGCTCAGATACAACCCAGCTGTAAGGACAATGAAACCTGGGGTAGCGCCCAGGTTGCCCCCCACCCATGGTCCTGCTGGGTCCAGACACCCCAAGTGACCTTGGCCAAATCCTCCCAGTCCCAGAGGAGCGATGGGCAGCGCAGGTTGGGGAGGAAGCACAGTGACATGTATATTAATCATTTATGATGCCTGACTGGGTGATTCCCGGTTCACACCCTCTGCCAGCCCTGTGCGGTGGGGAAACGCTGCTCCCCGCAGCACAAAGACACGTGGCTGTACACTGGGCTGTACTGGAGCAGCTGGGTGGGCCGTATGGAGCTGTATGAGCAGCAGCCATCCCTACACATCCTGCTGTGGGAAGGTGAAGAGCACTGGGGTCATGATGGCTCTTGGCCACTTGTCCCTGCCTGTAGGTGTGTGGCACTGCCAGGTGAGTGTTTCCATCATCTCTTGTTCCTGAAGAAACCAGTGGATGCTGACAAAGTGTCTATTCAGGATTAGGCAGCCCCATCGCATGGTCTAGGCTATGAGTCCTTCTCCAGAGCAGTATTTAGGGGTTGTCTACAAGGGAAGTGCTGCCCAGCATAGCTGCTGTGGGCTAATTATTCTGCTATTCTCACTACTCTTCCCCCATACCCATCTCCTTCCCAGAAATAAATGGGACTTTATTCCTGCATAATAATATAATTATTATTCCCCAGCAGCTATGCTGCGCAGTTTCCCCCATGGAGACAAACCCTTCTGAGATTTGCTTTTTATAATCATCGTCAGGCTGTCATCCCCCACGGGGACCAACGAGTCCTTCCGATCAGGGGGAATACAGCTGGCAGGGAGGGAGGGTGGTTTGCTGCTCAAGTCTCTCCTCCAGCAATTCACACAAGGTGGTTGTCTATGGGAACAGGGAGGGAGAAGCCAACAGAGGAATGATTGCTAAGGAAAGAGTTGTCTGCAATAAATTCCTTAGTTTTAAATAAAAAGGATGGATCCTGTGCCCATCTCCCTGCCCAGGGCTGCTCCCCATGGAGGCAAGAGATCCCACACAGCCCAGGCTGCCAGAGCTGCTCATCTGGTTTCTGAAATAGGATATATTTTCCTTTTCTGCTTGAGAGGAGCAGTTAAGCACGTCACAACCTTTCGTCTCTTTATCCTCAGGTGGCCCTGTGCTGTCACCCTGACACAGAAGGGAGATGGGAAGATCCTGCCTGGGTCAGATGTTCTTGGGGCATCCTTATCCCAGCAGGAGCCATGAAAGAGGACTGGTCACCCCCTGGAGGTGGGATCACATACAAAACCTGAGACTCCTTCTGCCCAGCTTGCCATCCCTGGAACCATTGCAGGTGAGGTTGGCCGGGGCTCTGAGCAACCTGCTCTAGTTGCAGATGTCCATGCTCAGTGCAGGCGGGTTGGACTAGATGGCCTCTAAAGGTCCCTTCCAACCCAAAACATTGTATGATTCTATGAATCTATTAATTTGTGACTCTAGGATGCTGGTCGCATGTCCCAGGCCCTGCCCAGGGACAGCTTTGGCAGGACTCACCGCTCCCCCTGTTGATGTCAAATATAGTTGCAAGTCCTCGCAGCCCTGAGCACCGGCCCCAAACCATCCCCAGCCGGATCCCACAAACCAGGCACCCAAAAGCCTCCGGCTGCTTCCAAGGGCATTCAGGCAGGGATGCCAAGGGCACAGAGCAGACCTGCGCTGGCACCGTGCCACTCAAATGTTCACGCTTCCCTTCTTTTTATGGTTTCATTTTGGAATGAGAAGGTGAGAAATGCACGTCTGAGCAGGCTGGATCCTCGGGGAGGGCTGACACAGGTTGTGAGCAGGCAGCTCAGTCTCCGTGCCTGCTTTTTTCATAAGTTTTAAGGATATCCCCATCCTCCAGAATTGTTGCTATTCCATCAAATCAGCAAGATTTTCTTCCCCAGCGGAAAGTTTCCATCAGATATTTAGCAGCCAGCTCTTTCTCTGACCTATTTGCAAGCCCCAAGCCACCCTCTCCACCACCCACTGCTTGAAAGCTTTGATAATTCAATGAGATGTTAATTCTGACACCCAGCATAACCCAAGATACAGAAACGTTGGGGTTGGTTTTTTTTTTTAATTATCATTAATTGCAATGCAGGAGTAATGAATCCTCACCACAGACTCAGTTTTCAGAGCACCCAGCAGCGTTTTGCTGCACAACTCCCATTAAGCCAACGTGTACTAAGTGGTTTCTGACAGTTCCCTGTGCTTGGAGGTGGGCAGAGCCCAGGAATGATGGAGCTGCACAAACCTGCTGTGGGCACCAAGGAGCAAAGCTGGGCCCCAGCCTGACCAGTGCATGTTGGTGTTTGCATGGGGCCGCTGAAAAAGCACACTGCAAAAGGGCACTGTCAGTTTTAACCATGCCAGGATCACCTTTGAGGACAAAATGATGCTCTAAATGCAAAGGAGGATTAGTGACACCCCAGGTACTTCATCAGGGCACCCAGCTGGGGAGTCTTGAGTTGCACACCATGCTGGAAACTTTTCCACCTCCATTTAAGAGCCCGGCCCAGTGGGTCTTTGCAGGATGTATTCCTGAGGAGGGTGCCCTCCCCTCCCTCTGCAGAGCCCTGTCAAGCATTGCCTTGGCTTAAGGGAGATCAATATATTCTTTAGGTTGCACTTCCTCAGCGAATATTTTCATTATCCCACGTGCACATTTATCATTCGTTTAAATCATTGAATAAAGAGCGACTGAGAGGCAAAATCCCCAGGAGCATCTTTGGGAACCCGTGCACGAGATGCAGGAACTGACTTAAACCACAAGCAGAAGTCATGGCTTTATTTTCACTGCTGGAGCCAAGTAAATGGCGTGTGTGTGTTGGGAAGCAAATAATTTGTAAAATCTTCCTGTTTTCATGGCCAGGCCAACATCAGCAGCAAGAAAGAAGACAGAGAGTTAAAGTGCAGAGCTCTGTCTTCATTTCTTTCTCTGTGCATTTTAAAAATAAACCACCTTCTCTGTGGTTGTTCTGAAGCAGCAGCCTTGCCTTAGCTAAGTGCATGCATTGCCTACACTTATCCGCTGATTTGAATATAAATGAAAGTCAGTGAATTAAAAACGGAGCCTGGAGAGTTGTCTCTGCAGGCATATGGCTGCTGGCAGTGGGGCTTGGTGGGCAGAGACTGGGAGCCCACCTTGGTGTGTGGGAAAAGCATCCACAGCATCACCGAGCCTCTGTGAGGAGACCAATTCCTCCTTCTTCGGGGTCCAGTTGCCTCATATGCTGTGTTCATGGGGAATTTACCCTTGTATATGTCTTCAAAATAATGATGTTGCTTTGCAAGTGCCTTTGGCTGTCTGCTCTTGGCAAGAGCCCTGGAGATCCCCAGCACCATGGTACTGAGCATCCCTCCCTCCAGCTCCCTTCAACCCCCCAGGAGGAGACTCCTCCCCAGCTCTTGGGCACAGTGAGGAAGGGACAATCCCTTTGCCCTGGCCACAAGCCACCCCACAGCCTCCACAGGCCTCACACGTCTTTTTATTTGCATAAAGCAACTGTGGTGATGAAACAGCAAACGCCTGATGGCTTTTTTGCAACTTCCCAGACAGCAGCAAAAGTCACATCCCTGGCCAAGGGGGCTGCAAAATGCCACGAGCTGCAGCAGCCCCTGCCCAGACCATGGCCATAAACACAGGTCTGGTGTCATCTCAAATAAATGCACTCAGCAGCCAGGCCTCCCTCTCTTGCAGGGGGTGAGTGTCAGCAGCAGAGCAGGACACGGTGCTGGTCTGTGCACCACTAATAGATCCCAATTCTGCACACGCTTAGAGAGCGGCTTAACTTTAAGCACATCGGGGTCATACAAATGTAAAGCTAAGCTCCTTTTCCCATCAAAAATGTCCTACAAATGCAAAAGACCGAATAAATTGCCTGGTGCATATGTTTATCACTGCTCTCTGAGAGGTTGGATCAAAAGGGCTGAGCAGGGAGGGACGGGCTTTGTGCTGCTGACTCTGATGGCTCAGGAACTATAATTTCTCTTCCACGGGCATTTGTGGCACTTTCAAATGTGTTTTCATCTCCACATCCTATTGTCCATCCTAAATTTCCTGGAGAAGGTTTTCAGAAGTGATGATTGCAATGGTTGTGTTGAAACCCAGCAGCAGAGGAGGTGTCGTGGGTGCAGTGTTGGGTGCAACCCAAGAACCAGCACTTTGCATGCATGGAAAGCAGAAATGAAATCAATTGCAGGGGTAACATCAAAACTAAAGCCAGCAATTTGTTGTAATAAAATGCTTTGGAAAAAAAATTACACTCAGAAGGTCAAAATGAATGGTTCAGGTTTTTTTCTTCATCAATAATTCCCGACGTCTTCCCACAAAATGGTTTGATTTCAGCAAAACCACGCTCTTCAATAAAAGTAATTTCCACTGAAGCCCTTCCTAGGCTTGCTGCTGCTGACAGAGCTTTGCCTGCTGCTGAGCATCCCATGGAGCTGCAAAGTGGGACTAAGCCCCCCAGGGCTGGTCTGTGCCTGGGGGTGCCAGCCCCAGAGCACTTCTTGGAGACAGGCCCAGGGAAGCTGGCTGTGGCTGCAGTCACACCCACGGGCACCCACAGGCAGATGCTCAGGGCTCCCACCTGCAGATTTTCCTCCCCACTCCCCTCTTGCACACACATCTCATGTCTGTGCACACACTCTGTCCTTGCTGCACACCCCAAGTGATTCTCCTGCCCCACACACACCTTGTCTCACACCCAGATGTTTTTTCTTGCCCCCAACACAGCCTGAAACAATCCTCTGGATATTTACTCTCTGATGTAACCTTTGTATCTTCTCCCCAGTCCCTGGCTCCTGACTTTGAGGAGCATCACTCCATGGCAGGTGCCTTCTGCTCCCCTTTTTATTTTTATTTCTATTTCTGTGAATGTGGAGCAGAAAGCAGAGACAATCCCGACACTCAGTAGAGGCAAAGGAGCATCCCTGCAAATGAGATTTAGAAAAGCAGTGTGGGAAGGGTTTCCATGCTGCACATCCACAGAAGGGAGCAGCAAATCCTCTCGTTGTTTGATGGCAGATCATGGAGGCAAGTCCTTGAGAGTGTGACACTGAGCTACTAGAGATTATATAATTCCTCTGAAAAGGGGTTTTTCTTCCAGATCCCTTTAGCAAATCTCTTGCTGTTGCCCACCCTAAAGCACTGGTAACACTTCCAATCTCTCCTGTTTTCTGCCACAAACATTTATTTTGCCTTTCACTCCAGGGCTTGGGGTTTTTTCATCGAATATTGAAAGCAAGTTATTGCCTGGGACATGGGGTGGGAGGGGATAAGGGGTTGGGGGGAGGGGGCTGTCCAAATTAAACAGCTATTCCCACATTACCCAATGCAGGGGGCTGGCCACACTGAGCCAGGTGCCCTCCCCAGAGCTCAAACTCCTGCTCCAAACACTCAAGGCCAATTTTGCTATTTGACTGTTTCCACGTGTTCGTTTTAATGAATTCCCAGGAGGCTCCAGCAAGGCTGAGGTTCATCCTGACTAGTGCAAGGCTGGAGATGTGGCTGGTTGGGATCAGGCTGGACCAAAGCCCAGCTGAGCACAGCACTGGGGACAAGACGATGTCAGCATTGGACCATTTGAGCTGCCAAATCCTGCATCCTCTGCGTGGTTTAGGAAGCTCTCAGTGTGAGTTCAGGTCCCTGGTATTCACAGAAGTGCTGGTAGGATGTTTACTGGCCATTCCAGCTCCAACCCTGGCCAATCCATCAGCTGACAAAGCAAGACCTCTCACTTCTGCTTCTCCATCAAGT
The DNA here is from genome assembly GCA_013401335.1 of Brachypteracias leptosomus. Taxonomy (NCBI): domain Eukaryota; kingdom Metazoa; phylum Chordata; class Aves; order Coraciiformes; family Brachypteraciidae; genus Brachypteracias; species Brachypteracias leptosomus. The sequence continues at coordinate 101,378 of VYZX01004337.1, forward strand.
GCTTGGGACTGAGCTTCATTGCCATGAGGAGAAGCCACAACAGGGCACCACCACATCCCCAAATCCAGCTGTGTCCAGCTGCTCCCAGCTGCCAGGAGCAGGGGAGGTGAGCGGGTGGCTGGAGGGAGCCTGGGAGCTGGTGTTGGGACGGGCTGAGCTGGTGGGAACAGGGCCAGGCACGGCAGCGAGAGCGGGAGCGCGGAGGAAGGGGCCTTCCTATTGTCCAGAACAAAAGACCAGATGTAGGCCCAGGGTAGGGAAAATCCCACCCTCCGAAAGCCAGATCTGGCGTTTCCACTCGGAAGGGCCCCCAGGCTCTCATTATGAGTACGTTCTGCACCAGCGCAGCCAAACCCCTTCTTAAACTGATTTCATTAATTCGGGACAGCCACTCGTCCACCACTTACAGCGGGTTCTTCTCACTGGCCAGACCCTGGCCAACTGCTCTGCATCTGCAGATGTTTCTGTCAAGGGCACTTTGGCTTTGTCTCTGATTTGTTTTTTTTTTTCTTAAAAGTCAATAAGCAAAACAAAGCCTCATGATGGATTTTTTTCCCTTTATTTTCTTGACTACATCCTTGCTCCCAAGTTAGCATTCCTCTTTAGCCCTGCTCAGAAGCCTGGTGGGTAAGCCCAAACATATGTGCTAATGCACCCTTTTGGATGGCACTGTGATGCCAGCTGTATCCACACCATCATTTTAACCCAGTGATCTCCACATTGAGCCCTGCTTTAACCCAATGATCTTTACATTAAGCCACCAAGTGCCAGCTTGTGCCTTAGCTAACACAAGTCTTTCAGAAAAGACCCCAGTCTTCATTTCAAGACACTGAAAAGGCAAAACTCCCCACTTTCGTTTGGATTTGTTCCAAAATACTGGACCCATTGAGGTTTTTTTAAACAATGAAGGTGATTAATTTCCAGTTTGACTTCATCTGGCTCTTGCTTCCAGGCATTCGTTTGTGCTCTCCCCCCTGCTAGATTGCAGAGCCTGCAACGCCTGCTCTTTTCGCCCCGTGAAGGTATTTAGACACTGTCATCAAATCACCTCTCAACCTCTTTTTTTAATAATGCAAACAGATGGAGGTCTTTAAGTTGTCCCCCCTGTAAGGCTGTTTCTCCAGTCCTTCCATCATTTTTATAGCTCTTTTCAACACTCTCCAACGCCCTCCCTTAAACGCAGACACCTGAGCTGGATGCAAAATTCCCCAATCAGTCTCCCCAGTCCCATAAAAAGGTAAAGTCTTCTCCCAGCTGCTACTCACTGTTTCCCCTCTCACACATCCAGGAATCTCATTCAGTCTTTTGACTAAACCATCCCACATTGCCAGGAAGCTTCCATTGAGCTGGTGCTCTGCTACAACCCCTCCTCGAGTCCTTGTACAGAACCAAACTAGCCCCTTAGCTAAGGCTCCTTCTTTCTTCCTAGATGTTCCTCACTGAACTGCTCCAATCTCACACACATTCAGGCCATAATAGCATCTCTTGGTCTTTTACTGTAAATGCAGTTTGCTAAATGCTGGATACTGACCCATCATCTGGGAAAAGGGACACTTTTTTTGCACCAGATATAATTTCCCCATTGCTCCTTTTCTCCTATTCCCTGTCATCACCCCTCCTGGGGTTTTGTGCTCAAGGGTGACAGACATCCATCCACGGCTGAGCTCACATCTGAAGACCCTTGCAGAGCAGGGGATTGAGCCAGCTGGCCACAGTTGGGTCACATCCAAGTACCATCTGAGCTGACACGATCTTGACTGTGTGCTGGGAAGCACGGTGACAGCGCTGGGCAGGGGCGCCCCAGCCTCATGCCATTTTCCTGGCCAGGGTTCAAAACAGATGAGCACTGATAAAAGGGAAAGATTTTCAGCCTGGGCACCCGGTATGGCCAAGCTCTTCTGAGCAATGTAGCTGCCAGCATCACTCCCAGAGCTCCTGGTGGCTGAAAGATCTGAAACTCTTCCCCTCCCACTCTTTCCCTTTCCCAGTTCAGCTTTGCAGTGTATACACAGACTTCTCCATCTGGGAACAACTGTCATCAGCATCCTCTGGGCTGCAAGCAACACAGCCACTTACAAGCGGTATTATGGGACAGTTTAAAAGAAATTTAAATAACATGCTGGGAAAAAAAATGCTTCTTGCCAGGGAGCTGCTACCAACTCCCTCCTCTTTAACCAGCAGGTGATTCCTCTGTGGCAAGCGCAGCTGTTGTGGGAGGAAGATTATCAGCCAGGATGCTTTTTCCACTGGGAAATATCTAAATTCTCAGGAAGGGATGGGAGGCTTGGCCTGCAGCCATCCCCCTGGTGAGGCTGGGCTGTGGGGTGGGCAGGGGCAGGCAGGCGAGATGGCAGCAGCCCACCACTGCATGTCAGTGTTGCTCCATGCAGCGCTCCCAGCTGTGCAACATCTGCCTCCTGCCCTGAGACTGCTCACACCTACAGCACTGAGTTACTCCAGTAATGCAGGAGAGTAACTAAATCCCTAAATGATGAATAATTATTGCCAGAGTTAGTGATGTAGGGCACTCAAACCTCCACGCCAGCCTCATGCAGCTCTTGCTGAATTCAACAGTAACTCCTGCTTTTGTCTCTTCTCCATCCCCTTCAGGTCCTGCTGGAGAAGAAATCTATAATTTCAGGCCTGGATTTTCCATTGCCTTGGTAACATATTTCCTTGTTGTGTCCATAACCTCAAAGAAATACACACTAAAGGTGTGAGGAGGAAGGTGAAAAGTGACGTGGTCACCAAAGGAAACCCAACGTGCCTCCCACCTGCAGACTCAGGTCTATGATTAACCACACAGGTGGCCAGCATGGACCTGTGGTTTCATGAAAAGGGAAGCAAAAGATAAACATTTTGCTTTGGTTTAGTGGAATGTACTGATGGTGTCTCACACCAGAGTAGAAGGAGGGCTGGATTTATACAGTGGAAATTCAGCTGTCCAGAAGTGAACAAAGCTCTTGTTGACTTTAAGGGCAGAGCTGCAGATTTGTTGGCCGCATGCCCAAGCCCTACAAACAGCCAGGAGGGCTTGTCCAGGTGCTTTACCAGGCATGAAGTGAGCCAGTTCAGCTCCTGAGATGTCCTCCCCCTCCATTCAGCACATCCAACACAGGGCTCTGAAGGAGAAGCCATCCTCTAGGTCAGCAGTGCTTCTCTGTGCTTCCTTTCCTGATCTCCAGAAAATGAGAGGGTGGGAGACTTTCCAGCCTTACAAGGAGTTTCTGAGAATTTATTGCTCAGCAGTGGCATTTCCTTAATACCTGCCCCTACAATATCTCCAGTGCCTGCAGGTGAGACCAGCCCCTGCATCTCTGGAGTGAGCTTCCAGGAGCAGCATGGACAATGGAGACAGTAGCCACCATGTCAGGGACATGGACAAAGGGACTTGGATTCAGGAGAAAGACCAGGAGCTACCAGCTAAATAACTTTGGGCTTTTTTATGTGTAAGTTTAGTTTTAGCATTAGAGCTTGTTACACAGCATCATTTGCCACAGAGAAGGTACAGCAGTTGGCATTGCCCTGGAGAGAAAGTGTCAGGATGCCCCACCATGCCCTCAGGCTGTGCTAGAAGAGGTTAATCAGCCCTTTTTAAATTTCAAACCCGTTTGCTAGAGCAGTATCCACAGAAGGTTGCTGTGCCCCAGGGAGATGACAGGCTGAATCCTGGCTCGCCTCAGGCCTGAACCCAACAGGGAGCAATCAAGCTGGAGCTGTGAAGGCAGCAGCAATTCCTGACCTTGTTCTGGTCAGCCCAAGAGGCTCCGTGACCTGCTGGGGAGGTGCTGGGGCAGATTACTCACACCACAAGTATGAGCAAGCCGTGGAGGGCTGCAACACTCAGCTAGAGGTTGAAGGCAGAGCCATGGAGAGCCCATGGAGATGCTGGGAGAGCCCCTTGGGACATACAGGACCCCGTGCACCACCCAGTGCTGGCAGCACCCACCACCTTGGAGCCTCATCAGCAACGGCTTGCAGAAAATGAAGCCCCTGCAAACCTTCCTCACACAGACTCTCGGTGAGCTCGACCTGTGTGAATCCTTCAGGCATCAGCTCTGCAGCTAGGAATGAACCTGCAGAGTATCTTAGGGGTGCTAGGAAGCAAACAGGAGCCCCCAGCCTGACAGCTACTGGAGGTTGGAGTGGTTTTGAGGATCAGACCCATGTTTTGGCTGCAGCTTGGCTGGCTGTGCTCTCTAAGCCAGATCTGAGCTTCCCCTTCCCAGCTTTGACTCTGTGCAGCCAAGAGATTTACTCGGTGGCTCTAACATAAACTTGGGAAATGTTCCTCCAGCCAGGAAGTTATATAAAGTGCATTCCCTACAGTGCATGATTTCTCTGCTGGCACCATCGTGCCTCTGCAAGGAATAACCATGGTGATGGTGCCCACAGCATCTCACTCATACCACCTGCAAGCAGCAGAGATGCAGCTTTGCTTTAAATAGGTGCAGGTGCTTGGAAAACCCACTTAAACAGAGTCATTATGCTGTTGGACAACACAAGTGTGGCAAAATGAAAACATCAAAAGATCACGGCCCTTTCACAGAAACATCTTGTCGGGCAGAAAGAGAAACACATTGCTCCTCCCGAGTCACAACATCCTCTTCCCAAACGTTTGGAATCAGTTATCTTGAGTTTTCCCATTTTGAAACAATTTTTAACATCTAATTTTAGAATATAAAATAAATCATCATGAAAACAAAAATGTTTTCAATTATTAAGATCTGTTTGACCAAGCACAAAATATTTTTTCCAGTCTAATTCTCACAGAGAATTTTGAAACTTTCCAATGTCTCTCTCCTGGCTGGAAGAAAAGTCCTCAGCAGATCTCAGATACCCAACCAGTTTGTCCATAGCAGACACAGAGGAGGTCTATGGACACAGCCAACAGAGCATTGCATCAAAATCCCCTGGCTCTTCTACCAAGGCTTCGACCTGAGAAGACTGAGGAACTATGAAAACCACCCTTGTTGTGGGAATCAGCACAGGCCACGTGAGTTATTTTATTCTTCAGAGCTCATGGGGCACTAAGGTCCTGGTTGGGTGGCAGCACAAGGGTCATCATCAGCTGTTCACCTGAAGAGGAGGTCCTGGCTCAGAAGTGACTTTTATTGTCATAAAATCTCCAGTACCTTGTGCTTGAAGCAAAACCTTCTAAACCGTGGATTCTTCCTGACATTGTCTCAAATTTCCTCCATGATTTCAGAAAGTTGCTTAATCTGGATGCCCAACTGGCATCCAGAGCTGTGATGGAGAGGAGAAAAGGAGATGTCATTTCCAAAGAGAAAGTGAGTGCTGGGAATGTGTCAGGGGTAGGATTAGTCCCCTTTTCCACCCAAAACTCTTATCAAGGTCACTAATGTGAAGAGCAGTCCCACAATGCCAAGAACCTCAGCTTCATGGACAGGTAACAAAACTGTGTGTGGTTGGTATTTCCAAGATTTTCCACTGTTATCATTATTTACTTTGTGCATCCACGTAATTAGGGCTTGCAAGGAAGAATGTGAAGAAGGATCCCATCCTGACAAGGCGTACAAAGCAGGAGTTCCAGGAATATAGATGGTTTCAAAGCTGGCTGAGCTGCCAGCCCAGCAGAGCGTGGGCACGGCCGGGCCACCAACGACGGGCAGCAGAAAGACAGCTCGTGTGTCTGCTGACCCACTTTGGCCACGAGGGCCATGAAAACAAGATGGGATCTGATAATTTGCTGCCACTGTTTTGCTGCCCTGCCGAGGGGTGCTCAGCACCTTCTCCTGCCATGGCCCTTCCCCAGTCTTTTTGTCTAAGGCAAGAACAGCCCTGGCTTGTACAGGGGACGTGTTATTGGACATCCTGAGTGTGAGGCTTGTTATGAGTTATTTGGTTATTACTTTTGAGTACCTGAGGGCCTCGAGCCATTGAGTTGGTGACAGTTGAGCCATCTCAGAAGGAAGAAGAGAAGTGGGGCTTTCTTTTTAACACCAGGGCTTTGTCTTTCTGCTTAATGGGTCTCTGCCATTTCCTTGGATCTGAGGCTCCCCGTGGGTCACAAGCTCAGACATTCGCTGCCCCAAGAGCAGCAGCATCCCTCTCAAACACACAAAGCCAAGCAGAAATCCCCCCTTTCTGCAGTAACAAGCTCCTTCGAGCCCCTTGCAGCATATACAGTCATTAATTCACCCAGAGCCAGTCTAGCCACATGTTTCTGAGCAAATCCAACCTCCCCCGTTAGCAGTCAGGTTTCCAGCACTCCCTTATACGTTTTCTTCTGCTATGGACAGGGTCACATGTTGTTTCCCAGCTCTTTTGGAGCAGTCTCCCTGTGGTTACCTTCTCCTCTTCTGCCTTCCCCAGCTGCTCCCACCCCACTGCTCCCATCCCCATCCCCTGCAATGAGCCCTGCAGGACACAGGCACCAGCCAAACAGCTCTGCAATTTTTTCCTCAGCTTCAGAAGCAGAAACTTTTGTTGTTCAGTCTCTTGAAAAAAGTAACTGAATCTTCATAAACGCCATAGGAGGAAAAGCCCCGTTTCAAGATCTGAGCAAAGTCAAGATGGATAATACAGAGCGGCAGGAGAGGGTTCCTGTGCCCAAGGGCAAGTGAAGGGGGAAAGGCAGGGGAACACAAAGGGAAATGCTTCATTAACTCCTCCTGAGGTTATCTGCTCGGTTTAAAAGCTAATGCCTCCTCCAAAACTGTACAATGCATCAGCTTGTAGCCCAGTTCATTACAGAGCTATTCCATTCAACCAGAGACACTTCTACTGGGGCCTCTCTTAGGGCTGTCTTTGACCAGAGCCACCTGCCTCCACGGAGCCAAGCTAATGATCTGCCCCTCTGTTATTCTTTTCATGTTTTCAGAAATCACCCAGCTTTATCATCCTGTTCTCCATTATCTAGGAATCGATCTAAAACTAAGTGGCTGCAATTTAGAGGGGGATATTTTTCTCCTTGTGCTTCCCCGAGTCCTTGATATTTTTCAGCTAGACTGAGCCACTTGGATGAGCGTGGTGATGAGTTCTGGCACAGCAGCATTGGAGAGGAGCAGGTTTTATGAGAGCTGAGATGCTCCAGGAAATAACCCCCCCTGGACAGAGTCCCCTGGGGCTGCTGGTGGCCTCTCTCTTTGATGAGGACATGACTGCACAACATCTCTCCCACTTGGCTGTACCCAGCGGGCACCCAGCATCCCAGCACAGGCTTTTGTTACGGCTCCAGGCAGCTCATTCCTGCAGGGTCCTGTCTCAGAGCCCATTTCTTCCGTCTCTCTCAGGCAGCTGTTTACATTTCTGTTTGTGTGAATAATCTCAAATATGAAGGCTTTGCTTTGCTTTTCATCCCATTAGATGATATTAATTACTGTAGGGAGCCAAGTGGCTTGGAAAAAGGGGGGAAAAAACCCACTCTGGAAAAGTTGCAGGCCTTGCAAGTATTTAAAGGGCCATCTGCATCTCCTCCAAAGCAGTAAGACAAATGAGAGAGGCAGTAGCACATATTTATCCAGTAGATATCATGGCAACATTTCTGCTCCTGTCCCAGCCAAGAACTTGCACCAAAAATGTCAGGCTTGCTACTCCTCCAGCCCTCCTCTCCGTTGGGAATGGAGCAGAGGTTGTTTGGATGCATGGCAGGACCTGACCTCTGGAAGGAGTCACCTGGATTTTGGGGTCAAATGCTCAACTCCACTCTCTGCCTTCTCATCTCACCTCGTGGCTTCCCCTTTAGAGCTGCTGCATGTCTTCTCCTTATAGGTTTTCCAACCACTTCATGGTCGTCTGGCCATCAAGAAGATGCTTGACTGAAGCAAACAAGCAGTACCCACTGGTGGGCAGGGATGCAAACAGAAACACAGGTTTTTGGTCCTTGTCCACTGCCCCATATGCTCAAAATCCCTTCTGTGCATCTCACTGGGGGCTTAGGTGCTATCCCTGAGAGAAACATCTCGCTTCACATCCAGACACAAATATTTGTTAGGCATAATAAGGAAAGACTGAAATCCATTTTAGCATGTGCAGTGAGACAGGCTGCTTAAGGACAATAATAAATAACAATAATTTATTAAGAATTTGTCCATTTCAAGAAAACATCTTCCCCAGCAGCCAGTCCTGCCTACTGCCTCTCTGATATTAAGCAGGGCTACCTAGGCCTGGCCAAGATTTTTCATTTGGACACCAGCCAGCAAAGCTTCCAGGTGGATGATGCTGATTTACAGCCCATCTACGTCTGCTGCTATATTTACACTGGGTATTGTGGGGGTTTTTTTGTGAATTACCTTTCAGGGCAGTCATCAGTTTTGAAATATAGGAAGGAAACGACAGCAATTGGAGGAAATCTAAAGTGAAATTCAGTCACAAATTGTGTATATTAATTCCTGTCCCATCCCTCTCCTTGCCCAGCACTTGCCTTGGGAAGCCGTGCACATTACTGGCATGCTTTTTGCTAGAGATATTATACTGCTATAAATGTCAGACAGTTGAAGAACAATACTATCTATTAGCATGTAAAAGAGTATTATTGTCTGCAAGTTACTAGGTTCAAAGGCAGCATTGTGCTTGGCAAATTGCTGCCTGCAGCTCCCAGCAAACCTCCGAGTACCCAGGAGCTGATGGCTCATGGTATGGAGGGACTGAGGTTCTCACCCAGCCAAAAACTAGTGCTCTATAAAAGGAGAAAAATAGGTAGAAAAATGTCCAAATGTCTTCAATACACTTTTGTTATTATTTTATGTTAGTACTAACTTTCCCTTTGAAAGTAACCTTGGCTTCTAGATCTTTCCTTCTACTCCTTTACTAAAATGATACTACAATTGGAGAGACCTTCAAAACAAAACCAAAATCATCTACGGCAAAAAACAAGCTCTGCTCTGACCCCAGAAAGGAGCCAGTTTGAACCATCTGGCCATTGGCTTGAGGGACATGGTGCCCTCACACCCCAGATGTGCTTGTCTGACAGGTGGTAGATCATTTCCACGAGCTTCTCCACCAGAGACTTGTAACCACCTTCTACCCCCAGCCCCTTGCAGGAGCTCGGGGTGGGTAACACAGAGCTGGGGGTGTTGCTGTTGTGCTGCAGAGTGAATGCAAAGGGGCTGCACCTTTGAATGTGGGTTGAGGTGGCATCTTGGCGTGGTCTGGGGTGCCATGTGTAAATGGTGCTCAACTCCTACAGCCCTGCTCTCACCCATTACGCCCAAAGCATTTATTAAAGAAGTGTGAGTCTGCTTTGTCTTACAAACAGAGGAGCCTTGTCTTGGAGAGGAGACTCCATTTCCCTGGCCCGGTAACTCCACAAGATCTCAGCTCTATGGCCATCTCTGCTCTTGGGCCACTTGACCCTCACTGTCCCTTTCTGCAGTCACATTCCTCCCCAGCTCCCAACTGCTTTTTCTCACTCAACTCATTTAATGGAGGGAGTTGTATTTGTGTGTGTTGTGCCCACACTTTAGACTTGAAATTTGTCTGTAAGATGCATGAATTGAAGGTGAAGTCCTTGCTGTGTGAAGTGTGATGGCAAACACCCAGTGCCCACTGTTGGCAGCTGGATGTCTTGGGTGGGAGCAGTTGGCCCAGGAGAAATCACAGGGTTTGCTGCCAGCACTGGCCATGCTGCTTTTGGAAACAAATGGTTGTGGGGAAGGATGTACGGCTGGGTACAAAACTATACACAATGCCTCTATGCAGTGATTTACCCCAGATAATCACAGACAGCCCATGGAGCTGAGGTGGCCCCTCGCAGCAAAGCACGTGAATTTGGGCAGAGCACGGTTTGAAGGTGGGTGGTGAAGCTTGTGCCCATGAGCATCTGCATTGGAAAAGAGCAACCGCCCCAGTGCCTTGGCAGCAAGAGGCTGTGGTGTGGAGGAACTAGACCCGCTTTGAGGCAGGGACTTGGGGGAAGCCAAGGCAGAGCAGGTGGTTAGAAACTACACTAACAACCCTGTTAACAAGCGCTGCAGATTAGCCCAAACAACAGCTCATCAGCATTCAGCCCAAAGGCCACCGCCTGCAAAGGGGGGAGAATGGAGGAGCAACAAGAAGGAGGGGAGGTGAAAAGAAAGCAGAGATGGGAATTGGCTTTAATAATATTGTTTCCTAATTACAGCGTGACACAGAGAGCAGATGCAGCCTGCTCTGACGTTCACCATTCAGCGAAGGACGTGCCGAAAGCACAGTGAGCACATAGGGGAGATGGCAGCAGCTCCTGCAGGGCAGTGGTGGTGCAGGGTGGGGGGAGAGGGTGTCCCAGCATCTGCCTCGGGGCTCATGTCATCCCATGTGAGCTATTGCTGCTGCTCAGCACCCTGCTGGTGCTTCTTCTGAGGCTACAACATGAAACTTGAGGGTTTCTCCTGACCTTGGTTGGGAGGTGTGCTGGTGGTTGCAGGAAAGAGGTGACATCTTCCTCAGAGCAACTCATGTGTAGGATAGGGGATGGTACACACAACACCCGGTGTGGAGAAACATGCTTCCCCAGCAGCTCTGTGCATTGGGAATGGGAACACCTCTTCAACCACTCCAGTCCATCCTCCCAGCACAACAGGAACCTGTTGCATTTCTCATTAGGTTCTGAAACATTTATGATGAGAATTTGGTATCATTATCCCAATATGAGAAAACCAGTTGACTTATTACACACCCCAGCAGCACCACTGGGAATGTGGAGCAGATCCTTGAACCTGCTCCTCACGCTCAGCACTGCCCCACACCAAACTGGGCAAGCATGGGCATGTATGGAGCCGGTCTCAACCTTCCCCAGCCTGCAGGGACGTGTGGAATCCATTTCTCTGAGCAGTGTGTGTATAGGAAGAAGACTTCAAACTCCTGAAAAACTTTCCTCCAGCTTGACCTGGTGTCTGTGAGCCCCCTACACTCACTGGAGTGCAGAATCCACAGGATGAGGAACACTAATGCATGTTTTGGATCCAGTCCAAAATAAACGCTGGCTATAATAACCCTCATGGGAAGGCCAAACAGAGGACCCCTTTGTTAGGGACAACTCGTCACGTTACGCTTCATTTGGGCCAACAGCACTTCCAGCACGAGGCTTGGGGCACCATCTGCTTGATGTGGGCAAGGTGGGCTGAGGCCAGAAACCAGAGAAAAAGGGGAATCTCGGGACAGGGAGCTTTGGGTGATGCCTCTTGCATCAGCCTGGCCCCCAAAAGACTCAAAAAAGCTTGGAAGAAGAGGGACTGGCAGGTATGTTGGGCCCATTATGATCTCTGCTAGAGGTAATGGTTTCTAATGAAGCAAGGAGCAGCGGTGGTGTCTCCCGTCCCACTCTGCCTTTGTGCATGTATATGAAGAGGTCCTACTTGAGGATCCCATATTTCTGGCTAATTCCTGTTTGGTTCCCTTCAAAGAGAGAGAGAGACAGAGGAACAACAGCATTGAATGAAACCCTGGGGCTCTCTGCTAAGCCCAGCACAAGGTCTGGTCATTTGTGGAACCTTCTTTACTGATGTAAATGTGATGGAATGACTCTGGGGCAGGTCAGGGAACCTTCCTGACCTCAAGGGGACAGGAGGGATGACTTAGAAGCTCCTGCAGCAGCTCGAGCAGAAGTCAGTTGATGCAAGATGATACCAAACACCTGTGGCCCATGCCCTGCACCTGGCAGAGGTGCTGATGAGTAGGACAGGCCCCAGCTGGGCATCGTTTGCATGATGCAAAGGGGCTGTGCTGTCTGGGTGGGAGGGACTCCAGGAGGCAAGGGGATATCTCAGCCACAAGCAGCTGCTGCTCTCCTCTCTGAGGTGTGTGCCAGGTAAAGGATGTCCTCGCTGTCCCCGTTGCCAGGTAGGGTCATGCAGTTGGGGTGCAATGAGCTCTGGGTGTTGCAGGGAATGGTTGTGTTTGGGGGGAGTGAGGTGTAGGGGCTGCTGGGGTGAGAGAACCTTGTTGTGTCCAACCTAGGGGATGTGAGAGCTTATCTCCCTTGGTGGCATCACTGAACGTGGGCTACTTAAGGGGTAACCACCAACATTGAACAACAGGCTGGTCCTGAGTGTTTTATCCCAGTGCCTGCTGGGCTGAGGCAGAGATAACCCTGGGTGCTCTGGGTGCCTGCCTGGGTTAGCTGTATTGTGGTGTTTGACACCCAGCAGAGTACCTGGGGGGTTAATCTCTGTGAAAATCAGTAACAACAGGTTCACAACAGTTCCAACTTATGGACTTCTGTGGAGTGGTCCCTGAATTTTGCCAACCTGAAGTGGCCAGAGCAGTGTTAGTGATTCTGGACACCAACTGGCCCAGGAGCAGCTATCTTTATCAGGCATCACAAATAGCACCATGTAACTGTCTGTGGTGTGTTGGTCTCCCATCTGCTGGGGAAAACCTTGTTGCTTTCCAAAGAAATAAAAGTGGTGGGCACAAAGCTCAGGGGCAGTGACTGTGCTGGGCCTGCAGCTCAAGCTCCTGCTAAGTTAATATTGTTCCTCCCCTCATGGGTGAGGTTTCTGGTGTTACCAAAGTGGAAGCCCAGATATATTTCAATCCTATGGGGAAAAGCGAGAGGTTTATTTTTTTTTTTGCCAGCTTGCTTATGATGTACAGTCATCTAGCAAAGCTTTTTTTTTTTTTTAATCTTATTTATGAGGGCCCAGGGAGTGCAATGCTGCAGAGGAGCAGCTCTTTGCAGCCAGGATGCCGTTGTTGTTGCTGGCAACTGCAGCTGATGGCAGGGGGTGGGTGTCCTGCTTCCCTCCACAGCCCTGGGAGAGGAGAGAAGCTTCTGCAGCAGACGGGGAGTTCAGATTCTCAGTGTGCTCCTGTCTTCATTGGCATGTGTGAAAATAGCATTGGCTTCTCAAGGGTGTTTAGACTGCTAGAGCGTGGTGTTCAGTACTGAAGTAGCTCAAAAAAAGAGTGTAATGCTTACATTGGTTTAGGGGAAAAAGGAAAAGGTGGGGAGAGAGGAGTTGCTGGTTTTCAGTAGAGGTGGCTGCATGTGGCTCTTCATCACATGGAGCTGGCACATAACACCCCAGCTGTGAGGAGCTGGGGGAGACCTGCCTGTGGCTCAGGGGTGTGGATGGTGCACAGGAGGATTGGGGCTCAGGACCTGAAATTGCAGCTTCCCAGCAGCTGATCTGAGCAGCAGAGCAGAGCTCAGCCATTGCAGTGTGTGTACTCAGCTGGGGAATGATGAGTTTGGGTTCCTTTATGCTCATAAAATGCTCTGCTAGCCTGGAAAGGAAGCATTAGAGATGTGCAAATAATTAATTACTAATTAGTCGGTAGATTGTTTGCAGGATACAGCCAGAAGTCCTGTAATGTGTGAGGTCTGTGTGGTGGGTGCTGCAAAGCTGCTGTGCCAGAAGCAGCAGAAGGTGAAGCAATAGGAAACACCTGGGGGAAAAGGAGAGGTGTTTGGGGAGCTGGAAGGGAGAACAGGTGGTGCTGGGGATGAGGGGATGACTTAGTGCCCTTTGGGAGCATGAGAGTAGTCAGAAATGGGATCCAAGCCTCTGTCACGGGCATCCTGAATCCTCCTGGGAGGATCCAGTTTCCCAAGAGGAGCATTAAACAGAAGGAGGAGCAGGGGGGTCTTCAGAGGAGAACCAGACATGTGGTCATTGGAGGTGAACTGAGCAGGAGGTGGGGGTTAACCTGCTGCTGAACAGTCACAGAGTGAGATGTGTCCTGGGGAGGTTGGTTCCTCCAGCAGCCCTGCTCCAGCCAGAGCACACTACTGCCCTGGCTGGGGGATTTGCTGTGGGGTTGTGAGGGATTTGCTTCCTCCGTGGGATTGTCCATCCTAGTTTTACAGCTCTGAGCCTGTCAGTGGTTGCTGGTGCCATTAAGGGTAGCAATGGCTTCGCTGTCACCTTCACCACCTGGGGTTACCTGTACCTCTGCTCTCACTAATGTGCAAAGTTACCCTGGCTTGCTTTCTTTATAAAAATCCTCACTGTTGAGTGAGCTCCCAGACATTAAGTTAAACCAATATTAAATTGATGGTGAAGATGCAATCTTGAGGCATTCCCATGCTTCTTTTTACCCCTGCCCACCCCACTGGCCCCTTGTCCATGCTGGCACTGATGGCTGTGGGGCTGCTCCATGATGGGGGCTGAGCAATGATTTTCCACCAGTGATTTTAACTCCCTGTGGCTCCTGACCTGGCAGTTGGTGGAGGAGGATGGAGGGGATTGCCCAAGGTCTCAGGCAGCAGCTGACACAGCTCCTGCTTGACAGAAATCACTTTCCAGATGGACTTTTGGCTCTGCTTTAACTGTGTCAGTCCTGAAAACATATACTGGTGAAACATGCCCAGCTCCTGCTTCTTCAAGCTGTTTGGTTACCCTTTGAGGAGGTGGGTTGCTCAGGTCTTAAGGGATGTCCTCAGTGCTTGAAACAGCATAAAAGTTGTTGCATCAATGCAGAAAATGTTAATAAGGTTGAATTGAGGCTGCTCACCTCAACCTGAACCAGGAGATGCTCCTGTCAGGGGCAGAGTGATGCAGCCTCGACAGTGTCAACGTGGGAAAGCGATAAGGGGAGGCCTCTTCCCCTCCAGCTAATGATCTGCAGTAATGAGAACTTGGCCTCAATCCGCTCCCGGGGCTGAAGGCAGGAATTAAAGCGGGCGGGCAGCTCCTGCAGCTGGGTGGTCCTGTCCTGGTGGGGAGGGCGTGCTGGTGGCACCCAACCTCCTCCCTGCTCCAGCACCAACAGAGACGAGGAAGGAGTTGGCAATAGGGGGTCCCGAGGGGTGGGCTGAGCTGGTGGGGATCAGGTCGTCCCGCTGGAGGGTGGCACATGGGGGGAGCCGGCAGCAGTGCCCAGAGCAGCTGGTGAGTAACTCCTGTCACCACTACCCCGGGCTGGCTGGACCCCAGGTATTGGCTTCGTGGGCTTGTTCTGTTCTGGTTTGCTTTGTAGAATTTCGGTGTGCTGCTTTTCCAGTGAGGCTCTTAAGCTGTGGTGTGTATAAATCCCAGGAAGGTCCCTGTGGAGCCAGGAGAAATGTGTCCCTGCAGCAACTGCCTTGCTGTGGTGCAGCATCAGCTCAGCCTGGAGGAGGTGGTGGCTCCTGAAAGCTGCCACATCCCTGGCAGGGGATGCAAGGAACCAGTTTATGTTGGTTGGTTTTTTATTTATTCCTGATTCTGGCTGACATCTCGGTGGATAATAACTAAGGATGTGAAGAGGTCATGCCTGTATGAGTGAAAGAGCAGTGAGCCTGTGAGATGCCTGGGGCATATTGAAGCCCCATTAATGTGCTCAGTGAAGTTTGAAGAATGAAGCTTCAGTCTAAACGTGTGTGTGATTGATCGTGATGTCTTGTTTCATTGATTCATTGGTGAAGCTCAGAAAAGAGCCACCTGTGTCCTCTTGTTGCTGTCTCTGTGCTGCGTGTGCAAGAGAGGAGCTGCTGGGTGGATTGCTCTGTATCTCTCCATAGGCAGCTGCCTGCCACTGTTCAGTTTGTCCTGGCACAACACGTGTGGCATCCACCAGCAGATGTGGCATCCACCAGCAGATGAGGCACACGGAGGTTTTCTCAGTGTGCTTTTACCCTGTGCACTGGAGATGGCAGCAGAGCACTCCTGGCTTCATGCATCCCAGGTGTTTAAATGGGCTTTTTCTCCTTCTGTGTCTGAGACTGCTGGAAAGTCAGAGTATTGATGGCTCTTTAAAGTGCTTGGTGTGCTTGTGATGTGCTGGGCAAAATACAGATTGGCTCTTGCTTCTCAGCCATTCATCAAATTGTGCTGCCATTGATTTTCTTGGGGGTGCTGTCTTTCTGAAATTCCAAGTCTAATAGCAGGGCTCAAAGCTGGAGGCAGCTGTTAAATCATCTGCTCTGACCTACCATACAACACAGGGCACAGCTCCGTCCTCTGGGCTCTGTGCTGAGCTGGGGTTTGATTAAAGCAGGTTTCTCTTTGCCTAGAGGTTGTGTTTTGTGGAATGGAAAGCTACCTGGTGACTTCCCTTGTAGGGTTTGCTGGAGTGTCTTGCACTAAATTGTGACTGTAACTGAAATATGTAACTCCTGTTGGTTTTAATCCCGTGTTTCTTGGTTGAGTTGATGGAAACTCACAGCAGATGCTTGAGTGAAAATTTTCTGGCCACTCATGGTACTGGTGAAGGACAGGAACAAAGGAGTCAGGTGTGGGACATCCTTGGGATTGTGCAGGACCTCCCTGAAGGTTGTCCTGCTCGATGGTGTGATTATACGAGTCCAAACAGGTCCTGCTTCATTCACTTGGGTCACTAGATTCCCAGGGTGATTAGGGGCTTCCAGAGAAAGTTGAAGAGGTGCAGCTAATTGCAGGTAGATGCATAGACTTGCTTCAAGGCCTTGCAAATGAGCATTGCAGGATGTGAAGCCCCAAAAATGCAGCCTCCACACGGCTTGCCCTACCTCAGCAGGTGTTTTGAGGTGTAAATATATGTATTTCAGTAGCAAAACATCATAAGGTTGTGCCAAGGGAGGAGGGATGGCTGCAAATGTGCCTGTTCTTACATGGTTCCTCTAAACATCTGCTGGTGGCCACTGCTGGAGACAGGACACTGAATTAGAGACATCTTTGGTCCATCTTTCAAGATTGTGCTGCAGGGAATGGTTGCAGATACAAACTGGCAGCCTGTCTGGTCTGGCATTGGGGAGAACATCCCCTGGAAGCCCCTGTAAATTTGAGATCTCCCACCCTAGTGCACTTATACTGCTGAGTGAAGAGAGCAATATTTCTATTTTAAAACAAATTTTAATTTAAACCAAGAGCCAGTCCAATACGAGATGAAGTGTCTTTATAACTTGAAATGATAAAAGTGAAAACAAGTAATCTTTCATTTTTGGTTTGAAAGGATCAAGTGTTTCATAGAACTTATTTATGGAAGGACAAGAATAACTTTTTGGTTCAGTTCTTGGCTAAAGCAGAGTTTGTTTTGATTTGTGCTTGTTTTTTTAAAAAACCAAACTTTAAAATAGTTTTTTGCTTGAACTTTTATCTGAAATCCAATCCCTTTATGCACAGATTTTTTTAAATTGTTTCTCTGAAAACCAGTATTGAGTGGAAGGTGGTTGTTCTAAGCTGCAGAACATGCACAGCTCAGCTGTGGATCTGTGCACGGCTTCGAGGAGATCTGAGAAGGTGATTAAGGGAAATGAATTGATGTCTGTAGGTCTGAATGCATGATGTGGGGGGATATTGAAACCTGCTGCAATGTTCTTGAGCTGCACCACAAGAGGGCAAGCCGAGGCCACAGATCCTCTGCTCACGGCTGGGAGGAGCTGGTAGGAGCAGCAGGAAAGGATGACAGGCTGGAAAAGGCAGCACCCACCTCCCTGGTGCAGGGCAGGACCTGCCAGAGACAGGGTGGCTGCAGCAGTGGGGTTTGTGGGTGTCCACAACCGCTGCAGGTGGTTTTCCCAGTGGGGAGCAATTTGTTGGCATTTGTTAAATTCCTGCTGGATGTTTCTCTGTCTAGTGGATCAGGGCAGAGGATGCTGCTGTTGGGCCAGGTTTGTGCTATGGGAGACCCTGCCCTGGTCCTGGAGTCTGCCAGCAGCCAAAGCTGCAAAGTGGCTGGAATTAAAAGTGTGAAAAACATTTCCCAGCAGAACTTACTCAGGTGCTGTTACTGCAGGTCTTAGGGGAGGCTTGAGGTTTCTGTGCAGCTGAGATGTTTTACCATGACCCCTCTGGAGTAGTCATGAAGGCTCCAGTCCCTACATGGAAGACAGTGATGTGGGCTCCTGGCCAGCCTACAGCCCATCCTGCCCAGATGGCATTGCAGCAGTGGGAAATGCAGTTGGGTATTTGGGAAAAGCCTTCCCTACAAATGGTGACAACACTGAAGCAAGTCCTTGGGATGTGGTGGAGCATCCCAGGTTTGATGCTGTGCAGAGCCAGGTGCTCTGTGCTGGTGTCCTGGTGGCATCTGCTGCTTCATGGCACCCCCTTCCTCCTGCACTTGAAGGGCAGGGGATGCAACATGAATGTAGCAGAATGTTGAGCTGAAATTGAGAGTAAAGAAATAACTCCCAGCTCATCAGCGGCAATGTGAGTGGAAATGAGCCTGTGGAACCAGACAATGGTTATAAACTCTTCTGACATCACTCTGGAAAATGGGTGGAGTAGGCTGAAAATACCTTAAAACTGGTTTAAAATGGTTGGATTTTCAGAGGGGGATTTGGGGGGGAAAAAAGCTGTGTCCACTTGTGGATGGCCGAGCAATCCCTGTGCCACAGCCACACTCCTGCTGGGAATGGGATTCCTGGCTGGGAGGTGGCTGCTGCCCGGCAGCCCCTGGTCACGCTGGGCTGGGCTGTGCCAGGGCTGCTGTGCTCAGGGCCTGACTCAGAACAAGGGCTTGTTTAAACAGTAGCAGCAGCTCAGTGAAAACAGAGACACTCTCAATTTAAAAAGCACGTAACAGCAGGAAAAATAACCCGTGATGAGCTAAAGAACTGACTCAGGCCAGCAAAGGCCAGGCTTGAAATAGACCTCGATTGGGCTTGTTGAAAATGCTTCCATCAGAGCAGTTTCCTGATGGAGAATTTGGCATTTCTACTCAAAGAAATCTTTCAAGAAAAGCATCTGCTCCTGTGGAAAATTTCATCTTTTTTGGTTGGAAAAATGGAGCATGTGAAAAGTGAAATCTTTCAGCCCAAGGATGCGTCATGCCAGGTTCAGGCAGACTCCACTTCTATGTTGAGCTTCACTTCTCATTGCTGTGGTCCCACACTTGTCTTCACAGGAGGGAAACCCTCCTAATTATTAAATCTACCCCTCCCCATCTCCTAGCTTTGCTTAGTGACTGCCACGCACACCATTAAAGCCTCTCCCTCACTGAGGAGGACTGCAAGGCCAGCTTCTGGAGCAGCATCTGCGGCAGCTCCTCTGGGACACCAAATGCTCTCCACAGCCTCCACACCCTGTCCCTTCTGACATGGGCTTCTGGGAAACCCATCTCCAGCCCATGCTGATGTTTTGTGCAACCTGGGAGGTAGCTGTGACTGGGCAGCCAGGAAAGACAGCTCATCCTACTGGGCTTGTTACTGAATTATTTTACAGTAAATGGTTTGTGTTCTAGGTGTTTCTGTACCTCCTTGTTGCTTCTTCATTTCTGTTCCTATCCTGAATAAAGAGACACAGCCCTTAGTCATAGAAATCATAGAATGTTTCAGGCTGGAAGGGACCTCTAGAGGTCATCTGGTCCAACCTCTCTACACAAGCAGGGACATCTCTACCTAGGGCAGGCTGCTCAGAACCCCATCAAGCCTGACCCTGAATGACTCCAGGGATGGGGCCTCCACCCCCTCTCTGGGCAGCCCATTGCACTGATCTATCACCCTCGTATTAAAGAATTTTTTCATAATATTCAGCCTAAATCTCTCCTTTTCTAGCTTAAAACCATTACTCCTTGTCCTGTTGTTACAAACCTTTTTAATTAGACCTTCCCCTGCCTTCCTGTAGCCCCTTCAGTTACTGGAAGGTCACTCTAGTCCCCCCAGAGCCTTCTCTTCTCCAGGCTGGACAGCCCCAACTCTCTCAGCCTGAGCACTCAACTCATGATGGAAATCTAACATAGTAGATGGAGAAGTTGCCTACCCAGGGTTAGAGCTAGTCTCAGGACTGGTGTTTGTTGAGTCAGGATGTGCTGCCCTATAAAGCAAGCATCCTAGGGCTTTATTGTGCCATCCTTCAGCAGCAGTGAGAACTTACTCTTCAAATAATACTACAGAAAATGGGAATATGTGGGAGCAGCATTACAAGGTGAGACCTGAGATTGGGAGTTGAAGTGGGCTCAGAAGGGGCCTCTGCATTATGAGTAATAACCCTTCCAGTTATAGTGCCTGGGATAAACGTGATGAAAGGGAAGGAGATTGGTTTGTGTCAGATTAAAATAAACAGTTTAAAGCACATAAATGGTCTAAAATCTGTCAATTATGCAACTGCTACTCATAGCAGGTCTTGTTGCCCCACCGTTGGAAGCTAAGGCTGCTCATGGAGGCAAGGTGTCCAGCTCCAGCAGGGCACCAGTGTCTGCTGTGTTTGGCAGCTCCTGTGTTTCCCAAGCTATCTTCTACTGGTATGTTGGGCTGGGAAAACCATAAGGCATTGGGGTGTCTTGTTTTTAGTGGCAGTTCTGCTTCTGCATTCAACAGGGCCCAAGAAGAGGAAGCTCTGAAAGATGTTGGGGCCCAGGAGACAGTCTGAGTGTCAGAAGTGTTGGTGTAAGGTTCAGGTAGGATTCTTTTGTCATGATTCTCTCCATCTGTACAAAAGACCAAACTCTGCATAAAGGAGGTGCATCTAGCCATGGAGGAGACCTGCAGAGGAGATGCTGATGGGTTTGAGTTCTCATTCCAGTTCTTGCTGTCACTTCTGCCTGTTTTCCCCCTTCCAGTCAGCACCATGAGTAGATGATACTCATCTGATGGTGCTAGGACAGGCCATGTGCCTAAGACTGTGCAGTGCTTTGAGGTCCTCGGGCAGAAGAACTTGCAGAAATGTAGAAAACAGATAACAACTATCCTGCAGTAGGATTATAATGTGGAATAATCCAGGTCTGAAACACCAATCTGATACAGAAGCGCTTCTATCCATTTTTTAAATACTGCCTTCAACACTCTTCCAAGGCTGGAAAAACTACAGGAGACTTGCAAAAACAGATACATTCACACTTAAGTGGCCAGACTTGAAAATAGGGAGGGGAAAAATGTCTTAACTACTATGTTTTCTAGAGCCCACATCAGCAGTGGGCTGGCAGAGGCTCTCTGAAGTCAGATGAGGGAGAGCCTCACATTTGTGTCCTGTCACCCAGGGAGCTGTGCTGAGAGAATTGCTGCAGTTCCCAGTATCCCTGTGCATGAAAAAGCTTCATAGAAAGGGGGTTTTGTGTGTGCATGTGGTCCTTGGAGGCCTGGGCATTGTCATCAGATGGGCTTGCTACTGATGTGGGCAAGGGGCTGAGCTGGAAACCCTCTTGGACCCTGAGACGAATGTGTTTTCCCCACGTGAACTTTATGAAAGGACTTCTCAGTCCATTTAAGAAAACAAAAAAGTGTTAAGAGCAGAGGCTTGGCCAAAGCTTGGGGTCCTGGTGTGGAGACTGGAGGGAACAGAAAAGCCTCAGTGGAGAGCATTTTCTAAAAAAACAACCCAGGTACAGGCCAGGCTTGTGTTCCTGTGCTAGCACAGGCTCTATTTACCAACCTTCCTCTGCCCGTGGAGCAGCAGAGAGGCATTTTAAAGAGAAAATAGGAAAAGGCCCTCTGTCCTAGGACCTCATGTGTCCTCTTTGCTGGTTTCTTGGGCTGGAAGGGCCTCTTAAAGCACAGGCACGGGGCTGCAAACTGACAGAGGTATTGTTTAACATCAAGGCTCGACTGCCCCAGGGAGATGGAGAGTCCTGCCTACAACTCCTCTCAGTCCCCATGGGATGGTCTGTACCTGTTTGCAGGAGACAAGGTCTCATGCAAGCCCCAGGGTGGCCTGGGTCTATATTATGACCAAGGCAATTGTGTTTATGTGCCAAATTTCCCTGTAGCTCTTGGAAAAAGCAGCCTGTTCTCTTTGGAGTGGCCAAAGCATCTTCTAATGCTGGGGAACTATTGATTCTTCTATTCCTGGGACTTTTGAGAAACGAAACTGAGACAGAAGGTACCTGCTTAGGGAATCAATGTCCCAGTTGATTTTAATCTGCATCTGCCTCCTGCAGCCTCAGAGCACCAGTTCCCCCACCCCACACCCCGAGCAAGGCTGTCCTGGGGTCAGGCTTTGTCGTGCTGGGGGCTGTGCTCCCCTTGACAGTCTGCAGCATACAAAGGGCTGATGAGAAAGGGATTCCATCCAGTGTATTGGCATTCGTGTGTGCTGGTCGTGTTAAAAGTTCTCGCTGTCAGCCCAGCCATCACTTATAATTGGCTTTTATTTTTCCGTGTGCCTCCTGGCAACAGCGGCTCTTCCCAGGCTACTGGTGGGGTGCTGGGTCTGGGAAGGCTGCTCTGTGCATGAGAGGTATGTGGAACTGGTCAGAATGGGCTCAGCAAGGGTAATGTGGCCCCTTCTGCCTCTCTAGGTTTGCCTGAGCACCCCACCAGAAGCATTTCCCTCTGCAGACTTGCTGTCCAGCACTGGCAAAGGTCAACTCTGCTGGGGCTGGGTGGCTTTTGATGTGCTGGGGAAATCTCATCATTTTTGGAGTGGGCAGGTTGGCAATCACTTGGTTATGGTGCAATACCGTTGTGTGATCACTTGGTTGCTCTGGGGAAGGTGGAGGGAGGCTGGGGTTTGCTGTGGTGCTGCATGGCCATGCTCACCAGAGGAGAGTGCTCAGCATGATGTGCTTAGGCTTGGAATGAGCTTTTTTTGATGATGGTGGTGTTCTGAGTCACAGCTACATAAAAAGCAGCAAAATGAGGGGAGAATAGGAGAGTTCAGCACATTTTAGTAATGTACAATGAGGACAGAGGTTGGAAGAACCTCTTACACTTGTAATCTCAAATGCTTAAAATATGGATGCCTTCGGCTCAGGGCTGGTGAGCTGCACATGGGGAGGAATTTCCTCCACAAAGGTGGCTTGGCCAGGTGGGTGCCACTGGTTTGCACCATAGATTTACATGACCTAGGCCAGCTACACATTTTCTGTTTTGAGGAGGTACATTAAGTTTTGTGATATCCTAAAATACAAACCTTCTACAAATTCTGAGCTGCTGTAAAAAACCCTTTTATTTTTTTTTAATCTTACCCCTAACACTGGAGGACCTAAACTTGCAAGTGCTTTCAAGTCAGACCAAGATTTCCTTGAAATAATCCCCATAACCATTTGAGATGTCACTGCTGTCTAGTCTGTCTCCTAGACTTTACCAGTTCCATCCGATTGAATTTTTATGTTTGCAAATAGAATAATCTAATGACCTAATTTCTGAAGCAGGCCTGTTATTTATTAACCGTGATGTAAATTCTACCAGCATCAGAATAAAGAACATGGGGCTTTTGAATTTCTGCTATTTTTAAAGATCCAAATCTCCAGGGCAATTAATCATCTTTCTGACATATTGAATTCAGTCATGTGTTATAGCAACAAAACCTCACATGGGCAGTTTATGATGCAACGTTAACTTGTCAGCACGAAGGACAATTCATGACTGTCTACGAGTGGCAAGTGGCAGGCGTTTGGACAACTGTCCTCTAGTTCTGCAAGCATCAGCAAATTTTCTTGGCAAAACCTATGTAGGCAGAGCATAATATACACTTTTGCTCATATATATTAAAAAAAAAATCCCAAAAATATAATCCCCTGCCAGGAGTTTCCACTTATTTTCCATAACGAGAGCTGGAGGGTCTGTAAAAGCTGGCCTCGTAAAAAGAAATTACAACGGATGAATTTTTCCTTTCCAAGGAGGATGGAAGAAATTTGAGTTTGTTTAGATGCACAAGTGTTTCAAAATGATAGTTTATCAGCTGTGTGGCTGCTGTAAGGAGAGCTCTGGCTTCCAGACCAGGGCTGTGTGAACAAAGCTCTGGTGCCTGCAGCTGAAGGGTGCAATGATGGGAGCACGGGCAAACTGAGCATGGGAGCACCAAAAGCCACGGAGTAAACTGTGGTTTTCAGAAGAAGTGATGGCCTTGGCACACCAGCAAACTGTTTTTAGGGTTTTTTTTTAAATATCAGAGGAAAGAGCTGCAGAAGCTTTGAGGAAAAGAGGGGTAAACTCTATAGTGGGGCTCTGAAGGGTTCTTCTGAGTGGAAGTGGCTTTGCTTTGGTACAATAGAGAAAATCAAAAGATAAATGCAAAAAGGGGAATTACATGATGGGGGAAAAGCAAACAGATTAAAAAAAATCTTTATGGTACTGTTCAAGCAGATACACACTGAGGCAAAATTGTCAGCCAAGGCAGTTGCTGTAATCTATGAGCTAACGCATGGACCTGAGTGGGGATTTTGGCAGGGTGGGGATGGGGATTTCGGCAGGGTGGGGGTGTATGAGAGCCTGTGTTCTTGGACTGGTAAATCCTGTGCAGTTATTGCACTTGGGTCTAGTCAGGGAGCACAGGACACGCCAAGGAGCTGAAGCAATGGCCAGGTTGTTGGTAGGAGGGCTGGGAGGTTGGTGGTTCACAGCAATCAAAGATGTGGTGGGGAGAGAGATGAAGATTTTTAACTGGAATAAGGCTGTGTTGAAGACTATATCCCAGAGGGCATAGGTGGGAAATCATTGGCAGGTGAAGTAGCCTAAAATTGCTTGATGTGTTCCACAAGGCAAGAAAAAACTAAGGATGGAATGTTGATGGAGGTGACTGTGAACTGCTCTTCCACTCGTAAGCAGGTTTGGTCTCAGCCTTAATAAAGGAGTGAGATGATGAACTAGGGAAAGTGTGTGGAGGCAGTGCTGGCCTTCACCCAGACAGACCAGGCTGCAAACACCCAGTGTGTTCTCCCCATCCATCAAGGGGGCATTTGGTGCACAGTGGAAAAAGCAAAGCTCCAGGAGCCTTCTGTCAGTGGTTAACAGGGTTTTAAACACAACTGGGGAAAAAAAAGCCTCAGTGCAGGGATGGGAGGGTGTATGTTGTAGATGCACACACAACGTCATGTGCTCAGCATGGCTCCGTGGCTGTTCTCCAGTGCTCCAAAGCACCTTTGTGGCCCAGGAGGAGGTTGTGCTCTGCAAGGCTGCATCTGCAGGAGTGGTTGTGGTTTGATGGGATACGTGGGTCGTACGTATGGCATGTCCTGGCTGCTCCTCCCTGACCACAGATCACACCCTTTTTCCAGCCGAGGGATGATGGCCTCTTTCTTCTGGCTGGGGGCAGAGACACTTAAGGTTTAAGCTGGATAAAAGAGGCTTCTATAGCAGCAATTTCTGATGGAAAGCATAAGTTACTTGCCATTTGGGGATGGGAACATATGGCCTCCAGTATCTTCACATACCTCCCGGAACACAGTAATTTTTGTCTTGTTTGCCTCAGATGAGTTGATTGCTGTAATGTGTTGAAGGCTGACTTATGAAGGACACGAACACAAATTATCCTCATCAAAGGCAACAGAGGGAGTATAATAAGAGACCAGTTCAGCTGAGCTGGGAGCTGCTCAGTGCCCTGAGACTCGAAAAGAAAAGACAAAAGGAAGTAGAAATTAGATCAAACAAATCGGCTTGGCTCCAGAAAATAGTAGAAGGAAGAATCATTGTGAATGAGACCAAACAGGCAGCTCTCCACTGCCTACTGCAGAGGGAAGCTCATGTTGAGAGATGCCAGAACACTTCATGGCTTTGGCATGTCTGTCCAAGGCTGCACAATCCCAGTTTGCTATTTCAGTTAATGCTCTACAGGCATTGATGGGGGTTCAGGCTCACACTAGAGATACTTGGGTAATTGGCTGGGATAAAAATCACCCTGAAGCACCCAGAATAGTGCCAAATAGGGTTTTGAGCACCAGTTTGTTCTTGGCTCCCTTTGAGGACCCCTGGGGATGAGTGAGGTTACACAGAACGGAGAGGGCAAACCTAGTACTTGGCTTTTAAAAGTGTGGGGGGAGAAGAAAGCAGGAGCTATGGAGCAGAGTGTCTCATCTCTGGTTTCTGGAATGAGGGAATGGCTTATGGCTGCCTAAGGGATAACAAGGCTTTGTCAAAAATTAAACCTGTTAAATTATATGGCAGGAGGGTTTGTGGATGGGGAGGAATAGTAGGTGATGATGATGCAGATAAGGTTTTTGATGTTCCTGTAAACAGGCTAGAAGAACATGGTGGAGGTAGTGGTGATGTGTGTATCAGTAGCTCATCTTTCAAAATTACAAATTATTCTCAGAGGATATCACCAAGCTGGTATGAAGAAGCTTCAAGGAAGTCAAGAATAGTGCAGTGGTGCTTTGTCTGGGTTTTAGGACCAATTTATAGATGTATTAATGAGCTGCATGATAGGATAGGATACAGTCTTATAAAAGTTGCAGGTAACAGCAAAGAGGAAAGGCTCCAACCCTGCTGAAAGATGGGATTTAGATGGGAGTGGAGATAGAGAATGTACCATGTTCAGAATTGGTAAGGATTATAGGAGACCCCCAGATGAACAGGCTTTTTCAGCTCTCATGCTGCTGTTGGATGGGAGTGTTGGGGCAGGAGGAAGCTGTGATCTGGCAGCCAAGACTCATTCTGCTTCTGCTTACCATGGTGCTTGGCCAAGGAGGTGACAGGGGTGTCTTCACCTGCTTTTCCTCCTGTGCACTCTGGCAATGCCCAGGATGTGATTCCCAGCACCTGCTGCTTGGGAACCTTTCCAGATCATTCCAGGTTGTGAAGTGTCTCTGCCCTGCTTTTTTCCAAGGGACAGAGTAACTTGTGATAGATCCACACCCAACGAGAGACAAGTTAATCTGGATGCTGTTGGTGTTTGTCATGCAGTGGTGACAGCACAAAAACAGGTTCCAGTGCAAATGCAGTTCAGGGAAGCAAATCAATAGATCCCACAGTGTTAGCTGCTTTCAAATGTAAATCCTGATATTGTAGGTTTTTTGGGGTTTTTTTAAGTTGAATTTCATTGCAAAATGTATCAATTTGAGCTCACCTTTGTTCAAATCCAATAAATGGTTGTGGGTTGCCAGATTTACTCTGAGTTAGGAAAAACATGAAGTTTTTTCTGAAGTTAGGTGGTTTTCAGGTAAGCATCACTAATAAAACTCCCTGTTTCCATTGTACCTGTGAGGTTTTTGCAATCTACCCTTCCAGTCACAGCCTAACAAGGGTAAATGTTTAGTGATGGGTTTGCAGAGCAGTAATAATTCTTTCTCTCAGTGAGTGCTTTCTTTGTGCAGTAGCAGTTTATTGTCTTGTGAGACTTGAAATGGATTAGATTGCATTTCTTCTCGTTTTTTCCTTTTCTGAGGTCTTAACTAAATAAGCCCCAATTCAAAGCAGCCCATGCTGTGTTTTTAACTAATAAGTCAGATGAGACCACTTCCCTCACCCACAGGTTCATGTGGTGTGTCTGTTGTTGCCAGTTAGTGAGATCTGTTCCGAGCATTTGGGGACAGTGAGGTAAAACATTGACCTTGGGAAGCTCTGCTTCTGAGACAGCTCCATGGGTTTTCCAGGGAAATGCTGATTCCAGTTGTGCCAGGAAGGAAAAGGAGTTCTCCATGTAAAGAATCAAATTATCTTCACCCATAAAATCCTTCTGGTAGAGACTGGGATAGGGGTGTGCTGGTGTTGTCATGTCTTCTCACAGCAGAAGATGTGACCGTTTAACCTGATCTAGTGGGAAGCGTCCCTGCCCATGGCAGGGGGGTTGGAACTAGATGATCTTTAAGATCCCTTCCAACCCTGACAATTCTATGAACTTCATGTCTGTTTAACCATGTGAGCAGAGATGCCACCCTGGCAGTGCAGTGTCAGCAGGGGGCTGCTTGCAGCCAGCTTTGCACTGATGTAGGTTCTCATGATGCTCCTGCAAGTGCTCAGTGATGCACCTGGAGTCTTGTGCCAATACCTGAGATTGCAAAGTGAGTTTATCTGGGAGCAGGCTGCTTGGGAATGGGCTGCAAAACACAAATGCTGTGCCTTATGTAGTAAAATATTGTGTGCAAAAGCTAGTGCTGTGTGTGTCTGCTGAAATGTCTTTTTGCATAGTGTCAAACACTAAGAAAACCTCTCAGAGCCCCCATGAAACTTGGCTTTACTAGCCAAGTGGGTGTATGGAGTTTATATTTTAACACAGATGCATTATTTCAGCCTTTGGTGTTTCTCCAAGCAGATGCCAACTACTTGGAAACAGAGGAGTTTGCTCATTCCTGTGTTCAGCTCTTGTCCTGTGCCTCAAATCCTAGTGCATTGATGGCACAGCCAGCAGTGCCCTAGCAAAGAGAGCAATATATTTTCCTGTCTATATATTCTATATTTTCCTGTCTATATATTGAACATTACCTGCACATCTTCCCCAGCTCTTCCACTGCCCATCCCAAAGAGCACAAACAGACCCTGTCACCTCTGCAGACCGGAGCCTTATTTTTCATCATCAAATTCACCCTGAATGGAGCAAGTTTGCACCAAAACATCCAACTTCTTGTTGCTCCTGGTTTGTAGCCAGGAGGCCTCAAAAAGCCACCTTGCTGCATGCCAGGCAGTTGACAGAAAAGCTCCTGTCAGCCCACTTGCCTCCACAGGGAGGGTTTATCCAGCAAACTCCATAAAGTTGCTTGTAAAAAGCAATTAAAGGTGCCCAGAGATGTATGGATCTCTAATGTTCTGCACTTTACCAGGCACAGCAGACCTCACTGGCTCTGTCTGAAAGCTTTCCCCATCCCCTGTCTCTGCCTTAGATGACTGCTCCCTGTGTGTGTCCAGCTGGCTGCCTTAGAGGGCATCACGGGGGCTCTACTTTTGTTCTAATTCTTTTCCCTGTTTGCCAGCCTTTTGACAGAGGGTTGAGCAGGAGGATCTCTGTCTGGGACCTGGTTTTCACTTATTAAAGCTCAGTTCTCTCATGGTGACCTGTTACCTTTCCATGACTAGCTAATAGCAGCAGAAGTGCTGAATCCATGGCAGAAGAAGACAATGTGTTTTAAAGTGACAATTTCTTCAAGCTCAAACCACCCTGTTGCACAAATGCTTCCCTGGTAGATGCCTTTCCTCGAACCTGTCTTTCTAACTTTGTCTCTGGTGGATGGGGCAGGAGCATTCCTTGGCTGTAACATGCAAATGCTTCAAAATCCCTTGATCCCCTCCTGCCTAGTCTCAGACTTGTTTATGGAACAGAGTCTGTGTAGGTATTAGTGGCTGAATTACCACTGGAGGAGCAGAAATGTATCAGTGTCAGGATGGATTTTCAGCAACAGTTGGCATAAGTCAAAAAACTCACATCCTCATGATCTCCCAGAGGATGTCCCAGCCTGGATCCCTCTGGAGGCAGAGCCAGGCTAAGCTGGGTAGCCATAAATATGAAAATTAATTTTTATTTGTGGCATCTTGGCCAGTTATGGATGTTAACTGGGCTGTGGGACCTGACAGCACAGGCCTTCATTCAGTGAGTTGGCTTCTGTCCTCTGACAAGATAATGGTGGAAGTTTCCTCTGGTCTTGCCCCCTTTCCCCTCTGTGAAGCCAGTGGGGAAATGCAATGTTCTCTGATAACCATCAGTGTATCAGTTATGTTTTCCTTTTATTTAATCCAGACTTTTCAGCCTCTCTCTATTAATGGAACAGGAGGTGGCCAGGCAGAGCTAGTGCCAAGTGAGAGAGGTGACATGTTTGGGAACAAGTGAGTTTCTGCATCATCTGCCATGGGCTCTTGACACAGTATTGCTGCTGTATCCTGCTGGTGGATCCCATGGTTTTCTCTCCAGACTGTGGTACAGCTCCATGGCACGTTCAGACCTGCTAATAAAATTACTGGGAGGCAAGTTAGTGCTGGGGGCAGGGAAACCTCTCGTGATCTGATGACAACACATCCAAAACTTGTGTTGCTGCTTGAGGATGCCATGAAGTGCTGGTGGTCCCCAACATGTTAGAGGGTGTCTATGGCCTGCTGCAGGTGTTGTGATGACTTGGGAGAGCTGTTTAGTTGGTTTGGCTGAACCCTCAATGTGGCAGAGAGGTCTGAAGTGCTCTCCTGTGAGCAGAGATGCCAAGTCTATCCATGTTCTGATCAGACTTCACTAGAACTCCCCAGTGTTGTGATTCTGCTTTAATTATCCTGAATCCTGATGCCATATGTTAATTTCTGAGTTTGTGTTGCTCAAGACAAGAGACCAGCCTTCCCCTATAGGTTCTCACTTCATTAACATCTCATCAGTCTATAACAGAGCATTCCATGGTATTAAAGAGGCTCCAAGGCTAAGACAAGACTCCTTCTGGATGCCAGCAGGCCTGGGTCAAGATCCAGAAGAGTCCATAGACACTTTCCTGCTGAGCAAGTCTCAGATCAAAAGTGGTCACCTCTCTATAAACCCTTTCCACATTTTCCTCTGTGTTTAAAAGAATGTTGTGACTCCTTTGGATAGGGAAAAGCACCTGCACACCTCGCTTCTCCTGGGTGTGTGGTGCTTCCATGCAGCTCATTTTCTCTCAGTGTATTTGGGGTTTCTGGGTCAGAAGCAGTAGAGCATCACCACCAAAGGCCCCTCTTAGCAAGGGCTTTGTTGGCTATAATAGAAGGATGCCTTGGGTGGCTCTACCCCTCCCACCCCAACCTTCTTCTGCACAAATCCTCTTTTCTTTGCCGGTTGAAAGAGCTGCCTGATGAGTGCTTGGGGCTCACCTGGCTGTGGGCATGAGCTGGGTGATATTTTGAGCAGGGGCATGTGAGGGCTGGGTGGGGTGGTGCTGGGGTGCAGGCTGTTTGCCTGGGAGATGTATTGGGCCTGTGTAGCTCTGCAAGGACCTTGCCATGTTACACAGCAGCTTTGTGGCCGAGCAAAAATAAATGAGCGACTTATCCCCCTGCCAAGGACCGTCAGTGGGAGGTCAGTGTTTGATATTTCCACACCCAAAAAAGCAGCCCCAAGCTAGAATTACAGCACAAAATACCCATTCAGACCTCTCCAGCCTTCTGTTTTCATTGACTTCCATCCCCTGCTTGTACACACAGAGTCTCTTCCTTTCCAAAAGAAAACAGTATTGCTGATAAGGGACACTTATCTCAGCAAGTCATTACAGGACAAGTGAGCTTTTGTGTCTGCATCTGACTCCTGTCACAATGTTAACAAACTCTGAGTATAGAAGCTTGATTTCCACTCTAAAGATGGCCCTTAGGGTACTATGTGAGGTGCATTATATGTTCCATAAATACTTCCCACAGATGTTTCTTCCTTCCTTAAGAAGTTTTGTTGTTTTTTTTTCTTTAAGATTTCAGCCTTTCATTTGTTCCTTAAAGGATTTTTAAACAATGATCCCTGGCTACACTACACATGGATATTTACCCTTCCCATACTCTCTGCTGAGATCTTACTGGCCTTTGTTCCTTTCAAAGAACTAGCTGGTGCTGGAATCCTCTCCCATCACAGTGGGCTACCACTGAAAACTGAACATTTATACACAATTGCAGTAGTTCAGATTTCATGTGTTATTTCCAGCTGCAGATGTTGGGGCATAGCACGTGCTGCAGGTAGATATTGTGGTTCTGGGATACAGAGGTTCCTCATGATGGCATCTGCCCCAAAAAGGCTTTCCTGATTTAAGTGAGGTGCTCAGCACTTCCCAAGATAATCCCTAACACAGAGGGCTTTATGGAAGAAAGGTTTTCCAGGAAAATTTCCAAACTATGTCAGCCTTCTGTGGTTCTGCAGGGCTTTCTAGTGAAGGTCAGCCTGCTTTCCAGGTGCCAAGCAAATAACTTCCTTGCCCACCTGGGGAAGTGCATCATATAACAGTGTCACTAAGAACCAAGAAGTCTCAGGGATGGGTGTGACTTTCCTCTGTACTTCTGGTGACATGCTCAGAGGGTGCAGCAGCTGCCCTTGGGGCTTGCAGCACATGTGCCATAACCTAGGGCAGAGCAGAGCTGTCCTGAAGTTCTCCTTAACTCTTCTGCAGCCAAGTGTGCTCAAGCTGGATGGCAAGATGGTTGAAGCACTGGAGTGAGAGGGTGGGAGATGGCTCTCCCAGCATGGTGTTGAAACAGCTACTCTCTATCTCCCTCCTGCAGCCAAAATCTGATGCAATTCTAATTTTGATTATTTACACCAAACAAACTGTAACTATCCTTGACAAATAAATTAAAAATGAGCTGGCTGGAAAATGTTCTCCTTCCGATAGGAATTTTTTTTTTTGGTAGGGAAAACTCAAACCCAGACTATTCCAACCCTTCTGTGTCAGTTTGTGCTCTTGGTGTTCTCCAGCAGACCTCCTTGTGAGTGTTCCCTGATGGGTCTATCTCAGTCTGTGTCATGGGAGGCCCAAGCAGTTGTGTTGTGCAGGATGCTTTGTGCCTGGGAATGCTGCCTGCTGAGGAGCAGAGGGATTTTTGAATAGCTGATTACAGCTTCCCATGAGATATTTCATTTGGGGTTTTGTTGGGAAATTTTTGATGTTCCTCTGGAAGGAAAGGTCACACAACTCATCTTCAGTGGAAAACTAGATTTCTGATTGAGCTCAAATGGATTTTGTTTTCTGTTTTGTTTTCCTTCGCTTGCCACCTTCTAATTAAACCAGCCCAGTTTAAAACAAGCTGCTCTTTAAAGAAGCCCTGTTGACATACCTACAACATCCCTCACTTTTAATCCTTTTTAAATAAAGATTAAGTCTGTGGCCATTTCCAGACACCTGCCCAAATATATGAGCCTTGCTGTACATTCAAGGATTCAATCATTTGGGTAGTTTTGGTCAAAGGAGATTTTCCAAAGCCATTAGTAAAGTGTCCCTGGTCAAAGAAATGGGAACACTAAGTTGTTCAGAGATGTAGGAGCCTTGGTGCCTGCTTGGGGATCTCCTGGAATTGTGCTGGCTCCAGCAACATACAAAAGGAGGGTCTTAAGCTGGTATGTGTCCTACAAGTGTGCACACTTGGCTGGTTAACCCTATAGACCACCGTATATTGAGTGTGTATGTAAAGGTCTGAAAGACTTCACTGGGTTCCTCTTGTACTGATCATTTTCTCTGAGATACATTTAAAAGCATGAATAATTTTAAATGTTTAAGTAGTCTTCAGAGGGATTACTTGCATGTCATGGCATGTGGGCTGTAGCTTGTGCAGCTCTTCTTGAAGAGTTACGTATATTTTGGCCTTGCATTGGAAAAGGAAAATTGAAAGTGTAAATGCCAGAGCTGGGACTGTCCCAGATCACTCTGTTCTGCTCTGTCTCTTACCCAGCCTGGTGCCTTCATGTTGCCCTTTTTTTGTCTGCAGCAAATTGCTGCTGCTACTCCAATTTTGATAGAGTAGTGAACTTGGAAGAAGCTGACTTCTAAAAATACAAGTTGTTGGATTTTTGTTGTCCTCTGGTTGACAGTTTCACTCCTACCTCTGCATCCCAGTTGTGTTGCAAACTTTTTCTCACCCTCTGGCTGCAGTGGGAACAGGGCTTGGGTCTTGGGCATAGTTTCTTGAGGTGCTGGTTGGATCTCAGTGGATGACTTGTGCTGAAAGCCTGGGGTGTGCATCTGCAGCTTGCAGAATTCAGCAGAATAAGTTTGTTCTAAAAACAAAAAACAAAGAAACCAACTGACAAAAACAGACAAAAAAAGTCTGTGATACTCTTGAAACAACTCCTTTAAGAATTTGGACTAGTCTGGCAGAAAGAGCTTTAACACCCTTGTCCACAATGTACTGTGTTAGCTGTAATGAGTCTTTATTGTCATATAATCTAATAGCAAAAATGGACCAATTTCTGCCAGTGGCATAAAGCCCAGAACTCCAGAGCCCCAATCTCCTCAGCTTTATATCCTCCTTCCTTGCATCTACTTTCTAAATCTCCCATGAATAGAAGGCTTCATCTTTCTAACCTCCAGCAGGACAACACACATGCAGACTGACTCTACCACAAGCTCCTCAGTAACACTCTCAGTGTTTGGGGGAAGTAAATATGCGAATTTCAAAAGTCTTTCTGTGTGGAGAATCTGTTTGGATTTGCACAGGAAGCAGGGGGCAGGCATATAGGTAGCAATATTAATGAAGTTTTTTATAAAGGCTTCATTCAAGGCTTTCAAAGAAAATATAACTCTTATGGGACCCACAGTTTATCTGCCAAGTCCAAGAATCTGGTTGGAATTTAAAATATATATTTAAAAGGCTCTGAGAAGTAGAAGATTAGAGGACAGAGCAGCCTGGGAAGGGTATATGGGAAATTACCACTAGAAAAGGAGACTGGTCCTTAAGGGGCTGAGCTCTGCAATGGGGTGCACGAACCATCAGAGAATCAGTTCTTCTCTTGGCTGTAGAGTAGTAGGAAGAGGGGGTGACTAGTACAGGTCCAATCATCACCTTAAACTGCTGTGTGATGTTAAACTGGTGAGGTACATACAAAAGTCCTCCTTCAGCTGATGGGCACACATGGTTTTGAAAGACCTTGAGTTCAGACCCTTTCCTTCTTTCTCCCACACATGAGGTGGCTGAGTTGGCTCATTTGCTGCCTTAAAAATGCTGTTAAATAGTTTTGGTTCATAGCCTTCATTTCTTGGAGGGTCCTAAGGTTGCTTGTTGTGGGATTGTGAGAAAAGAACATGAATCAGTTGGGTAAACTGGTTGGAAAGAGCACACCAAGGGAGGGGGGAGCCAGGGGCAGCAGCTTGACATTTGTAACGGGCCTTTTCCATCCCTAAAGTCTCTGATGTGCCTAAATCCTTACTCTGGGGAGAAGAGAATCAATCTGAAAAACCTTATTATGTGGGGAAAATGGGTCCCCTGATAGGAGCACAGAGGTGTCCAATCATCTTGCCCAGGATTAAGTGGCATGTTTTAATGACCTGAGAGGATTACAGCTCAAGAGGGTTTGTTCCCTTGCAGCCTTAGATTTTTCCTGGGGAAAATTTGCTTCCTGATCTTCACTAGATGGTGATCAGAGACCAAGGTCTGCTCACCCATCCCTTGCGCTCATCATGGTTTGCTTTGCTGGGATGCCTTACAGATGTAACACTCGTGTCTTCTTTGCCATGTGGACCTGTGGCTTTCTTAGAGACTCTCTAGAAGTCCTGTTCTGGGGTTTGGGGTTTGTCTCTGTGTGTTCTATGAAAGGCAACGTGTTTCTTCATTATTTGGGGACAGATCTTGTTAGCTTGGACAAGAAGCAAACAAGTGCAGGCCTGTGGAAGATCACTGTAAAACTTGGCTGTTTACAACAGCAGGAATACACATGGACTGCAGCCGGACGTCCGGGCGGTGCATGGGACAGGTCAGACCTGCCTGTGCCAGCAGGATGGTCCCTGCCCAGAAAGCTTTAACAGATGATGTGCAAACACACTGTTTATGATGATTCTACTCTTACCTGGCAATGATCCCTTCTGTGTATTGCCCCTGTGCTCTGAACTCCTACTCTAAGGAAAGCAGAGTAGTTTCAAAGTCAAATAGCAAGAGCACAAAGCCACACATTGACCTTAGTCTTGTTTAGAGAAATCAGCAATGCTAATTTGGAGTGAAGACAGTCTCTGTCCCTGGGTCAAAGACCCTGAGAATGTAGGAGGACTCTGGTGTAGATCTGTCCAGCCTCGTGCTCCTGTCCCTGGCAGTATCAGCTGGGGAAGAGGGGAACAACCAGTATATAGTGATAATTTTTCCCCCGTGTATGTCTTCCCAGTGACTTCAGTCTAGGAGTTTCCTCAGCTGCTGGTGGTGTCTTTTGGATTTTTCCAGTTGCTTTCCGGGATGTCCTGTAACAAGGGGGTTCACAGTTTAATTGTGTGCTGTGCTTCACCAGGGGGCTGATTCCTACTCTGCATTCATTTTGCCCGATTTGCAGACCTGCATTGATGTCATCAGGCTGCTTAGTCTGTACACTGGCTGTGACACCTCAGGTACATCAATAGCAGCTGAATCCTGTGAATGTTGGCTGCCTTGGGCTCACAGCCCTTCTTTCACATCCTATCTCTATTCTACCTATTCTGCCACGTTTTCACCTCTGCTGGGTCCTGGCCAGGTGTCACTGTTTAATGCAGTGGCTTTGTTGATATGTTGCTGATAATCCTCTTTTCTTCTCCCAGCCTCAAGCCTCACTGTTAGCAGAACAAATCTGTATTTCCACTACAGAGGGATTTGAAGCAAAATTCTGGCTCTATTTAAGCTGATGACAGAACTCTGGGGGGGGTTCAGAGTGATCTCTGTGCCATGTTTTCATATGATCACAAGACTCTATTTCAGTAGCAGTAGGAATAACTACATGGAGAGCAGGATCAGGCTTACTCAAAGAATTTGTCAGGCTTTAAATAGTAACAATAAAATGGGGCTCTTGTTCTTCTGGGTTTGGCCAGGAGGCCTCAAACAGCCCAATCTTGAAGTATATCTTGAGTTCCCATCCTTCCCTGACCTTCTTTTTACTGAAGAGCAGTTCCTTACTCTAGGTCAATGCAAGACCAAATATCAGTGTTTACAGAACAAAAATATCCCAAGGATTCTTGCTCCAGCGTCAAATGAACAGAAAGGGTTTTTAAAAAAACATAACTTGGAAATAGATAGTAAGATTAGTGAGGAGGCTGCTCTCAGGAGCAAGTCTACAGGGAGAAGTCAGGATTTTTATTTTTCTGAGGCTTAAGTAAACTTTGCAAATGCCCATCCTGTTGAAGAAGGGTTTTCTTGGTGACTCTCATGGCTGAAACACCCAAAAGAGGGTGGATATTTTGGCAAGCAGGACAAACAGAGGCTAACAGGAGCAGCAAAGCTTGTGACTCTGTGTATAAACTGAAGGTGATTCATCCAGGTTTTTATTTTAATAGCAAGGCCACCAAGCCAGCTAAAATACATTTGAGGTGAGTGCCATGGAATAAAAGGATCAGCTCAGGACAGCGGGGCGGGGATCGGACGCCAACGCCCCGTGGTAGGTACCAAGACTAGAGGCTTGTCCTACCAGTGCTCAGGGTGCCAGGCACTAAGGAAAGAACGAGAAACTGAGGGGGGGGAAGGACAAAAACAAGCACTAAACACTCCAGCCCTTTGGACTTTCATCACTTTTGTGTATGTCCTCTTAAATTTCCATAGGCTTCAAAACTGGAAGCAACCCCGGGGCCCTTTTCTCCCCCACATCCCCAAACTCAACTCCTTTTATAATTTGGCTGGGGAGAAAAGAAGCTATTTCAGTAGGAAACAGTTATTTTTAAGACAATCTAGAAAAGGCTGTGGCTTTCAGCCAAATGAATAACATAATGCAGCTAAAATGTTTTTTGTGTAATGCTTCCAGTGCTAACACCATAACAAAGCCCAAAGTGACTTTATGGAGGTCCTCAGGCTGAGTGTGACTGTGCTCCCTGCTCAGCTGCTTCACCTCCTCTTCCTCCCCAGCTCAGGATGTCAGCCTGGAGCAGAGTTATTTCTCCACTAGCTTTAATTCCAGCCAACAGAAAGGCAAGTGGATACATATTTGAAGAGGTAACTTAAGGCTTTGGACCTGCTGAAAAACAGCAGCTTTCCTCTGGAAAAATGAGAGCCTCATGCATAGAAAATAATTTGACTTCTTAAAAATCATAATACTTTAAAAATCATATTTACTCCAGTGGACACATCTGTACTTCTAACTGTTGATAAACAATATCCAGGACGTGTGGCATACAGGAGATGCAGTTACACTGGCTGGCATACAGATGAGCTCTGACAGATGTCCTCATCCAAACCTCAACTGGTTTTTGAGGGATCTCTTTTTGGGAGACAAAACACACAGGAATTTTGAGATAAAATTGATATTAGACTAAAGATTGAACCCAGATTTGCCCAACTCTTCTGGACACAGGCAGATTTTTGCATATATCTAAATAAGATCTAAGCTCTGGTTTCCTGGCTTTTTTGTGTGGTTGTTTTTCTTAAA
The DNA here is from genome assembly GCA_013401335.1 of Brachypteracias leptosomus. NCBI lineage: Eukaryota > Metazoa > Chordata > Aves > Coraciiformes > Brachypteraciidae > Brachypteracias > Brachypteracias leptosomus. The sequence continues at coordinate 138,754 of VYZX01004337.1, forward strand.
TACATATAAATGAAGAAGGTGTTTATGGCTGAAGGAAATGCAGTGGGAAGAGCACAATTTTTTTTGGCTTTCTGTCTGGTTTCCACAACAGGGAGAGACTGTGAAAAACACAAACAAATCTTTATTTCTGGGCTAATTGCTGGAAGCCAGGAGCTTATAACAAGCTGAGAATAATTTGATGCAAAATACAGTTCTGCCACCCTCTTTTCACACTCCTCATTGCTCCATACACCTCTGGTCCCTCTTTCCTGTTAGTTCTTCTTGTAGCCCTGTCCAGGCTATTGAAACCTGTAAACTCATCCAAAAACTACTAAAAGACAGAAAGCTTTCTTTTGATTTAATGAACTTCAGGTACTTAAGGCCTAAACAAACACAGTCTTGCTCCCAACCCATCTGTGGAAACAAACTGAGATGCAAATTCAAATGCTGGTTTGGAAGCACTTTTGAGCATTTATAGAACACGATGAAATCCTCAGAATTTTGTTTTCATCCTTCCTGCTACAGAGAAGTCTTCAATAATAGAGGAAGATGGTGGTTGATGTGAGGAGTTTGGGGAATCTACCTTTTTTGCCTGGGTTTTCACAGGCTGGGCTTGCAGATGGTGCAGCTGATGCCCTGTTCATGCTGAGAGAGAAGCCTTTGATTTGGATGCCAACCACCCCCCAGAACCCCTGCTGCTTCGTTTAACTAGTTGCACTGGGGGGAATAAAAAAAGTGTTTTTCCTCCCTGTCAAAACATTGTCTGATGTATTTGGCCTATATATTGTCGAGCCCGTCCTGCTGTCTCTCACCAAATAGGACAGTGACAAGAGCAGACTTGCAGACTCCTTCAGCTGGGGACAGCTCTTGCCAACGCTTCCCCAGCCTGAGCTCTCCCATAGGAGAGATGGTGAATGCCCTGCCTAAGTAGTGGGAGGCAGTGGTGTGATTTAATAATCTGTTTTCTTTTAAATGCATCTCTTTTGAGTCATTTGTGCACTTTATGGATATCAGCAGCAGTTTAGTAAGAGGTGTAGACCTGCACATAACTGCAGATAGGGAACAGGGTGAGGACAGACGGGGGTTTTCCAAACAGCCCATCTCAATCATCATCTCAGGTTCGAGTCTGAAGGAGGAGAGCAGTCTTAATGTTGAGTGTTGTTATGGGACAGACCTGGAGTCATCTAGGCACTGTAGGAGGTAACAAATAACTCCCTGTAATTCTGTTCCTTTGCTCTTTCTCCAGCCTCCTCCTAACCCATGTACTAAGTCATCTCCAGCAAGGGCACTGGAAGCACCAAATGGGAGTTTGGGTTTGAAATCTAGATTTATTATCCCCCCAAAACCTCTTCCTAAAGCCTGATCTTCTGCCAAGTATTATAGATCTCATTGGCTTCAGAGAGTCAAGGCTGGGAATCGCTTTATGTTTTAGAATCGTTTTTCTAAATGATGCTTTAAGAGACTTTTTTGCTTCTGCTCTATTAGTTTAATGCATTAATTTAGCCCAGAGGAGGTGGAGCTCATAATATCCTGTTCTGAGGAAGGAGTGCTGGGTAACACTGTGAGCCACTGTTCCAAGCATGGGCTTATTTACATTAATTAGAAAGTGCACTTGTTAAGTCCTCAATTAATTAGGTAGAGCAGCACCTATTGAGAGCAGATGAAAGAGCTACTGTGTGAGAGGAAGAGGGGAGGGGGTGATGTGAAAGATGAAAAGAGAAAGATAATACCAGTGCTGGAAAGCAAATGGAGTTAGAGAAGCCAGAGAGATCACAGGTATGGCTCTGTTGGACCCTAAATTGTAGCCACTGTTTGTGAGTTGGCCTCAGGTATGGGTGCTGGTGCAGATTTTCTGGGATTATTTGGAGTCAATCTGCAGTTTTCAAGCAGATCATTGACTGACTTTGGGATGGATTTACTCTAAGGTCCTGCTCTATGCCCTGCACGACTTATCATGATCTAGAGGCTGTAGATCAGTCAGGAATCTCTCAACTAACCCATAGTCTCTTGTAGGGCAAAAACCACAGTGGAATAAGTGCAGTAGTTTTAGAGAGAAAATAGTTGACCCTGGTTTAAAAGACATTTGAACATTCGCTGCTGTTTCATTTCCCTTTCTCTCCTTTTGCATTTTTCTTTGAATTAATATATCCAGAATTTCAAAGCAAACAAGTTAAAGTTGCAGTTTTGAAAAAAAAAAAATTCATGTTATGATTCCAGAAACACACTATTAATACCAGATGTTTAAAAAGTCATAAATACATTTCCCAAAACTAAGGAGACTTAAGTGATACGTCATGTATAGTTCTGTAGAACTCATGTCTCAGGTTTGCAAAGTGCTTACATGGAATAGAGGTTTTTGGGGTTTTAAGAAGCTTGCACAAGATTCAAGAGCTGGGGTTTTAAGCAGTATGCCAAACATCATGAGACTTTTGATAAAATAAGCCAGGGCTGCCAATTTTAAACTGAAACCCATCTCCCCATCTAGAGGTTCACTTGAACTCCAGCCCAGAACCAGTGGAAGAATTTTGTGGAGCTGGGCTGAGCCTTGGGACTGACCCTTTGCCTGGCAGCCCAAAGTTTGGCTATAAAAGCTTGTGGTCATTTTAAACAACATGGCTAATCAAAAATCCATTTAGTGGGTGGCTGCAATGCCCTCCAAAAAGTTCTGTGTTGACAGGTCAATACTCTGATGGATAATAAGTTTTCTGTGATCCTCTGTGCACATGAGGCTTTTTTAAACGTCTCCTGTAATGTATATGCAGGAATGTTTCAGAGGCTTCTGATGAAATTTTCTGCTCTAGTGATGACTACGTAGCAATTTCCAGGGAATTGTAATAACATAATGAGCCAGTCTTCTCAGAGGTTGGAGGAATCTTTCCTCAACATTTCTGAGGTTTGCTGTAATTCCCTGGCTTTTCCATGTAGGAGTGCAAGTGTGGTTCCACCATGGGTTAGGGCAGCGTTCGTGGTGGGCAGCAGGAACACTGGGAGCTGTTGTGAGCCTTTTCCCAAAACCTTGGAATATTCCTAACAAATGGATTTGTGTAATGGTACAGCATTAGGTAATGGCAATCTTTGGAGCCTGACTCTGCTTGCTATTCATTTCACTCATGTTCCACTCTGCAGAAGTTTGGTGTGAAGCAGCTTTTGGCCACTGAACCAGTGAAATGATGATTATGAAAATATCCTCGTTTGAGGGAGAGGAATGGGGTTTGCATGTGTTAAAATACAAGGTTAGCAGAAATTTTTGGAGATGTGCTGTCTGCCCTTGAGCAGGGACTCACTGCACTGTTCCTGCTGCTGTTCTTTCATTTCTTTCTCAGCTTTGTGAATGTCAAACCAAACTCTGAACACTCAGCTCTGAAGAGTCATTGCTGCCTCTGCTTCTGCACCCAGTCCAGCTCCTTTTTGCTCTATTTCCTTTTTATACCCGTGTGATGTTGATGCTTCAGCCCCTAAAATACTGTTCTTCCTCTTATTGACTCTGTTCCACCAATTTGTCCTGAAGCCTTTTCTTTCTCTCTCTTTTTTTTTTTCCAAAATGCAATTTAACCTTGAATAATAATGTCTTTAAATATAATAACTCATGTACAACTTTGTAAATCATCCTGAGAGGTTTTGTATGACAGAGACAACTTCTGAACCATAATGACTGAGGTTTCTGAGGCAGCAGAGGCATTCGAATGCAAACCTGTCATTAATTTTAATGAGGACCAGAAATGCTTGTGTACATCTCCAAAATAGCTTCAAAATGCAAAACTGTTAGTGTGTGAACAATCCTGTCACCCCTTTGATAGCACAGTCTCCTGAGCTGATGCTGATCTTCCAGAGAGTAATAGCAAATGGCAAAACAAGACTTGCTTCCTTAGTGGAAGAGGGACTTGTGGACTTTTTGAGTGGCTTTGATGTCCCCATCAAACATGAGAGAGATGCAAGCAAGCATAACCTCTGGGTGCTTCAGTCCAACAGCACTTCTTGGGCTCCTGGCATCAGCTTTGCCTCAAGAATTGACTCTAAGCTGAAGTCAAAGCAGCAGGGAAATGATCTTGCTGCTAATACAGGGCTGGAGTCTTGTGTGTAAGCAGTAAATATCCTCACCACAGACATCTCTTCCTAGCTGCAGAGCCCACCTGTGCTGGGAGACATAACTCAGATGTGTAACTGAACTGTGCAAAGAGTTTGAGATGAATCATTTACATGCTAGAAGTTATTCACTTTAGGTCAACCAAAGGTATTTGAGAATCTTGCCCAGCTCTAAGTGCTTCTCTGCTGGTGAGAGAAAAGTTGAAGCAAACCCAGAAGTTTTGTCCAGCATTTGCCCGCTGAAACGTTACCTTTGTTCAGTTCAGAATTTTTCTGAAACCAACTTTGAGAAGTGATCAGAGAGTTTTGGCTCATCCTGAAATACTTGGGGCTTCAAGGTACCCAGAGTATTGTCTGTCCTCAGCACCAGTGCTGGCTGCAGGAGCAGCCTGACTGTGCTGCAGACCTGGGGCAAACCACCAGGAATCTTTTCCATTGCCCTTTCCACATTGCTGGAGGGGAAGCAGCTTTTCAGCTTTGTGTTAATTTGATGTGACTGAGACTGTTTTCCTTGAACAACTGCTTATGGAAAGCACACGTCCTATAGGATGGCAGAGCTGGCTGATAGGATCTTGAAACTAATTTCTCAAAACTTCTCAATGCACCTTTGGCAGCAGTGAAGCCTGGAGAGGTTCTGCCAAGTCCTATGGCAGCTAAAAGGAGGGACACGTGCAATTGCTTTGGCGATGAGAGACAGAATGAACTACATCTTAAACTCAGCTTTCAACAGAGTTAATCTTTGTAAGTCACTCTTAAAACAACCTTAATTTTTCTAGCAATGACTTAAAGCCTATTTGGTTGATACCTATTGAATTACAAAAGCAATCTAAAATTCCCCAATGCTGATTTGTACCAAGGGATTCAAACAACAGGCGAATAGTTTGGGGGGTTTAGAGTGGGTTTATATTTTTGGTGCCATCCTGAAAAGTTGCCTTCATTGAAGTACCAAAGCCAGACTGCCTGACTTGTGTAATTGATCACAGCTAAATCCAGCTTGGACTCCAGATCTCCAATGTTGAACTTGCACGCTCCGTGTGGTTTGCAAAGACAAAATAGCCATTCATGTTTTCTGAGATGAAGGAACTTTCATGCCTTCCCAAAATGATAATAAGCAGATTGAGAGGTTGGGTTTACATTGTTAGGGAGCGATTTCACATCCAGCTTTGCTCAACTCCCATGTATCAGGCTGGGTTAAGGAGCTACTGAAGCGAGGTTGTGTAGATTTGGCTGTAGATGTAGGGAGCAGAGTCTCACAAAGGTTACCTTGTTCCTTCTGCTTGTTTTCAGCAATATCTGAAGATGTACAGCTCTAAAGACATTTTGATCAAAAGCTAGAAAATTAGGCCCATTAAAGTATTGATTGAGGCTTGCTACTGAAGTGACCATTGTGGGATTGTGTGACTCTGCCCCTTTCTGTTGTGATATTCAAAGCAGAGCAAATTAGGAGAGCTGCTGCTGGCCTTCTGCAGCAGAAATATCAGAGTAGAGACAAATGGCCCCCGGCAATGAGCTGCCAAGTGGAAATGGAATAATCCATCTTTAGTTGTGCCAAAAAGCTGGAGACCTTCAAAGATGCTGCCGGGAGAAAAGCAGAGGTTCAGCACAGCCTTTGTGTGGTCCTGCAACAGGCTGAGGGTGGACATGGCTCATCTTCACCCCAACGTGTCACATCAACCATATCACAGCTGGATGCTTGACTTTCCCTCTGAAGAGAGAGATAATAGGTGAAAACAAAGTAAACAGATGAGTTTAAGAAGGGAAATTGAAATTTGGGAAACATACCCACAGAGGGGTGTTTGGCAGGCTGTTGTCTCGGTTGGAAAGATGCCTCATGGTGTCAGATCCCTTCTGCATTACCTCAGGAGCAGAGGTTTGTGCTTAGAAACATGTGGGTTGCTTCTTGGAGACGTAATTGTCTGGGGGGGGATTAAGTGGGAGGATCAGCTCACCAGCTGGCAGGCAAGGCTATGGCAGTGGCCTTGGGGAGGGCGAGGGAAGGGGGTGGATGGCAGGGAAATGTGGTGGTGTAGCTGTGGGAGCTGAGGTCCTCCATGGTGGGAGGCTGCTGCTGGTGCCATTTCCACTGCACAAGACCCCAGCCCAGTATCTGCTAGCATTGCATTGAACATGAATGATCTTCAGAGGAACAACGTCCCGTGCTGGCTGTGAATGCCACTGGGCTTTAATGGATTTGGGTGGTGTTGTGTTATGCTGGACCCATGTGACAAAGCCTGGTTTGAAGACCTGTGCCACCACCAGGACCAACCCAGGGTGGCTGCAGGTCCACCAGCCCCGTGCCCCAGCACTGCCTCTTGTGTCCCAGCTCTTGGGCTGCCTGAGGGAGACTCAGAGAAAGGTCATTTCAATTCCTCTGCTCAAAGTAAAACAACATTTGAGGATGTTCATAGTCTCATTTCATGGAGACAAGCCAAATGGGAAGCTTTTGGTCTGAGGCAGGTGTGTGCTTGTCCAGGTGGGTTATGTCCTCAGATGGAGATGTGTAAAGCTGTGTGAATGAGGCAGCACCAAGGGCTGGTGTCTTGTTCCCATCCAGCAGGTGAGGGTGGCTCAGAGACTTTTCTGAGGTCTCTGGAGGTGCTCATCTCCACCTGAACTCATGGCAAGCTAAGTACACAACGAGCACTATCCCAAACCTCTTTTGCTTCAGCTCAACATTGAGTATTATGCTTTGAGAGGGGGAAAAAAACTATGTGCAGATATGGTGCTGAGGGACATGGTTTAGTGGTGACCTGGCAGTGCTGGGTTAACAGTTGGACTCAATGATCTTAAAGGTCTCTTCCAGCCTAAACGATTCTATGATTCTCTATTAGCCTCCATCGGGTTTGCTTAATTACTCACCAAGTCACAAGGGGGCACCCATGGCTAAAGCTTTAATTATCCATTAAGAGCTGAGAGCCTTTGTATCCCCCAGGGTCTCCTCTTGCCCCCCCAGCAGGGCTGTCCCTGCCTCTTTGGGGCAAGGGGAGGCTGCAGTTGGGAGGAAAGGCAGAGCAATCAGAAACCAGGTCTTGGCAAGGTGGGGGAATTTCCAGTTCCTTTTCATAGGGAATACCTAAAACACTTCCCTTTGTCTGAAGGCTTAACTTAAGTCTGCTAAAATAATGACATTTTAAAGTAGGACCATTGCAATAATCCTTCTGGGCATCTTGCTTTATCTTTTTTTCCTATGGACAAAGTTTGAACACTTCTTAGTTCATGACAAGTTCAGCACAGTTACACTAACAAGAGACAGTCCTTTATAATTAAAGGCAGGTTCATATTTTTGCAATCTAAGGATGGAATTAGATTTCGGGGATAAGAGTGAAGCTTTCTAGTGATTTGTTTCTCCTGATATTTATGTGGCAACCTAGAATTTTACAGAATTTACAGTTGCATAAGGACATCCAAATAGCCATGAGTAAGCTGGTACTTTCCCGTGAATTGAATCATCTTAATGTTTTCTGTTGATCTCCAGAATTGCTGAATAACTCTCAAAACTTCCAGATGCCTTTAACCCCCTGTGTCCTTCAATAAGAAATATGGGATTCTACATCTCTAAACTGGAAAGTTGAGTGGAGATCCTTGGCTGTCTGTCCCCACCTTCTGCCCCTTCTCCTCTCTGGCTTGTGCTGCTTCTGCACCTGCATTAATGTGTCCTCCCAGAGAAGTTACACACCCCTTTATGTCCTTACAACAGCAGCTTTAGGAACTCCATACACTAAAGATTAATTGTATGGATGAGCAACACCAACAGCACTTAGTTCTTTCCTCTTCTGCACCAAGAAAGGGAAGAGCTTTTCCCACTTTGCCCAGGAAAAGCCTGATCCAACAGACTCTGCTGAATATCCAGGGGTCAAGGAGGCAGCAAGAGGACCTTGCAGGGGGGGTTTGGGGCTTCCCCCTTCTCTTTGTCCCAGGGACAGAGAGCCAGAGCCTGCTGCTGCCCCGCTGCTGCCCCACTGCTGCCGGGGGTTGTCTGCACCACAAGGTACATGAGACCTCACAAGGTTTTATGTAGGGAAGAAACCCTGGCACTTGCCAGTGAGACCCTCGCTGGCTGTAGGAGGCTCCTGTAACCCCACAACCCCACCTCTGCTTTCTCACTATTGTTCTCACCTGGCACACGAGGAGCCCAGCAAAGGCAGAAGTTTCTAATTGCCCTTTTTTTAAAGCAGACCAGTCTCATTTCTGCTGAGTGAGCAGAAACTCTCATTAATTTGGAACAGGGAGGGAGGAATGTGTAATGGGCAAGAAAGCATAGATGAACTCCACGCTTGTCTCCGCAGTAAATGAACCTGTGGTGAAGCCAAAAGCCCTGTCACAAGCTCTGCAGGAAGGTGCAGCTCATATCTGCAGCTTTGTGGCACGATGCTGGCCACAACTCCAGAGCTTCCACCTCCCGTGTCCACAGCAGCTTTGATTTTTATGGTGAATGAATTCTAGGTTTATGTATTAGTGCCTTATATTTTTATTTTGAATGATGTTCTTTAACTATTCTGGCTATTGTGGATAAAGTTTTCTCTGGGAGAGTGGGTCAAAGCTAGACCCATCCCCTTCTATCAGCCACTTTCCAAAAATAAATTGGCAAATTTGTAGCAACTCATTATCTTCAGCACATGGCTGCTGTGTGTGAAGCCCGCCAGACTCCCATACATGCAGCCTAATGATGTTAAAACAGGGAATAATCACCCTGATATGATACTCTTGAGTGGCCTGAGAAAGTTATAATGTGTGTGTGTTTCAGCTCAGTGCACTGAAAAGAAAATGTGCTGGGCAGAGCTTGCCCAGCTTGTCCAAGGCTTGGGTTGTTTCTGAGCTTGTTTCATCCATAAGTAAGGAAAGTGAGGTAAAATGTGAAATTTATGTGATCTAGTTGTTAGTGTTTCCTCAGGGCTCTTTTTTCCTCCTTTTCTTCATTTCAGCTGTGGAATCCTCAGTGCTGGAAATGTTTTCTTTGCACTTGTCCAGCTTGAGCACAATGAGGGCCCCAGTTGGGTGCCTGGAGTTTCTATAACATGCTAAAAAAAAGAAAGAGGTTGGACATGAGCAGGCTTTTTTTGGTACAATACAGAGGGGATACACTCTGCTGTAAGCACGCACGTGTCTTAAGGAAACTTGTAACTTCTGTTGATGTGGGTGGGATGTGAGGATGTTAGAAAAAAAACTCTCTTGCAGTTCAAAGGATGTGGTGAAAAGATGTATATAATAGAAAAGAGTTAATGGAAGGATGCAGGAGTGAGGAAGAGGCACGTGTTAGTGCAACCATAGTTACTGCAAGGCCAGGAAGAAGTGTAAGTTCTATTTTGAGCCTCCTACATCCATTGTGTCTCTTGCCATCTGGTGTGATCTCTGAACTCCAGTAAATCCTTGTCAGTGCTTGTTCTGAGGTGCTCCAACCAGGGAGAAACTCGCAGGTCCTGCAGCTGCCAAGCCTTGTACTGAGGCAACACTTGGGCTGTGTCAGGCTGAAAGGCAGAGAGTGAGACCAGCCCCTGGGGCTGGTTTGAGCTGAGGGCTTCTTCAGAGTGTGCTCAGATGTCCCAGGACAGAGCCAGAACCAAAGAGTGTGAAATGCTGTAAGTTTCACCTTCACACTGGGTTTGGTGAGGATCAGAGTGCCCAGGAGGAGCAGAGCATCCAGCATGTGGGGTCCTGTGGGAGCACCACAGCCCAACAGTCAAAGGCACAGACTGTGGAAAATCGAGCTGGATTTGCTGCTTTGTGTGAAAGTCTCTTTGGTTTGGTGGCTAAAGGGAGGGCAGAAAGCCAGGAGAGAGCAGGGATCTCCCAAACCCGGCCAAGGCATTTATCAGGGCAGTTCTTGTCTTTGTGCCACCCCGGTCAAACCAAGGTGAGCAAACAATGGTTTTGGGGGTGATTTGACAGAGCAGCATGTTGGCAACAACTCTGGCAATGACAGACATCTGTCATGTTGTGCTTGCTGCATCTAGGAGAAAAATGAGGAATCTCAAATCATAAGATTGTTAAGAAGATGTTCAGTGTTTGTCAATCAATGTTTTACAACCAGAAGAAAAAATAAGTGGTGGATGGGGAAAGTGTTAGGATATTGCACGGATATTTTTAGGTGTAGGAAACTTTTTTCTATGTATAGAATTTCTGGGTGTGGATGTGGAGTGCTTGTGGAAAATGAAGCTGTTGAAACAATGGGTTTTGTTCTGGGATCACAAGTAAGGTTACAAAAGTGGAAGCACCTTGAACCAGTCATGTTGAAAATCTTTGGCGTTGGTGTGTCAGCCTCCATCTGTGTTTACAAACTGAGATTAAGAGGTTTATTTCCGTCATGTTAAGGAAAGCTGGTTTTTAAGAGCCTTATAAATAACAAAAGACCCAAAGGCCCTTTGTCTAATGCAGATCTGCATCCAACATGACTCTAGAGTGGGCTGCTGCTCTCCTTTCCCTCCTGGCTTTCATCCCCATGTAAATGGGGGTTTTGTTATCCAAAGCCCTGCAAGCAATTTTTTCTTTCCCATTTTCTTTGACATTAAAAAGCAAGTTGGGCAGGACGTTAATGTGTTTCCACCCCCTTAGTTTATTTAAAGTCCATCTTGCTCACGTTGCAGTCAAGCTTAGCAGCAGCTCTGCCTTTTGGAACAGGCTCATGACATACTAACCTCAGGGGTTTCAGCTGAGATTTGCTTGTTTGACTTTTCCCCGGATTCCATGACCTAGTTCCTCTGGGCTCCCTCCCTGGTGTGAGGAGAGTGAAGGACACTCAAAAGAGAAATCTTTCAAAGGGTCCCTCCCAAACTGTTTGCATTGGCTTCTCCTTCTTTCTCACCTTCCCTTGCTCCTGGCGGGTCCACTCTGAAAAGGGGCTGAGTAAATAGAAAATAATAATATAAATTTTAAAAGTCTTTTTATTGTAGAGGAGTGGGAAGGAATAATGTCAAATTCTTGTAGAGTAGGCTCTGCAGCAGCTGTGGTTACTGAGCAACAAGCCCTGAGCTGGTTAGGCAGCCCTTTGCCTCTCTGTCCTGGACACTGTAAAAGGCTCATCCAAATCCATCCTCCCAAGCTTTGGAACTTGAAGCACTAAACCATTACTGTAAAATCTCATTTGAGAAAGGTGTCCAAGCCAACGGGCACAGTGAGGGCTAGGAAAGTGTAAAACTCCAGCCAGTCTCTGAATCCAAGGCCAGTTTTCAGGGTTGGTTTCATGTCCCAGAACAGGAGCAGGGGGCATCAGGATACAGGTTACTGCCTGAGCAGAGGGTCCATCAGCTTCTGCCAGCAGAAGGGCCTGGGTGAGGGACAGGCAGGACATGCTCCACCAGCCTGTCCTGGCTGCTCTGTGCAGGTACCAGAGAGGCTTCCCTGAGCCTCCCAACTGCTCCTTCTGCTGGGAGTCATCAAGCTTTGTGCCAGTGTCTAGTGAGGGATATTTGGCAACGCCAGTTTCCAGATGGCCTAAGGTCATGCTCACAATGTCATAATAAGGATAATACATTTGGGGCTGTTTTTCTTTGCCTTCTGGCTTGTAACTTTATTTAGTAGCTCTTTTCAAACCTGACTTTTTCATTTTTCCTTCCAGAAATACAAATTGCTACCAATACATTTTGTTTGTTGTCTTTGAGAAAAGAACACTCACAGTCCCAGAACCTTACAAAACCTTTGCTATTGCACACTTCTAAGAGTCAGCAGCAGAGCACTTCTGATCCTTAACACCTGCCCTGCAACCCCTGCTGCTTATCTGAGGAGATGCAAGGGCTAAGCCAAACTGCTGATGCTTTGCCTTGGCATCACCCACCAGCAGCAGCTGCTCTGCTGGCTTGGGCACTTTAGGACAAGTAATGCTGTTGAGATACACCTTGGCTGCTCAAAGTCTGTCCAATTGCACCTTGCAGCCCTGAGACAGACTTGCCATCTCCTCACAGATGTGAAGACACCCATGTCTGTTTCTCACCAGGCTACTTAACATCTGGTGATCTTGTTTTGCTAGAGTCTCTCTCAGGCTCTTGCAGTTATAGGTGACCTCAGTTCTTCTGTGTTCAACCAGGTGTTTTGCTCCTGCCTAGAAATCACAACAAGTTGGATTTACCCTCCCAGACTCCTCCTTCCTTGCTTTGCTCCCCTGCTTGATGCCTGGAAATCCTTCTGCCTTGCTCAGGCTGCACTGGGGAATCTTAGATGTTGGCTGATGTGGGGAAGGCAACCAGAGCTGGCTGAACTGGTTGGTTGTGGTTCGTGTAGTCCTTATTCCACTGCTCATTGCCAGCAGCTTGCTCTCCCTGCACAGTGTGCCATATTATTTACATTTCTGCTCAGTGCGTTCTTCTCTGGCACTAAGAACAAAAGCACTTGGTATGGATGGGTTGGAGCACTCAGCTTTGTGATTAAAATTGGGACTTTTCCTGCTTGGACTTTTGCATTGGGAATAGCATCCAGTGATTAATCTCGTCTTGGCTTTGTTTTTTCAGGACCAAGGGATTGGCTCTTGGAGGACTTCCTGCTTCTTTGGAGGGGCTTTGCAAGGTTGATTAATCTGTAGTAATAGTGGCTGAAGTCACCCGAGTTTCTATAGTGACCAGATGGAGATAAGAAAGTACGTGCTGGTGGTAGTTGCTGAAGATGCTGGATGCCAAAATTTGCAAACTGTTTTTAAACAGACCAGCCGAGCAAAAGAGTTCTGTGGCTCCACAGTCAGCTTGGACCTGAACGTCCTCTTTGTTTGGCTGAACAAAAACCAGATAAACAAAACACTGAAGGCAATTAGCTTTGTTTGCTTGCCTTTGTCCCCTCTTCTCCCAAATCATTGTAAAATTAGGAATAACGCCAGTGAATTCTGTAGCTATTCAGAGGACTCAAGCTGGTGCACAGGAGATGAGAAACGAGAAAGTATAATACTGCTGTTTTCAATAACCAGCCCGTTCAGTTCTTGCTTTTATTCCCTTTACATTCTCTGCTCCAGATTCAAGGAGGTTTCTTTGACCACTCTTGTAAATGAGAGTACCAAGCATTGCTGTACCCACGTATTGAGGTGTTGGTGCTGCACTTCTGGGAAGGTCTCTGCTTTGCCTAACACTGGTCATCTCCCTTCTTCAGAAGTTTTACTGCAGCCTCTTGGCTGTGCCTGGAGTTGCAGATATCACCTATGAATCAATCAGTGTGTCAGTGAGAGGATGCACTGGGCACGGGGCCACGCTGGGCAGCAACAGCTTCCCTGGGTGTACATGCCATGAAGTTCACCACAGAAAAGGGTTAATTCTGACCTCCCCCTTCTTACAAAAGCTTTTTGTCTGCCCTTTGCATTGGCTGGGGAACAGTTCCCATCAAAGCTTGTCACATGAACACCGCTGCGCAACACGGTGTGGAAACCTACAGGCTACTGGGAGGGAACTGGTGCTGAAGTGGTGTGGGTAACGTGCATGCTGTACAGTGCACATACAAGGCAATGTCCTTTGATGGAAAAAAATGCAAGTGTGATGACTTTCCGGGGTCTGGAAGCACCCAAGCTGATGTTAAGCCTGCCTGAACTTGCTTCCCCTATAGCCATGACCCTCAAGCACCACACAGCCCAGACCTGTGGTGGAGAACACCCAGCCCTTGGTCTTTCTGTACATGGTCTTTACCAGACCCATGGGAGAGGTGCAAGGTGCTGGGTGTGAGGGTGAAACGTATTCACCTGTGGTCAGCTGTTTACTTCTACAGGTCCAACAAGCTTTGTTGTGGGTTTTTGCATGAATACGCTCCCTTTGTGGTCCAGCCTGTTCTTTGTGAAGAGTGCTGGGAACTGCTGCACAAATGTGGCTACATGACTGCTGTGCAGGGTGGCAGGTTGCAATGCCTTGGGGAGAACACAGCCCAGCCTGAAAAGCCTTCCCCATCCCCTCAAAAAACATCTTGGGATTTATGGGGACAGAGCTGGGGACTTCCATGTCGAAAGAATGTTTGGCTGGGTTGTTTCTGGTAGCTCTGTGCTTTGTCTCCCCAGCTCTGTATCCATCTTTGCCCATGACAACGGCCAAGCCCTTGCTGCCGCCTTCACCTTGTCTCCCTGATTAATCGGGCTCCTTCCTGTCTTTCCAAGGCTGTCACAAGGTCACGGTCACAGTTTGTGGGGCTCTGTGGGCCATAAATCACCCTTAGTGGTGGGGCTGTTGTGCCCAGTGCTCAGCAGTGCCACGGGGCCATGCCCTCAGTCTAGGATCCCTCCAGAGGGACCGATGCTGAGCAGCCTCCTCGGGCTCCCTGGGAACAGCCCAGCCTGTGCTCACCATCCCTAACCCTTTTAGCATCGCTCCAGACTTAGGGCCTTTGATGTGACTGCAGCTGTTGGCGGCGTGGAGTCTGCCCAGAGGGCAGCGAGCTGCCCACGAGCACCATCCCTTCAGCATCTGCCAGCACAGCCCCAGAGCAAACAGGGGCTAATTCCCAGGAGTGTCACACCTCTACCTGCAGACCTGAAGGCTGCTGCCCTCCAGCACCTCTGTGGTGGTACCCGGGAGGATGGGGTGTGCACACGCAACCTGGGAGCATCATGGATCATAGAATCATAGAATTATCAGGGTTGGAAGGGACCTCAAAGATCATCTAGTTCCAACCCCCCTGCCATGGGCAGGGACACCTCCCACTAGAGCAGGTTAGTATTAATCCCTTAATGGTGCAGAACACGGGAGCTCTTTCAGGCCTGTCCTGGGAGAAAGACACCTGGAAGACAAAGCCTGTGCAACCCTATCATGGGGGATAAAATCCCCCTAAACAAACCGGGTCAATATTGCTGGTGGGATGACAGCCACCACTGCCCCCCCCAGTTGTCCCCTCCAGGTGTGACAGGAGGTGAGCAGGGTGTGTTTTCACCCCCCGGTGCATTAATAAGCTGTCCTTAGCTGAGGTTGGATGATGGCAGTTTGCTACCTTTGCTTCGTGTGGTTATTTCTGGCCAAGGGAAGACGAAGCCTTCAGTGGGTGTTTGGCATGTCAATAACTATAATTAAGCTTTTGTGGTTCTCTTGCAAACACTGGAATCTATAATTTTCCTCATAGTCCCCTCCTAGTCTTGCTGGGGGGAGAGGGTGGTCTTTGTTGAACTAAAAAACCCAAGAATATTTAAAAATCAAAGCTAGAAAATAAAATGCTGATCAGTACCATTTACAAATACTTTAATTCAATGTTATTTCCCCTTTAAAGGAGGAGGAAAATAGAAAGCTTGGCATTTCTTGCTATCTTCCAGCTACTTTGGGGAAAGTTTTACCCAGAAACTAGTTTGCTCTTGATATTTAATAAGGGCATGTTAGGAAAAAAAAGAAAATAGCAGCTCAGAATGAAGGGTGGACAGAACAGAGAAACTTCTTCTCCACAAGGTCCCTTTGCTGCCCATGTACATAGGACAGGCGTGTTTAGCAATATTTACCAAGTGTGGAAAGGAGGCTCTGTGGCTTTGTGGCATGGTGGGGACAGATTCCTGGGTTCTCCTCCTTGCTCTGCACTCCCTGTGATTGGGATGGGACAGGTTACTAATGGTCCGGTTTTATTTTCTGAAGTGGGGGTGGTAAGTACAGCTCCCAGAGATGACTGGGAATGTGAGAGTGCTCAGGCATCACTCCCAGAACTGCACCTCTATGTATTTGGAGCTTTCTGTACATCCAGCTGGTGGAAAACCGTGTGGGTGGGCGATGAATTAGGGATCACATCAATAAGTGCAAAGTGCTTTTAGGATGAGATGATGAAAGGCACATTAAGGGCATCAAAATACTTTTCTGTACTGACAACCTGTTCAGCATGTGTTTGATGGGGGTGGCTGGTCTGGGTGTTTTATGTGTGTTATTTTGAGGGAAGCGAAGGTGAGAGCCTCGTTACCCACATCAATTAATGCTGGAGGCAGCAGTGGCCATTGGCCCATGGGGCTGTCAGATGCATGACAGCAGCAGTGCAGAGAAAAGGCTCTACCTGCCCCCTACCTGGGGGGTAGCCACTGAGGAGAATATTAACAAAGCAGTGTTGCTTGTTCAAGACTTTGAAGATGGAAAGTATTAAATAGTCCCATTTATGCCCCAATGCTGATTAATGCAAGTCTTGCAGTGAGTTTTGGTCCTGCTCATGTGCTGATATGGGATTTGATGGGAAAAGAGCTGCAGTTGAGCTGTTTGGAGAAGAGCACCTCAAAATACTGACCAGTGGAATGAGCTTAAAAATTGCCCTTTTAAACTATTTCTTGTTTAGATTTATATTAGCTCATAATAAAGAAATGGCAGAGAAAAGCAATATAAGAGCAGGCAAGTGTTCAGGCTGGCTGTGAAGAGAGATGACACTGATAAAGCATAAATTTAATTTACATATGAAGTAAATCTTTGAAGCATGGCGAGTTTGCCAGTGGAAAAGTTTGCTGATGACACACAAATGAGATCTTCTATATGAAGAGGGATTTGACTGTTTTCTGAGAAATTGGAGAGTAAACAGTGTTTCTCCCTTGGTTTTCTGAAGTGTAGAACTTGACCCTGAGCTAACCCTGGGCAGTGACAAGGCTCTTCTTTGATCCCACAGGCTTTGGGGGAATGGGAGGTGGGAAGCAGGCTTAAAAATGTCTTGATTTGGTCTGTATAATGGCTCCTCTATAGTGATGCCACGGGATGCTGCAAATGAAGACTTACCCCCTTGGCTGTGCTTCTGAAATGTATAAGGGCCAAATTCTGTGTTATTCCACTAATGTTGATTTCAGCTGAATGCACAAATTCATTGCAATTCTATTGCTGTAGCTGTGAGCAGTGGAAATGCAAGATTTTAACTTTACTAACATTCACTCTTTTTTTTTTTTTTCTGAAAGTATGGAGAGGATGCTAATGAGTGTTGGCAGCATTTATATATTTATTCTGTTTACAGGAACACACGAATCTGCTCCCAGGTTGCTCTCTGCATGGTGAGTGGGGGATGCCCAGCTGCAGTCAGTGGCACTCTGGCAGTTTATATCAAGAACAAGCTTGGTGGTTTAAATCCTCCTAAATTACATCAGGACAGCTGATACACTGCCTGCTATAGAGTAGCCAGTCCAGGAAACAATTTTCTGACAGTTTAGTGAAAAATATCCTGGTAACTCTCTATTCTGTAAAAAATTTGGGTATCTTCTGCAAAAGGATTTGGAATTCTTTATTTGAAAAAATAATAAGGGGAATAGTGACTTCTTTCTGTGGGATTGGACAATAGCTATTTTTGATAGGAAAATCCTAACTAAAATAAAGGCTTTCCTGATGAACGGTGCAGAGAGGCCAATCCACTGCACACATAATCCCCTGGTTGGCTGCCATGGGGCAGCTCACGCTGGAAATTCAGGCATTGTGGAGTTGTGTGGGATTCGGTCCAGGTGTGGAGTTCAGAGGGGGATTTGCCTTTGGCAGAGAGAAACTGCTTTCAACACACGTGTTGATGGGATCATCAGGAGTCCCTGATGCTCTGATTATTGCTTTAGGAAAGGGATTTATGAATCACACGGAACGGACAAGTCCAAGAGCATTAACGTGGGTGGAGGGAGAAGACCAGCAGAGCGGTTTGTCACAGAGGGTAGCAGCAAACCTGTCACTGGTGGATTTTTCCCTTTCAAAGGAGCTGTGCACCAGAAAGGCTGCACTTAGCCACGGGTCTATCCAAGCAAGAAATCCTGGTGAAACCAGAGCATGTTCTGGAGGCCTGAGAAGTCAAAGTGAGTCTTTGCGTTGGCCCTGACAGGCTTTGGACAGGATCTCCATGCTGGGAGAACTAGAACAATGCTGATTAAATTGTTTATACTGTATCTAACTTGCTGGAACATTAACCTCTTCTAGCTCAGCAAGTCCAGCCCCATCCAGGCTGAGCCGAGTGCATCCCCAGAGGGTGTTTAGTGGGAATGGAGATGGTCCAGCCCCTGACGTACCTGAGTCTTGTGCCCACCACATCCACTGATGACTCTAGCAGCGTGCAAGGGCTCCTGAGCTTTTGGTCCTTAATAAAAGATCCCCTGTGAAGCTGCTTTGATGCACTCTACAGTACAATTGCATTTGAATTACAATAATGTGTAAAAAAAAAAACCAAACAAACCAAACACCTTCTAAGCTCTGAAATAACCAAACAAAATCCCCTTCCATAAAATCTCATTTCAATCGCTTCATTTTATTTCCCTCTCCTTCAGGAGGAGGAGGGGATTTATTTCACCAGTGGGTGTATAAATATTGACTTGATTTTTTTTTTTTTTTTTTGGACTTAGAGGGACAGAGACACAACCAGGTCTCTTATTAGCCCTTACCCAAACATCAGTAAATACAGTCTTTCTGCAGTGGCTCCAGTTTGGAGAGCTTTACCAAATACTATTGCTATTGAAGTGGAAAGGGAGCAAGAGAGTGCAGATATGAAGGGTGTTTGCTGGAAGGGAAAAAAAAGGCTATTAGCTTTGAAGCAGATTTGTATACTCTCAGTTAACGTACTGAGTATGTCAGAAGAGAACTTCTCTGTGAGAATGGGCCGTGTTTCTGCTTTATGTGTTAACAATCCAAGCGAAGTATGAAGAAATCCAGCATTGTTCTGCTCTAAGTGGCACAGATTGCCTTTCAGCCCGTGCAGATAAAGCGCTCGGAACTGTCTGCTGGGCTCCACAAGATGTATTTGAATTACATCTTTAATCAGCAGGGTGTTTTTTTTTTAACACGGGGCTTTGCAGCCAGATAGAACAGAGGGATCTGTAATGAACTGTGCATCTGGATGATGGCAGGTTGTGGGGGATGTAAAAGCTGGTTGGGAAATAGATTTACACTTTGTGCGGCAGGAGCGGCTGCTGCCAGCTGCAGAGTAAAGTAATAACAGCTCCCTGGCAGCGCTTATGGCTGGAGGGCTTAAACCTCTTTACACATAAGATGATCTATATCACAAGCTTCACTCTAGGGACAAGAAAATAATGGCACAAAGGCAATGGTTTAAGTTGCTGCAGGTCACTCTGCAGGTCACTGGAACAGTGAGAACCAAACCCGAGCTCTGCCGAGATCTAGGTTGGCGTGGGATCCTCTGGACACTGCTGCCTCCACGCAGAGAAGAGGGATGGGTTCAGGCTGAGGCATCCAGGACCAAACAGCTGTTAAGAAGTGAGGAAATACCTTTTTCCAACAAACCAGCCACATCACTTTTCATCAGAACAGCGGTGGTTGCAGAAATAGCTGAATGCCATTGCTGAAGGACATGATGTCACAGCAGTGTGTTGTATCTTGGATTAAGCAATTCTCTGATGTAGTTGGTTTGTAGCTTAGTTACTCTGACTACAGAAACTAAATTGCAATTGTTTTGGTGTTGATACCTCCGAACTTAATGGAGTAGAAGCTTTTGCTTGACTTACCCCTTGCATGTACACACACGTATCTTATCCTTGTCACTGCTACAGAAGCTTTCTTGGTGTCTTTAGTGAGCCCAGTGCAGGGTGGAGCCCAAGAGATGCTTGTTTCAACTCTGTCTAGTCTCACCTTTCCTTCATTTTGCCCTGAACTTATCCGTTCCACTTCCATTTCTTCCTGACACAAGGCAGATATTGCTTCCCTTTGACCAGTCTAGTGCTCCCCCAGTCCTGCCCAACACCAGTACACAGGGTTATCTTTCCTGCAGCAGTTGGAACTGACAACCTTCCAGAAGCTGTCAGTTCCAAAACAACAAATACATCTTGTTTTACATGTAAACAACTTTTTGTTTTAAATAGTATTACCTTAAATGTTGGTCATAACAAAAAGTTGTTTTGATGTTTTCCAAGCTCTTCTTCCTTTCCCCTCCCCACTGAAACCACACAGAACCTGACCCAGGCTTAGTTTCTGTCTGTCTTGCACAAAATCTTTGTGCCAGGCATTTGCATTGTAACGTGCTGTCTCTTGAAGGCCCTGCACTGATTTCTGTCTCCCTTTTGAACTTGGCTTTGAGGCTTGCTGGGTGTGCAAATGAGCTCCAGCTGCCCCAAGCACCATCCCCACAGGTTCAGACGCATCCAGAGGGCAAACAGCATCTCTCCTCTGAAAGGACTCAGCATCACTCAGTTGGTACCTTCTTGGGTTTGTTGCCTGCAGCTCCCCAGCCCTTGTCCGATGTGTTCAGAGCAGGTTGGGCTCACTGCTCCTACCTACATCAATTCTGAGTTGTATGTGGCAGGGACTCTGAACCAAAGCAACATCAGAGCTACTGGGGTATCCAGAAAGCTGACAGACCACACCAGGAGGGCAGTGCTGCTAAAATTCATCAGCATTGTGCATGTGTAACTTGCAGGATTCAGACAAATTTTACACCCTGGTTTATGCTTCCTGCCCTAGTAATATGCTGTTGTAGTAGCAACCACAGTATCTGTTGTCTTTAATATGCAGGAAATTATTTAGATCATCACTTTACACACTGGTGTGATGTCCATCTTTATGGGAGAAGGTGCTCTCAGGGTGGTTCTGTTTCATGAAGAGATGTGCTGTTTCTTTAGAGAGAGCTCCCATTCCCTGCACTCCCCCAGGACAGCACACATCCATCTCCACCAACAAACTGGGTCCTTCCCCCACACCAGTGGGAAAAGCACTTGTGCTTGTTGATGCATTGCTTCATTTAACTAACAAACCCACAGTCTGGGAGAATTGCTGCTCCATGTGCAGCAGCCCACTGAGGATTTTGGTGGTGGGTTATTTTTTTTCCCCTGTGGTAAAGGGGAAAGGGGCTTTGTTTTCCTGCTGTGTGGTTCAAAATGTGGCACAGGATCAGGCCACAGGCAGCAGAACAGCCTGGTCTGGTGTTTAGGTTGGAGGACAGTGCTCAAAGCTGCCCAGTATTGTTGACTCTCTTGTTTTCCAGTAGCACAAGTGACCGAATAGGTCCTAAACCCTGGATAGACTAAATACTGCTTAGGGACAGATGGACAAAAGGGGAAAAAAAAGGGATGCTGGCAAAACCAGGCAGCCTTTGCCTAATATCTTAAAAGCAGTCAGGATTTAGGGGCTGTAATATCTTCCAATGCAGAACAACCACTCTATCCGTTCCTTTCAGTTCAACACTGCTGCTTGTACCATCAGCTGAACAATTTGCTTTACAGCCTCTAAATATCCTCTAAATATCTAAACAGGAGGATATGACAGAGTTTTAACCATCAGGCAGCATTTCCTTGGGAGGAGTGGGCTTGGACTTGGATCACTGCACTGAGTTTCCTTTTATTTCCATGGAAAAAGTCTCCATTTAATGATTAACAGCCTTTCCCACCTCTGGGCAGCCCGGTGTGATATGGTGTGGTTGGGAAGCACAGAAAGATCAGTCTTTGCCAGACATGGCATCTCCACAGCAGTGGTCAAGAGACAAAAGCCTTTAGTGTTCCTGAGAAGAATTTAAAACATTTTACATCAAACAGCTGCAGAAGTTCAAACGTGTCCCCACTAGCCTATGGCACAGGATGGAAGAAGGTTTGTCAGGCTGTGGAGAGGGGGAAAATAGCACTTTTGGGTAGTGATGTTGTTACATATATGATTTTTGAGCTTTTTGTACATCTCCTATATAGGAAGACCCTCCACAGCACATTGGGAAGAAGAAACATTACCTACAGCAGCTTTTGCATCACAAAATAGCAGTCAAATAGCAACCCCTAGAATCAGAAGTGCTGCACGTTCTGCTCCTCAGCTGAAACCTCTTGTTCTTGCAATGATGGCTGAAGCAAGAAAGAGAAAATTAATGGGAGCACCGGGGTCTAGAGCACAAGTCTGGTGAGGAGTAGCTGAGAGACCTGGGGTTGTTCAGCCTGGAGGAAAGGAGGCTCAAGAGAGACCTTCTTGCTCTGAACTCTGAAAGGAGGTTGGAGCCAGGTGGGGGTTGATCTCTTCTCCCAGGGAACAAGCAATAGGACAAGAGGAAATGGCCTCAAGTTGCTCCAGGTTTAGGTTGGATATTAGGAAAATTTTCTTCTCCAAAAGGGTTGTCAAGGCCTGGGCCAGAGAGTCCTGCTTCTGTGCATGGTTATTATTCTGTTCGTGCTGGATTTGCAAGCATTCAGTGGTGGATCCAGCATGGATCCAACCCTTCCCAGCAGCCCTGCTCCATATGGTAGATGTTCCTAGTCCACACCACGTGGCCAGATCTCCCTGCAATCACAGTGATGGTCATCCCTTCATGGCAGTGGCACTTCCCACAGGGTGGGCTCCCGTTCCCTGTGGCTCCAGCCCCTTTTAGCCAGGTACCAATTTAGATGCTCCTGACCTGGGCTGGGTGCAGATCCTGAGCCCAGAGTGGAGTGAAAGGCTCTTTATCCCACCTCTCCTTTGCATGTTTGTTTGATCCCTCCCACAAGTTTTTCCTGTGCCTTGGGTTCCACGCTGCCTGTGCCTTCTGCCTGGTCATGCCATGGCTTTAGACCTCAATAGGGTATTTATCCAAATATATCCCTGTGATTCCTCAGTTAGTGCAGTGAGTGACTGGGGACACTTCTCTGACTTGTGCAGAGGTAAAAATGGTTGAGCTGTAATTCAGTGCTGTCCTTCAGGCCAAGCCAAACCAGGAGGGAGGGCAAGCCCAGGTTAGTGTCTGGGATTCCTCTGGGCACGGTGAGTCATGTAGGGCAGCTGTGGTGCCTGCTCACCATGGCTCCCAGATGCCTTCATGCCAGGAGGAGCAAAGAGACACATTTATATTAATAAAAGTCTTAATGCTTAACCAAGCTATGGATCCCAAGGAGAGATGGGTACTGATTCTTCTGGAAACTGGCTAAATACGGATGAATATTTTAATGGCTGTATTTATTCAGGCAGTAATGACATGCTGCTTTTTGGGAGAGGTGCATTTTGTCCAAAGCAAGTGCTCTGTTCTCAATGTTGTGTGGTATGTGGTGGTATTTCCTCCTCCCCTGTACTTTTCTTATTTTGGCTAATTAAACTAGAACAGCCAATTCCAATTTTTTTTTTTTTTCTTCATTTCACTGCTGTGCCGATTCACTTCAGTTTATTTAGTGCTTTAAAATGGCTTCTATTTAAATTTGGAAGGGAAGAAAAATAGATCTGCTAAATATATTTCTATTCAGATCATATGTTGTGGCTTTTCTCTCTTTGAAGAATGAGGTCTAATTTTTGAACCTGAATTCACTTGGCATTAGTCTTGGCTTCAGCAATGTTGGGTTTCCTTTTGTTTTAAGCTAATTCCCTTTTTCCTACTGCTGGGCTACATTTATGTCTCCGTGCTAGCAAAACTTTTCTGCATGCGTTTGGTTTGAAAGTGCTCATCTGAGCAAGTTAAGTATGTGCAGAGTGTTTGAGGATGGGGTTCTAAGTGTGTTTTGTGGTGGTCCTTGGTGCGATGCTGTGGACCTGAAGCATTGCCAGTTAAACCAGTTACCCATGTGTATCCCATTTGCATACATCTTGGTATGCAACTGCATTTTCTGCTTTTCTTCTCTGTCCCTCACTCTGGGAAGCCAGGGCCTTGTTCTTTCCTCGTTTGCTGCTTTTGAGAGAGAGAAAAGATGGAAAAGAGCAGGAGGTTATAAGGTGTGTTCAGCAGCCCAGGAATTTCCACACGCTTCTCTGCAAAGTATTTTGGTTTTGATAGACTAAAGCTTTATCTCAAACAAGCTTAGAATATGTTTTTCTGTGAGGAATGCATGACTGAGAAACACAGGAAAAAACAGCTGGGGAAAAAGAAAAGCTAAGAAAAATAGAGATTTTCTGTGATTTTTGACAAGTTGTGTGACTGCCTTTGGTCCCTAAAGTCCCCATCCTCAAAGCTGGGCTGGGTGGGTTTTGAGCTCCTGGGTCCTTGGTGGGTTTTGAGACCAGCTTGTGCATAGGGATTTCTTACAAGTATCTGGATGTGTAATTTAGCTGCACTCCACTGAAAAGGTTTTGTTGAGGTCAGTGGACTCGGAGGCTGTTAGTTATCTACCCCAGTCATAACACTGCTTGGTTCAAATTTTTTTGTTGCTGTTCCTTAAAGCTTCATCTGTTATAGCAAGCAAGGAAACAAAATGTAGATGATCCAGAGCAAAGGTACGAATAAAATCTTATGCCTATAGAAACTGGGAGATGCAAAACCACAGCCTTGGCAGGCAACCACAACAAGTCAAATACATGTATTAAAGGAGAGAAGTCCTCAGCATATATGGTAACCAAAGATGTCATGTGTACAGGGATATGATTTATGGTGGAAACCTTCAGTTTTGGCCACATTCTGAGGCCAGTTTTTTGAGTAAAATCTGCATTGTTGAGTCAGGCCAGTGGGTCCTTGAATTTTTTGCTCTGAGCATAACATCATTCCCCTCTAGCTTCAAGTTCAGGTACTTGGTAGGTCAGGGAGATGTTGGGCAAAGGTTGGACTTGATGATCCTAGAGGTCTTTTCCAACCTACATGATTCTGTGATAATGTTGATCTTACTTGTAGCTGCATTTTTCTCACGGGGCGTGTGTGAGCTTAGATATCCAGATTCAAGGTGCTTTAGTTCTGCCTGGTCCTTCCCACTGCCTTGGGGGACAATGTGGCAAGATCCAAAAGACCTTTGTGGAGCAGGACCGTGGGGTGGCTCAGCTGTGATGCCCAGACCCACGCTGGTGCCTCAGACCCATGCTGGATGCTCAGCACCCCGCAGGACCCGTCCTTTGCCCTTGCTGTAAGGAGCTGCAACCTGCCCTGGGGCAGCAGTGAGCTTGCAGCTCTTCACCCTCAGCCCTCCTCTCCCTCCTCCAGCTCCATCCCTTGCCTGGGGTGCCCCCCCTGCCTCCCCACGCCTGCAGAGCAGCCCTGAACCTGCCCCTCGGAGGCTGGATCTCTGCTCATTAGCTGATGTTTGCTGAAACCGGATACCTGGGGCACCCCGGCCAGGCAGCGGAGTCCCCTGGCTGCAGCTATTTAAAAGGACCGGGGCAGCCTTCGGATTCCCACCTCTTCCACATCCATGTCCCTCCCAGCGCCCGCTCCCAGCCTCTCTTCTCTCCTGGAGCTCTGCAGCATCCATGACCCACGAGGGGAGCGACGGCCCGAGGGGGAACTGCCCACGCCAGGCCTGGGGAAGGATTATCTGTTGAATTTGGGGGAATTTCAGGCTTGCTCAAGAGCCTTGTCTTGCCCGGGGCCCGGCAGCCTGGCAGGAACCCGCTGCCTCCCAGCGCAGGAGACACCTTGAGACTGAAGGGGAAGGAGGGAGGAAGGGGCTTGGCTTTGGTTTTGAGTTTGTTTTTTTTTCTCCTTTTGCTTTTTTTTTTTTTAATAATTATTTTATAAGGAGTAGCAGTTGCTGTAAGCTGCTGGGACAAATGTGGGCTGCGAGGAGACGGTTCAGAGCCTCTCACCTCGCTGCAAAGTAAGTGCCCGAGGCAGAGATGTTGGGCAAGGGAAGGGAGCAGAGCTGAGGGGCACCCAGGGGTGCAGGAGGAGGTTGGGGGGCTTGCTGTGGTGGGCTGCCCTCACCCCCCTGAGGGAAGCCCACAGAGCTCAGGGCTTTGCTGTGGACGAGAGGGACCTGCTCATCACCCTGAGGTGTGTGTGGTGGCAGGTCCCAGCTTGGTGGGAGTTTGTGAGAGCTAGAAGAGAAGGGGACACAGGGCTGCAGGTTTTAGCAACATGCAGAAATCCCCTTTTCAGGTGGAGCTGGTGAAGTGGATTTGGGGGTCTGATTTTTTCTGATGGACCTTGCATAAGGAAACTCACTCCCCTCTCCCTGCCCTCTGGGCTGCAGCTTCCATCACTTGGTGCTGGGTGGAGAGAGGGGTCTGGAGATGCCCTGCACCCAATCCCCTGTGGAAGAAGGACAGGGCAAGGAGGGGAGCAGAGCAGGGGGATTTTCTCCTGCAAGCATAGCCCCCTCCACAGGCTCCCCAGTGCCCCAGCAGGCACTGAGCCCAAGGGAAAAGCTGGGTCAGGTACCTTGTAATATGGGTCCTTCACCAGCCCACGATGAGGTGGGTCAAAGCTGGGTTGGGCACAGGGCTGATGGTTCCAGGTGAGTGCAGAGGAGCAGAGATCTCCACCAGATCTCCTCCTCTCCTGGACCAGGGTCCTGTGCGTCTCCTCCGTGGAGCTTGGAAGG
Source organism: Brachypteracias leptosomus (assembly GCA_013401335.1). Classification (NCBI taxonomy): domain Eukaryota; kingdom Metazoa; phylum Chordata; class Aves; order Coraciiformes; family Brachypteraciidae; genus Brachypteracias; species Brachypteracias leptosomus. The sequence goes on from VYZX01004337.1 coordinate 164,792, forward strand.
GGTCTTCGTTTGCTTCTCAGCAGCTCTTCTGGCCAAAAGTTTCTCTTTTTTTAATTATTTATTTACTTTGTATTATTTTTTTGTAAATGCTTCGGTATTACAGAGGAGGGCAGCAGAGAGAGGCAGCAGGGACATCCTTAAATAATTTTCATTTCTCAAAATCTGCCTTTTCCTCTTCTCTCTAAGTCCAGAGGAGAGATCCTTGGGGGGGTGGGAGGCACATCTGCACTGCAAATAAAAATAACAATTACAACCACCAAGCAAGCAACAACAACAAAAAGTAACAGCTAAGAAAAAACACTTTAAATCAAGGACTTTGGAAATCAGAGATCACAGAAATTGTACTATTAATAAGGAGGAGGAAAAAAAAAAAAGAGAGGCAAGAAATCCAGCGACCATGGGCCAGCCTGGCTTCCTAGCGTGTACTTTCTGTTCTCTCTCCTTTTTCCCAAGGTAATTGCAGTCTGCCGAGAGGGAGTTAAATGGGATTAAAAGATCTGTGTAAGCAAAAGGACCCAGAAGAGAAGGAGGAAGGAGTGAGCCGTCCGGGCCAGGGGGTGTCTTTGACACAGCTGAGCCCCTTAGAGAGGCAGAGAGCTGAGCTCCTGGGAAGGATGTACCCACAAACCGGCCTGTCCCCCTTTTTCTGATGGATTGCTGCAAAAATTGCCCGAAAGAGACAATGCACTAAACGTGATGGAGCCGGAATCAGAGCCGGTCTCCAGACTCAGAGCTACAGCAGCAGGCAGGGGGTGAGTACAAAGTCCGACTTCTCCCGGCGCTGGGGAAGGGGCATCCCGGGCGGGGATGGGGGTTCCCGGGGAGCCGGAGGATCCCGGGAGGGCGGCGGGAGGGGAGAGCCGGCCCGAAAGGGGAGCTCCGCTCCCGGGTGGCTGGGGATGGGGTGGGGGGAAGACATTCCTTCTGCCAGGGGATGATGTGAAAACTCCTGGGCTTGGAGAAGAGAATGGGCTGGGAGAGAAGGGAGGCCACGCTGGAGCAGGAGGGTGGGAATGGGGCTGCGGTGTTCGGGAAGGGGCTGAGAGCTGGGGGCTCGGGGCCGGGGAGGGCAGGAGGAGATCCCCCCCCGCATTCCCACGCACCGGGGAAAGGAGCCCCCAGCCCGGGAACTGCGCCGGGGGGTGGGCGCCGGTGTCGCACCCGGGCGAGATGCAGGAACGGGCAATTCTGCCTTCCCCTCGCACACCTCCACCCTGCCCGGGCAGGGTCCCCAGCCCCTCCTGGGAGCTGGAAGGGGGGGGATGCTGCTCCCTGTCCCGTGGGGATTTGGGGACACGGGTACCTGGAGGTGACCGCCGCAGTCCTCGGCAGCGGGAGAGCCATGGGGAGGGCTGAGGCTCGGGCAGAGGCAGCGGGTGCCTGGTGGCATGTTCTTCATGTGTCCAGCGCACACACCCGCGCACAAATCCTTCCTTCTGGCCCTGCATGGGTGTACCTCAAAAAACCAGGCACTCAGCCCGTCCTCCTCCTCACACAGCTGGGACCAGCTTTTACTATTTTCATTGTTAAATTTGTTGTTGTTGTTATTTTCCCGGGGAGCAGCAAAGGGTTAATCCCTCTGGTTGCGTTGTCGGATGTAATGATGATTTACCGACACTCCCTTGGAAAGACTGGGATTCTTCTGCCTGGCAGTTTGAAAAAGTTGTGTACAGGATCCCTCTGCTTCTTGCCAGGCTCGGCTGGGCTGTGGGATGGGGTGAAAGGGTGGAAACGGGGCAGGGGGGTTTGGGCACCCCCCTCCCTCTCTCCACCCGGGTAGCCCCCCCCCCAGAGCCTGGCCGGGGATGAATGTGCAGTTCCTTTGTAGGCTCAGCACACGCTCTCCCTGCCCGCATGTGTCTGTCTGTCTGTAAAGCTCCGTGGAGAGACCAGAACCGCTCCCAGGAGCTGCGACCAGCTCTCCTTGAGAAGTTTTGTCTGTGTTTATATACTCACGAGGGCTGAATTTCGGTGCTTTAGGGGTTTGGGCTCTTTTTTTTCATGCAAACGTGGCTGCGGCATGCCTGGAGATGCTGGTAACTGCAGCCTTCTCCCACATGCACCGTTTCAGTGTTGGGCATGGTCTGGAGGGAACTGTCTGACTGGGACCATGTGAGGATGGCTGGCTGTCAAAAATGGAGAAATTGAAAAGGGGAGAGGCAGATAAAGATTGCTTTGGAAGATGAACACAGCTTGGTGAGGGGAAGGGCCCCTGTGCTGGGGAGATAGTTGGCACAGGCATTGCGCAGAACCACTTGTGAGCATGATGGAGAAGTTAACCACAATCGTTCTGCAGATGAGGACAGGGAGATCCTGCTCGAGTCCCAGAGCAAACAGATGCTGCTGAGGACAGGGTGAGGAATCGGGGACCCAGGAGAAGGCAGCGTGGTTTCTCTGCTGGCCCAAGGCCTGTGTCTGGTTCAGCATCTCGGTGTCCCAGGCTGGAGCTGTGCGGGGCTGCTCGGGGCTGGGGTGTTGCAGAGCCACGGGAAATCTGCACGATGGTCTCTTCTGGTGACTCCGAATTTGTGCGCCTTTTGTTCGCAGGATCTCCTCTGGCTTTGCTACCTCAGCTGCTGCTGCTCCGTTCCCTCCTCAGCAGAGGTCGCTTGCTGCCCTTGCATCATCTCCCGATGGGCTTTTTGGTGCCGGGGTTTGGTTTGCTTGGCAGGGTGGATTGCTGTGCATCCCACCATTGCCACAGCTGCATGTTCCTGTTGAGGTCTTTAGTCTTGGAGAGGGTCCTCTGAGCCCAGAGTTGGCTTGTGCCCGGGCTTGCCAGGACACCCTTGTGCCCCTGAGGTGAACGTTGTGCCGCCTGAAGGCAGCTTGTAATGGGAACTTTCTGGTGCATTCCCACGTGGCACTGGAGGTCCCGCTTGTCCCAGCACTCCCACAGCATCCTCTGGAGCCGGGCTGGTGGCTGGGGAGCTGCCAGACCTGCAGGAGACCCATGGATGGGGTTGGGAGGGCTGGCTCACCAGTTGCAGAGTGTGCTGAAGCCTTGTCCTGGCTCAAGCAGCCAAAGCTTGTAAAACCAGAAGAACACAAAGTTTTATAGGCTCTGCAAGCTTCAAATGCCCCTCTTAATCATTTCTGTTGGTGCACTTTTAGTGAGCACAGGCTCACTAGACCGCAGAAGAAGGTTTTACATCCAGCTATGCATTGAGCACATGTCCAGACTTGTAGCACTTGTGCCATTCAGCTGTGGTTGGGGCACCTTGGCCCCTTCCAGCCCCAATGCCACATGCTGACCATGAAGGAGGCTGGCTTGATGCTCCTGGAGGACTCTGATATGTGCCTGCTTGCTGTCACAGCCCTGGGTAGTTGGTGTAACGATGTTCTGGGGCTGTCCTGGCTCCTGTGTTGAATGACAAAGCTGCACACATGGTGGTATGGCACCCACCTGGTACCTTGCTGAGGTGGATCAACCCCTGGGAAGGCCCAGAAGAGCTGGAGGAAGACACAGCTCCTGTTTTAAGAGGAAAAGACCATTGTATTCAAGTCAGGCAGGTGATATAGGGACAAATTATGGCAATGCTAGACAAATTCAGCAATGGGACCAATAGGCAGGCAGATGATGTGTGAGTGCTGGGCACCTTGGGGTAGAGAGGAGGCAATTCCACAGCCTCCTGGAGCTGTGAACCAGGAGGGAAGGGCACTGTCACAGCCAGGGTTATGAGCTGAGGTCCAATGCCCAGGTCCTCCTGCTACTGCTGCCTCAATGTGCCTCTCTGAGCAGGTCCTTTGATAAAGCTCCAGCTCCATGCTTTCTCTGCAATGGGTTGAGGGAGTAAACCCTGCCCTGCTTGAAAACAGTGTTCATGAAGGGTACACTATTGACCAAGGGTTGCCCAGGTCTTGTGGTGAGGAGGTTGTAGGAAATCTCTGCCCAGAGCTAGACAGAGAGCATGTGGGTTTCTTCCCCTTCTCTCTTTCTTTGCCAATTTGTTGGGGGCATAAGTAGAAATGATGGACGCTTAGTGAAGTGCAAATGGAAACAATGGGGAATTCTATACAGCTCTGCCAAACCCCATTCACAAAACGAAGGAATGCAAAGGGCTTGTTGGAAGGACAAAAAAGGAGTGAGATGACAGATCACGCTTAGCACTTCTGTTTGTCGAGGGCTCCAGTTACCAGCTGAGAACACAAAGGCCAGTAGTGAGTGTTGTCACTTCACACAGAAGCAAAGTCAATAATCCAGACAGGGCTGGTGAGCAAAGAGGAGACCAAGTAACGGGTTGTCAAGATTCCCTATTGTAGAAGGTTGCTGGGAGGTGTCTGGGAGGGTATTTGTGTCATCACAGCCCAGTCAGTCTTGCATCTAGCAGGTGAGGAGGCAGGTTGTCACCAGCAGGAGCCCAGAGGAGCTGGGTAGCTCTGGGCCAGCTTTGTGCAATGAATACACAAGCTCTAGTCCCCAATTAGGAGGACAAGGACCAGTGGTTTGAAACCCATCAGCTCTCTGTCTGCAGGCATCAGCATAAGCCTGTGAAAGAACAAGGTGTGAGGTGTCTGCAGAAGGGAGGGTTGGCTCCACTGATGCTTCATCTCCATGTTCTCTGTACTGCAGATCAGTGATTCCCTCCTGGAGAAATCCTAAGAGGAATAGGTGCTGGGGGAGCAAATATGTGTTCAGCTCTGGTTGATGTGCAGGCTTTTAGGAGAGCAAAGCTGCTTTGCAGTTCTTGAGACCTACTGCTGTAGCACTGCCAGGAGCTGAAGTCCCTCCTCTTTGTGAACATGATTCCTCCCCTTCATCAGGCCCTGGTGGGTTTGCTCATTCACTACCAGGGGCCTCTGAAGGAAGGAACAGCTTTTTCTGGGCTGCAGTTACCAGAGCCCTGAGATAGAGCTCTACAGGCACAGCACTAAGGGAATTTCCATCTTGAATTAAGATTAGATTTGGCAGAAATGGTGCCAGAGAAACCCTGTGAATTTCTGGGTTTGCTCAATGCTCCAAACTCTGGGGCAGGGTGGAGGAATTCAGACATTCCTGTTCAGGATCATCGCAAGGATGGGTTGGAATCTGGTCTAGAGAATTTCATATCTGAGGGATTCTCCTCATTTGGGTACTGGAGTCTCCAGTAATAATGATGAGACAATCTTTGAAACCCTCCACTTTATACTCAGAGTGCTCTTAAAGCTCAAGCAGCTATTCTGGTGTCCCACTTCATCTTCTCCTCTTATGGCTGCACTTACAATTAATTTTTCATTGTCATCTGAGCATCCATTTTGATAAACATGTGCCTTGGAGCACTGGGTTGGATTCTGGATGTTTTGTGTACTTGATGCTGGACAATATTTTTTAGGAGCTTCTTTGAACTTTAAAATCTTAGAGGAGCACTGAATTTCATTCTTCTCTGCTTAATATTGACACTTTCTAGATCATTCTTAGGTTTCTCAGTATTTTTAAATGACCATGGCAATGCACCTATCTGGGCCACACCTGCTTGTCTTAAAAGTGTAGATGTTGAATAGGGGTTAAAAATTAATACAATTTCAGTCATCTTGGAAACTCTCCCCTTAGCACGCTGGGTTTTGTGGTAGTGCCTCATTCATCAGACACAATCTGTGACTGGAGAAGTAAATTTATAGCTGGTTTATACTGCAGAAAAGGTCCAGCAAAGAACTATGCAGGATACAGGGACATCTATTTTCCTACATGTCCCCATTGCTCTCTCTAGAAACTGAGGGTGAGAGGAAAAATCCCACAGTTTCCAGAAGCCCCGAATCATAGAATTGTCAGGGTTGGAAGGGACCTTAAAGATCATCTAGTTCCAACCCCCCTGCCATGGCAGGGACGCCTCCCACAATTGAAGTGAGAGCAGAATTCTGCTCTGCAAAGGATGCTACTAGTACAAAATGAGATTCCTGCCCCAGAAAGCTGTGAGTGGAATGGATGCCATGGTGCAATTTAACACCTCAGTATAGAGGTTGTGATCTTTGTTTCCTGTTGACTATCAAAACTACTTGGGAGTCTTATAAAACATCACCTCCAGTCATGTGCAAAGGATCTTAAGCAACAGAGACATTTTCTTCTTTAAGAGACACTCTCTGATCTGCAGCTAGAAATGTAGATTCACCTTTCCTGAAAAGCAATTTTCTGATCCAGCTGCCTTTGTGGTCTTTTGGACAGAAAAAATGCACCTGAATGGCAGAGAGTGGGGGGGGGATATCATTTTTCCACCCAGAAAGAATGTCTGTAGTTTCAAAGACACTTCCCTGCTGTAAATGAAAGAGAGAACAAAATAAAATGTTGCTTTGCGCCCTTGTAATCTTCAACTTCAACCCATCATCTAAGCAAACAAGATGTCAAAATCACTTGGACTTCTGGTTCTTAACACAGGGGTAAATCTTAAGTTAAAAAAGCTGAAATTGTTCCAACCAATTGCAGAAATTGTGGAGAATTAGCTGATCACTATTTTACAGATTGCTTCAATTTTGTCAAACCTGCACTTCTTTGAAGATAATTCCTGAGCCAGCCTCCCCTAGAGGCTCTTGTCTTACTTGTCCTTAGTTCAGAGAGTCCTTTATTCCAGTGGTTGTCAGGTGAGAACCAATATGTTCAGCTGGATTTTTCCTTTACTTCTGCTCTTGAAGTTGCCACCCTGAGCATGACTTTACTGGGGCTACTGCAGCAAGACACATTGTGCACAAGCACAGAGAGGTGATAACCCTCCTCTAGCCTCCAGGTCACACTTTGCAGCTCTCAGAAGTCTGATCTTTCCATGGCCAGTAGGAAGATGGCAAGTGAGTCTGGAAGCTGAAAATCCAAGGCACAGTTTAGCAATCTTCACTGGGAAGATGCCAAAATGACCATTGAAGCTAAGAGGTGTTATTACCAAGCTTTGTGCTTCCATGTCCCTCTTTGGTGTCCTCTGCCTTGCACTTTTGGCACTGCTTAGTTCCCATGGACTGGTTGCAGGAGTTCACAAACAGTATTGAAACAAAATGAAGCTGTCATCAGTAGCTTCAGTTTGCTGTAAAGGGAGTTTGTCTGCACTGGAAGACTTTTAGGGTTCCCATGAGCTTACATTGAGGGGTACTTCTTCAACCAGTGACTATAGCAGTGGGATCCTCATGCTGATATTCAAAGGCCCTGTGCAATAAAACAAATAAATGCCTTTAGTGAGTACCTTATGATGGAGTCTCTGTGGAAATTGCTGGTTGTGGAAAGAAGCCGAGATAAAGGCAAGGTGGGTTTGATAGCTCTATATAAGGAGAAAAATCTTCCTTTACTATTGCTACTCGAGCTGCTTGTGCAATCCTGTCACTGCAGAGTTGTAACGGAAAAAGAGCCTGCATTATAAAATCCTGTGATAATTAACAGCCCCATCAGTCACAGCTCTGCCATTTGGAAGCTGCTTTTGCTTTTTCCATTAAGTTGGTAAATTTTGCCAAAGTGTTTTTCTCCAGTGTTTTGGCACTTGGCCCCGAGCTCAGCTCTGAACGAGGGGTCCAGGAGCAAGGGCTGAGTCCAGCTGGATCCCATGCTGCACATTCGTCTCCTTTATAGCCCCGTCAGTGTCACTGGAATGAAATTACGTGCTGGATTTTCCCCTAAGGCTTGTTCCCCTCACTGTGCTGGTCAACAGGGGTTTTGGAAGTGTATTTGGGTTGTGAAGGTACCCTCCAAAACAGAGATCTGGACTCCAGCCAGGTGTGTTGTGTGCACCAAGGTTTGTGTAGCTGTACAAATCTGGTCCTCACCAGAAAAAAGGTGTTCTTAGTGCTTGGGACTCCTGCTGTCCTTGGTGTTCTTGTCATGTTGGTCACCCCCTTCTCCTCGTCTTCTCATGCTCTTTTTGGGCAGTCAAACTCAGTTGGTGATACCCAGCAAGGTCTTTGCTCCATGCACATGTGGAATCACGTCTGCATTTTAAAACTCTATTGTCCCTTTGGAGGTGAGCACAGAAATACACTTTCTGTGAAGTGGATTTTAGCCTCTTGTAAGTCATAAAAAGGCTTCTGCTAGAGCTGGCCATGAAGAATCATCCTATTCTCCTTCCCTTCCTTGCATCCCCTGAATGAACTGGGACAACAGCTCTACTTGGACTCAGCAGTGTCTTCAGCCTGACATCTGTGTCCTATGGGATGAAGAGGGCAGAAAACAGCCAAGTCTTCTTGGCCATCTCTTGAACACAGAGAGGGTTTCCTGGTCAGCATATGGCTGGCTATAGGACATGACGAAAGAACATCGTGCTTTGGCTCTTCCAAGCTGTTGTTCCATCATGCATGAACTAAAGCAGCCCCAGAGCTCCTGAAATGTGCAGCCCAGTGTCCTGGTAATGGAAACAGCACAGAATGATGTGGTTCATCTCGTTTGTTTCCCAGTCCATGTGGGGCTGCTCCAGTATTTTGTCCCTTCAAGCCTCTGAATATTAGTTAGTGGCTGGATTCCTGCATGGATTTTTACGTTCAAGGCCAGGTTTCCCCACTGCAAAATCACTGAGGCTTCATTTTAGCTGTGGGAAAGGGTCTCCTGCACTGGGTGAGCATCTGGCCCAGGGTAATACCTTGTCTCAGAGGATGCTTTCTGTGCTAAAGCTGAGGCTTGATGGCAGGAGAAGAGTGGTCTCTAATCCCATCTGATAAATTATTTGCCTCTGGCAGATCTGAAGAGAGGATCAAGCTGCACTTTGGCATCACTTTGCATATCTCAGTGTTCACACTGGCTCAGCTGAGATGAAGAACAACCTGTGGATGTCCCACGCTGCTTTCCCCTGGCTGAGGACTTTCTGTAGCTTACTTGTCTGTCTCTGTTCCTCCAGCAGCCCTTGATCAAGCTCTTAAATACCAGCTCTCGAAAATGAGGGAATTTAATCTTCAAACTTTCCACTGACAGTTTTAAGTGAGCTTAACCAAGGAGTTTCCTATGTTCGTTATTTGGCTACAAATGAAGGAAGCTGGGGGGAGGGAGGGGGGGTTTTCAGCTACCTTTCTGGTAAAAGTTTTCCTCTCTGCTGCTGTTTTCAATGGCACTTCAAGGCATTAACTGACAGGCTTGTCCAATTCCCTCTCAGGCATGGAAGGGCTTGTGAAAGCACCGTGCTTGGGAGTCTGCAGCTCTCACACTTTCTAAAATTTCCTGCTGTACCAAGTTAATGAGAAAGTCATTAATGGCAGCAGCACAGGGTGCTGAGTGGTCAGAAGCTGCCCTCGTCTTTCCATCTGGGTGTAAAAAGAGGAATAGATCCATGTAGGATTTGGTATTTTTAGAGTATTTTAAAGCATGCAGCAAAGCAATAGGACTCTGAATTTGTTTGCTGAGATGCAGGTGACATGTCACTGGGTGCCAGCCCATCTTCTACCCGTGTCCTCACAGACAAGCACTCCTGGCATGTCTTTTGACCTTCCAATTTTGGATTATTTCTCCATCTTCTTGCGTTTCTGGTGTTCTGTCCCAGGTGGGGCGAGTGCCAAAGAGCAGCAGTAGTGAAGGGACTGCTGACCTGGCACTGATGACCCTGCATCTCAAAACACTGGCTGGGTCCTTGCTCAAGGCTTAATCAACTGCCCCAATACCAGTAGGAAAAGTTTCCACTGAATTCAGTGGGCTTTAGATGGCTTTAAAGTAGCAAAATGAGGCCAGTTGGAAGTGAACATTGTTCTGCCAAGCGCCTGTTCTGCATTTCCCAGAGACGTGTGGACACTTCACTGACTTCACTGGATTTGTGGTCAAGGAGAAGACCCTTAACAGACAGGCTAGTTTGTGTTGTCCATGTTGTAGAAACTAATTTTTCCTTCTCTTCAATTTTAGGGGATTCTGCTTTCTCTGGACTGTATTATGTTTTACCTGGTTCCTGGGATTCACACAGGGAAATTCTGAAGGTAAATCATGCTTTTTTTTCCTATTTTCCTCTCCTCTTTCAACCAAAGTAAAAGCCAAGTGCTTTGCTATTTGGTTTAGGACCATCATTTAACAATGTCTGAGCCTGCTGCACAGAATTAACACATTTATTGCTGATCACTGCAGTACTGATGATACAGATGACGCAGTTAATGGCTGGCAACATTAACAGGTTTTTACAGGTGATTACATCCCCCACAGGGTTTCCAGCAGTGCCTGTTTGTCTGGTGGAACTGCTGGGAATGAAGCACTTGGGTGTGCCTAAAATGTCACTGGCATCTACCTGCACTTGCTGGGACTTAACTGCTTTTGGGAAGTGCCCCTTGAGGCTGGGGCATTAGGGAATTAAGTGTCTCTGGCAGACGGGCTTTTCCTTGACTTGGATGTAACCTGATCGTGCCTGTGCAGGCACATAGGATGTGGAGTGTACAGAAATTATGTGAGTTCTAAAAGTAAAAGCAAATTTAAGGAAGAAAAACTCCTATGGGGTGGTTGATAGCAGAATTGACTGTGTCTCTCAGTCCTGTGCAGTAGAAGTATTCTATAGAGTGATAATACACCTTCACCACCTTATTAATGTTTATAAATACATTAAGGAAGTGTCAGGAGGATGGAGCCAGGCTCTTTTCAGTGGTGTCTAATGATAGGACAAGGGGCAATGGGTGTAAGCTGGAACAGAGGAGGTTCCACCTAAATATGAGAAGAAACTTCTTCACGGTGAGGGTGACAGACACTGGCCCAGGCTGCCCAGGGAGGTTGTGGAGTCTCCTTCTCTGGAGATGTTTAAAACCCACCTGGACGTGTTCCTGTGTGACCTGCTCTAGGTGATCCTGCTCTGGTGGAGGGATTGGACTAGATGATCTTTCGAGGTCCCTTCCAATCCCTAACATTCCATGATTCCGTGATTCTCTGGGTATCTCCTCCCAGTGCTGCTGCTTGGGATGAAAGGTTGGGATACAATAATCGTGGACCCCACAAGAGGAGGTAGAAAGCTTTAGACTCAACAAAAATTAAAAAAATCATCTTTTACAGTTGGTAGTGGGAGCTGAGCATCTCTGCAACATCTGTTTGTAAAGGAGGCATCTCTTAAAATAGCAGCACCTCTTCCCCATGTCTGCTGTACATGGGTATATGCTGGAACCAAGCAGCTTCCTCTGCAATCAGTAGACAACAATAAGCGGACTTGCAGGCTCCAGGGCTCTCCTCTCAGTCTCCAAAACATGAAGGAAAAATAGAAAGTTGGTCAATTGTCAGCTGTAAGCCAGCCCATGGAGCACTTCTAATGGGGATGGGGGGGAGAAATACATCCCTGCCATCAGCAATTTTGAAAAAAGTAATATTTTCCAAATTCTGCTTCAATGCGAAAGAGGTGAACATCTGGCTGAGTTACTTAGTCAAGCACTTTTCAGAGCAAGTTTTATGTCAGCTCATAAAGAGGCAGAACAAATACTGTCTTGGCGTCTCTTTTTCTTTTCTTTTTTTTTTCAAGTAGATTTTAATATGCTGTTTAGATTAATCTCCATCTGTCATTTTACTCCCATGATAATTATGAGATGGTGCCATGGCTTTTGGTTGTTACTATCAGTCTAAAGGAAACTCTTTGCTCTTACTGCATTACCTTAGTGTGGTAGATGACTCTCCTCTGAGATACTTTCTCTATGATAAAGGAATTTTGAAAACCTTGCTTGGTTCCCCCCCCCCCCAAGTCAGAGAGAGGCTGCTCTTCTGGGTACCAGAAAAGCTGGAAAGGCTGTAAGGAAATATTGGTGACTTGAGACTGTATCATCACTCAGGCTTTTCAAACATGAGGTTTACAAAAGCAATAAGAGCTTGTTTCTAGAGCTGTGTGGGGATGAAATTTAGCCAATGCTGTGGGCTTTTGAAAACACTGCAGTTATTGCTGTAAGGCTTAGGGGTCTTCCTGCACACTGGAAAACCAGAGAGTGCAGAGGATGATCCAAACGATCATGAGGTTGGTGAGTTCATCTGATGTGCACTGACTAAGGGTCTAGGCAGTAACTTTGGGAAATGTAGTGTTTATTCAACCCAATTTTAACTGTAGGCATCACATCTCAACTGCTGGAATCTAGGAGGCTGCAAGTGATTTCTCTCCTACCTTTTGGCTGCTTTTTCTTATGAAGCTTTTTTGCTTGGGGAAAGAGGGAGGGAAAGAAAGTGATGGGAAGGAGAGCAATAAAAGATTTTATCCCCTCTTTTAGAGATGATCATGTGGCTGTTCAGGAATCTCTGTGCATCTCACTTTGTGCACAGAGACTGTTAGAAAAGTTTTTTTCCCAGTTGCTTAAATGTTGCTAGAGGAATGTTGCAATTAGCTTCAAGGCACCTGGGACCAGGCAGCTCTAAGGGAATGGTTTTTTTAAATAATGTGTTTTGATGGAAAAATCTACAGAGGAAAAAATTTGAAGGGGAAAGAATGCTTTGCTAAACTTGGAGCTACTTGAGGAAGTCAAAATTACCTTGCATTTTATGTTAGTTGATGACATCTCATCATCCCAGTGGATGTGCCCCACCAGCCCAGGGCAGCCGGCATGGGATGGGGAGGCAGACGGGCTGGGTGCACAGGAGTCCTGAGCTGTGTGCCTGGACCTGCTGCTGGAAAATCCACATACGTGTCCTCTCTGAGGTCTCTGAATCAGGTTTTGTGTAGGCATCTAGAATTTGGCTCTACCTTAGTAGGTTTTGAGGGGAAAGGAGTGGTTGGGTTGTGTTTTTTTTCCTCAAGCAGTGTTGGATGCAGTTGCTAGAGACTGTTGGGTTGGTGTTGCAAACACCAGCAGCATCCTCTGAGCAGGGAAACATCCTGATGTCTTTGCAGAGCAGCTACCAAACAGCTCCTGGAGTGTGAAGCTTCTCTGCCTAGTAGAGGCACCCCACTGTCTGTCTGGGGGAGAACCTAAAAATACATGTAGAAGTTGGAAGCGGGAGTCTAGCTCCTAGTTTAAGTGGTAAATTTATTTCCACAGGGCTAAATCCCGATGCCTTTGAAGTCTGTGGCAAGGGTCCCACTTGACTTTGCTGAAGCTGGGCTTTGGCACTTAGTATTTCATGGGCTCTGGAGATTATCCGGTATGAAGATACTGCTGTGATTCCTCCATTGAGGGCAGAGAGGGGAAGGTTCTACCTTTGCTGTGCTGAGGGACGGCCCCATTGGGCAATATGGCAGAAAAACCAGTGGGGTACTAAGGATTTCATAGTATGGGAGAAGTACTTTGATTAATACCTGCACACGCTGTGCTGTAAATTATCCCCTCTGTGTAGGGTGGGAGCATTTCCATCCCCTTTCACATCTGACGCATCTTCTCCAGGGCAATCTCTACTAGAAAATGGGTCAAGCTGCCTTAAAGGGAGGTGGGAATAAAGCTGAGCTCAGACAAAGTCAATATTGATTGACTTGTTCTTACGTTCAAAAATGGCCAAGGTTTTTGCCAAAGTCAAGGAACAGAGGTTTTCTCGTTCCTCTCCTCCCTTCCTGGCCAGCCACATTACAGGCTTGAGACTGGCTTGAGCCTCCAGCCCTTCTGGCCAACACTGACCATCTCTTTTAAGTGCCAGTTCTCCAAATATTGGGTATTATGCAGAATATTGAATAGTTAAGGGTGAAAGAAGCCAAATTCCAAGGCCCCTTCCGGGAAGGAGCTCTTTTTTTTCTTTTCCTTTGGAAAAACTTTGCTTTATTTTCCTTTTAATACAGGAAAGCTGCAATCCCATGGTGTTAGTGACGTGCAGCTGTGGCTGGCACTGCCCCATTTCTGATTAAGTTCTTGCAAGATCAGCATTTGGGTTGTACAGCCCAGGCTCACTTCCCCAAGGAGCACTTAAATATGAGAGTCATTGAATAAAGGGGTTGTGTTTCAGCAGGGAAGGGGGAAGGAAATAGTTGTCCAGCTCACTTTCAACAGTGGCAGTGTCATGGTAATCATTGTGCCTTTTTCTGTCTATACTATGTAGGAAACATCTTTTATTAGTCCCAATGTTTGAGCTGGAGTAAGAGAACAAGTTTTGGGGCTCATGAGCACCTTTGTTCAGGTCTGGGCACGTTCACCTTTGCAGCTTTTCTCATGTAGACCTGGGCATCTTCCCCAGTGAAGCAGCTCAGCCGCCAGCTGGCTCCAGGTCATGTTGCTGTTGCCTGTTGGACTCCAAGTTCTGTGTGACTCCTGTTAGACCTAAGGGCCAGGAACCAGAGGACTCTGCTTGTCTGTCCATTGCAGACTTCTCCTGGAGCTGGTGGAGGAAGACAGGAGCCTCTGGATGCCACCCTGTCTTGAACAAGGCACCTTGGTGGCAAATGGTGGGGGCAGGTCTTGCCTCTACTGCTCAGTGGCAGCCATTTCTCAGCTTTTCACAAACCAAGTCTGGTTCCTCCAACCTATTAAAATAATTTAAGGCTGTAAGATGATCTGCAGGGAAAGAAAGTACTGCTGTTGAGAACCTTAAGCAGTTCAGTGAAATCTAGGTGCAATTTTTTCATGCTGGGAGGCACCTTTGCTTCCTTAAACTCTCCAGAGTCTCAGAGATCAAAAGCTGCTTCTTACTAATTTGGAGAGAGGCAGATACGAGGCTTTTGCTCCCTTTGAAAGTTCTGTTACTTGCCTTCCGGGGATATAAAATTTTGCAATCCCAGCTCAGTCTGTTGTTCAAATTCCTTTCCAGCTGTGTGGTCAGTACTCAGAATTAAATCCCAGAGAAGTGGTCTATTGGTTCTCAGTGGGAAATTTCCTTGTAGTGAGGTCAGCTCCCTCCAGAACATCTGGAGCTGGTTGCTGGTGGCACAGGCTAGCCAGCCAGATGCACCATGGAGCTGATGCAGTTCGGAAATTGCTGATGGCCAAGTTGAGCAAGCACTTGCTCCTTACATGACATGTAGAAGAACTATGTGCTCTCCATTCTGATGAGATATATGGGAGAGGATGGTTGGGGTTTCCTGCATCCTGTTGCCTTTTTGCATGGACTGGTTTGACCAACCCCCCATACCCCTCCAGCCCTTGGGTTGCCCAACACCTCACATTTTCTTTGTCCTTTCCTTTCAGATGTGGATGTTCTTCAAAGACTGGGCCTGTCAGGGAAAAGGCCATCAAGCGGATGGTCCTCATCACGTACAGTTCCTCAAGGAGTCATTCCTTTCAAATCAGGGGTCATCTTCACTCAGCGAGCACGGGTCGAAGCACCGATCAGCACCATCCTTCCCACAGGCTCCAGGACTGACCTGCTCCTAGTGCTGAGCCTCTGCTCCCACCGCATCAATAACGCTTTTCTCTTTGCTGTCAAGAGCAAAAAGAAAAAACTGCAGCTGGGGGTCCAGTTTGTGCCTGGGAAGATCATAGTATATGTGGGCCACAAGCGCTCTGTATATTTTGATTACAATGTCCATGATGGCCAGTGGCACAATTTGGCCATCAATATCCGTGGCCAGACAGTCACTTTATTTACTTCTTGTGGGAAGCGCAGAGTACATGCGGATTTGCATTTTAAAAAGGACGAGGCATTGGATCCACATGGATCTTTCCTCTTTGGGAAGATAAACCAGCACTCCGTGCAGTTTGAAGGAGCCATCTGCCAGTTTGATATTTATCCTTCCGCCAAGGCAGCTCATCATTACTGTAAATACCTGAAAAAACAGTGCAGGCAAGCAGATACCTACCGGCCGAACCTGCCTCCCCTCATCCCCATCCTGCCCAGGGACCCCAGTGCCTCCCCGAGTACCCCACAGCATATGGAGCCCTTTCTACAGGGCCTGAAAAACCTGACCACTGTTGCCCCATCCTTGGAGTTTGGCAGGGTCACTGCACCCCTCAAGACTCGGGGCTCAGGTGCAACAACCATCACATTGGTATCATCCCCACCATCACCGCCAAGACCGACAACCAAAGCCACAAAGGTCACAGTGGCCCCGTCTCCTGTTCTGCCGAGTACTGAAACGCAGCCGCCCACCCGTCCGCTCCCCCGGGGGACCATGATGACCCTCAGGGTGTCTCGGCCCACTCCCAGCACGCACACGGAGAAAACTCCCCTTCCCACTTTCAAAAAGGTCCCACCAACAAGCCCGAGCCCTGCAACAGCCAGCAGGAAGGAGTCCAAGCAAGAGACCAAAAAGATGACCAACCAAAAACCCACCGTTGTGCCCTCCGAAGCACCCAGTACTGTAAAGCCAGTGAGGAGGATGGCTGACAACACAACCAGCAACGTCCACTTTGTCACTCTAAAGCGAACCCCGCAGAACCCAAGCACTGGGCCCGTTCCAAAGAAGCAGGTGCCATCCCCAACCAGGAGAGCAGATCCCAGTAACATCCCTCTGGTGTCCACCAAACCACCCCTGGGGTCTGCCCGGCCCGTCTCCAGAGCCAGGGCACAGGCCTTCAACCTCACAACCCCGGCTGCCACGGATGGCTATCAAATCTTTGACCCCCTCGGACCCACTCCGTTTCCATTTGTACTGGGATATCCAGGGATGAAGGGAGAGAGAGGACCCCAGGTGAGTTCAGGCTCTCACTGCTCACTATTCCTGCTCACACTCAGCCAAGTAGTTGACAGATCATCATCTACAAGGGTTTCTACAGGGCTGAGCAGAGTGTGACAACTTGCAAGAGCAGCCAAGCACTATTATATTTTTGATGATCAAAATTTTAGTGTATATCTCAGTGCAAGCCTGAGAGCTCTGTGGTGGTGGGTGCCTCTTAAAAGTTCATGATTCAAGTGTCAGATCTAAGAAAAGAGGGTAAAAGCAAAAAAAAAAATATATCCCACCTTCCTCCTATAAGTTAAAATTTTGATGGCCAAGGTGGGGCTCTGTTCCACACCCCTGGTTTTTCTCAGGGCCAAGAGGGCAGAGCTTCCAGTCGCCTTCTGAAGACAACTCAGGTGCCTCAAAAACATGCCACAAATTAACTATTTCTTAACACTGGCTATTAGTTTTGTACCTGAAATTCACATTTCCAGAAAAACACAGTTTCACCAAATGCAAGTACAGAGATTGCTTCAGGAGTTATTTTTTTAAACAAACTCTCCTTTATTTTTATGGTATAAGTGAATTTATTTTTTTATTTCTCAAAGCCTGCACTTAAAACGTGCAAAGGGTTTCCTTTATAAATTTAACTACTGCATTCCACACACAATAACCACTCTCAGGGTGTATATCTTGGCCATCGTAGAAGTATACACACATTTTGTAATGCTAAAAGCAGTCAGGCCCCAGTAATTATCTGCTAGCTTTTTTTTTTAATGCAAGAATGCAAACAGGATCTTTAAACTGTCCAACTCTGAGGAGGATTTGGTGTTCCAGCCCAAGCCTTTTGCTATATTGTGTGTACGAGAGGGGGGTTGTACATGTAAAATAAGTTTCTCCCAGACGGAGTCGTTGGTTGCCAAGTTCCAGCCCAGAGCAAATTTTTACAGCTGACTTCTTAAAATAGTGGAAGAAGGGTTTACAATGGAAATATTGAGGCTGGCTGAAGGAGCACGATCAACAGCACTCGTGTCTGCAGATGTGCTGCTCCTTGGTGCAGGTAACACCTAGGGTGCAATGGTTGTGATTCGCTTCAAGGGGTGCTGACCTTCAAATTCTGCCTTTCCTGCCTGTCCCATTTCAAAGCAGGGTGATGTCTCTGCTTTTAATTTGGATGAGGAGTTCCTGAAGGGTGTGTTTTCTTCCAAGGGTCCCACCTCTGGGAGAGGTGAAGGTGCTGCCCTGGGCAGGGGGATGCACACAGGCAGCCCTGTGCTCCTGCCCGATTCCCAGGTGCACATCCCTGATGGAGTCTTGGTACTTGGAGAGGTTTTGCTAAAACCCTGAGTAGACAGAATGAGCTTCAGTGATGTTTATCTTTGGGCAGTATTCTGTTTTGTGGAGATTCGTTTCAGGCATATTTCTAAGAGGAGAAATTCAGCAATTATGAACTTCTCTTAAAACATGACTTAAAACATGCAAGGGGTGAATCTGGGTGGCCTGTCCTGAGCCCAGTGAAATCCTGACCTTTTCCACCCTCTTGCCTCGCAAGTGTCATGAGGGTACCCAGGCTCCAAGCCCCCACTTCCCCCCTCCAATGTAAAAAGCTTATTATTGGAGTGGAAAATCCCTCTTAACTTGTGAATCACAGCAAAGAAACAGATTGAGGCTGTGGAGGGCTGAGGGAAGAGATTTTTCCATCCCGTCTGAGAACAACTGGAGTCCTGAAAGGAGAATATTTTGAGTCTCTGTGTCTGGCCTTATCCTCTCTGACTGCTGGAAACCAAGTCGGCACTTTGGGAGGGAAAGGTTATGGCTTGGCTGGAGCTGGCTGCCGTGCAGGGCTCCATAGCTCCTGTGACTCACTCGGAGATCTCTCTACCATACTTCCCTGGATGTCTCTGACGTGAGAAGAGAAAGAGGAGACCGGAGTGGGGATGACATGTTGAGGAATTAATGTAGCACTTCCATGGCCAGACAAGCATGTTTCAGAGCAAGTGCTGATAAATGCTCTGTGCTTGAGTAATTACCTGGCGCCGTCCTCGTGCTGCTGGGCAGACGTTTGTGATGAGGTCAGTGCAGCCCTTCCTGCTCCGCTCGGTGATAGCGCAGGGGCAGGTTATGGCTGGGAGTGTCATGCACAGAGTCTGGCGCATGGGGGGAAGGACAAGGTGATTAATTAGTTTTCCCTGTCGTGTTGCCTGATACAAGGTCTCTTCAAGAAGACTGTCACTGGGCAGAGAAGTGTGTATGGAAAGCTGCCTTCTAGCTTTTCAGCCAGGACTGGGGGCACCTTGGTGATGATTTATGGGCAGAGGCAGGCTGGGAGCCAGCAGCACCCAGCCTCTCTGTCTACCACTAGACCATCTTTCATCCCGGTCATCCCAAACTCAGGATGTGAAGGACAACCGTGGTGTGAGGCAGTGATGGCTCAGGCTCTGTGGTCTCCACACAAATCTGGCTTTGTGAATGCTACCAGAGTAACTGTGGTATTATCTTAGCTGTGCAGAAGGGCCCCTTCCCCACACTTGAGGGAGGCGTCCGCAGGGTTAGAGGAGTGCAAGCAAGAGGCTAAAGGGATCTGTTCATCTAGCACTAAAAGGCAGCACCCTCCATGGATTAATCTGTCCTGAAAAGACCACCAGGGTGCTGCGCAACAGGAAATGGGGATGCTGCATCCCACATGCAACTAATGGCAGAGCATTAATGCTTCAGGAATGTTGGGTTTGCTGGGCAGCTAGAGGAGGGAGGATAATATGTTCTTAAAAAAGAAAAATGTCTTGGGAACCATTAATAACCACAAGCGTTTGGGATCTCTGCTCTGCATTTCTTTTGAGGGGGGCGGAAATAGCAAAAAACACCCAAACATCGTGCTAAGTCAGGAAGGCAGCACTGACTCAGCAGCTGGAAAAGGTCCCTCTGAATCATCTCCATGCTGCCAGCAGCACCTCTGCTGAGCATCACTCGAGATCTTCCATCCCTGTGCAGGGCTTTGCTCAGCTTGCAGAGCGATGTGACCCCAGCATATGGCTGCAAGTAGCTTGGATGCCCACGGAATAAATATATATTCAAAAATAGCATGTTGTTGCCAGCACATCAAGCCCCTTGAGCCTTTGTAAGGCTGTGATGTGATAGGTGACTGAATCCTTCTGTGGTTGGGGTGTTATTTGCTTGTCTGTACCAGCAGCAGGTTTGATGGGGAGGTTTAGGGGCTGTAGCCCCCTCCCCTGCCCATCAGCACTGGGATGTGAGTGCTCTGTGCAGTGTGGTAAAGCTGCAGCAAACCCCTTGCCCTGGCTGAGGTCAAGCTGGGTTGTCCACAGTGTACCCCAAGTTGGACCTTTCTCATCCTATATAAGGCTGTCATTCCATAGCTTTTTGACCCCTGCAAACAAAAAAAACCCCAATGTAGTGACTGTTTTGACAAGTGCCCGAGCATTATCTTTAGAGCAAGAAAACCATACCTGATGCTGAAGGTGCAGAGGAGCAGGCTGAGTTCACTAAGAGGCTGTGGAAGCACTGAGTAAGGCAAGAGGAGCAGGGAGGGAGCGTGTTTCCAAGGACTCCCCGAGCATCCAAGTCGGAAGAGTCCCGGGCTGGGTGCGCCAGGAGCCTGCAGCTCCCACCCGCCCCGTGCGGTGCGCGGCCAGGAGCCCCACGATCGAACCCTGGTGGCAGGAGGCCCAGGCAGAGGTGTGGTGTTCCCCTGGCAGGCAGCCTCCTTTCAAAGGCAGATGTGTTTCTGAGTCTAGACTGCTCCAGCTGCCATCTTCTGCACGAGCAGTTTGTCTTGGAGCCCAGCTCCTTCCATAAAGAAGCGATCCCTGCCAATGCAATCAGTGGGCAGGGGAGAGAGAGGTGATTGGGAACGCTGATAAAATATGAAATGCCTATTTCCAGTCTTCCTTGTCCCAGAAAAAAGCTGCTCGAGCTGACAGTCTATGATAAATTAAGGAACACACAATGTGTTTGAGTGTCTCTTAATGAATGAGTCATATTAATAAAAAAAAAGAGACCGCACGCTTTGTATAATACATGGGAAAAGTTTTAGCCTCACTCACACAGTTGGATCATGAGGGGTTTTTTGCGAATTTAACCAGAACTACCCACAAAGGGAAGTTTCTGCAGGCAAATGACTAAAGCTTCAGAGAGCTCTGTTTGCATAAAACAAAGCTGATTTTGAAGAGCAGTAGTTGAAAGTGTAATTGAGATAAATGTGCTGCAAAGGATGTAGGGATGTATTGTATAAATATATACAGATATTTTTATAAATCTTTAAAAATAGAGAGTGAGTGATAAAGTGCAGGTTCCCTCTATTTCTTCACGCCCCTTCAGACACCCTTCCAAGGTCTGAGGTTGTTCAGGAGTCTGAAGTGCCTCATGCAGAGATTGTTCCTAAAATATCTCTGTAGAAAGGCTGCTTTCATCAAACTGGAATACTAATATTTTGTTACGTATTGTGTTGTCACTCTATTAGGAATCCAGTTGTGGACAAGGACTTTTCTGTGATAGGTGTTGTAGAGACCCAGAATAAACCTCTGTGTCTATTGTGGAAATCATGTTACGAGACTGGCTCTCCACCAACGTCTCGGTTCCTGCCAGGATGATGAGGGCTTTTCCTTTTTAGACTGATTGAAACCCAGATGTATCCAAGTTTAATGTGATAAGCCTGCCTTGGAGAATAGAGGAACCAAAGTGCTGGGTTTATTTTTTATTTTTTTTCCTCCCAAAATTATAAATTTGTTTTAGGCAGCACTTCAAGCCATGTTTAGTTTAGGTCCTGTCTCTCTCTCTAAGCAGCGCCTGGCAAGGCCAGTGAGGTTAAGCAGGGTTGGCATGTCTTTTGAAGATGAGGTCATCTCCTCCTCTTTTCTCCTGAGCAGGAGATTTTTAGTTCTAGTGCTGCCCCTGATAGCTGCTCAATTCCTCCATACTGGTACTTTCCAGATATACGAGGTTAAATGGTGGGTTTGTGGTGGTGGCCTTATGTGGAATATGGCTCATCCTCCTCTGAGAAGAAAACAAGAGAGGTTCTCTGTCTGCAGGGGTAATGTCACTGCACAGAACTTGATGCCAGATTGGGGAGAAGCTTTTGATGCATTTTCTTAACTCCCTTTTAAGTTGGGTTTTACCACATGCATTAGCAGCTGAGAAAGAAGAATGTTCTCACTTGTCTCTTCAGTCCTTGCAGCGTTCTGCACAGTGCAAGATGCCCACCTCTGGAACAAAGCCTTGCCTGGGATAGAGGAGAAGTGTGCAGGGGTGCAGAGCAGGGGAGGCAGGAGTATGTTGGAGAGACCCTAAAGTATAGATGTGTGAGTCTATAGTGTGCACTGAAACACGAGCTGGGTAATCACCAGCTATTTGCTGCTACACTGAGTACTTGTCCCCGGAGAAACCACTGCAGGAATCCTGTGATAGCTGAGCAAGCTGGTTCAGTAGTTGCTCAAAAGGAAGCGAGTTATTTCCCCAATCCCCAGCACCAATTCCTGTACTGATTATGGGTTCCTTCAAGCCCTCTCCCAACAGGTTCAGCCTTGCTCAGGGTTTGAGATCTGAGGGCTCCCAGCAGCGTTGCTGCGGGCAGGGGAAGCAGTGTGAGGAGGGTCACGACGTGGGAGAGGCAGAGGGATAAACCCACTGATCTCAGCAGCAGGAGGAAACGGTGAGATTTCTCTTGTCCTCAGGGTCTGATGTATTTCCCTTTCAGACAACTTAGCTTAATTTTCCATTTGCAATTCGAAGCTCAAAAAGCTGAGGAAAAAAGTCCCTTTTGCGCCAGAAAGTTTCCCAGCAGCAGCTTAGAATAAATCCTATAATCATTTGGTGGGATCACTCGTTGTTGTTAATGCTACCGTGGGAAACTGAGAAGGGTTAAACTTTTATGTGGCTGCCATTAGAACTGTTCAGGCTGGTTAACAGCTCAGCTGTTTGGCTTGAGAAGAGAGAGAGTATCTGCTGCTGCCACATTTCTCCTTGATCTCTGATTCTGCTTCGTGTGATAACAGGGTGTGTGTTCTCTGCCATCAGTTTGCAGAAGGGAGTAGGCAAGAAGCCAGAGAGACAAGAACCAAAGTTCTTGGAATGGTAGCTTGCTGCAGGAGGCCGTCAGCTTTGCCCATCTCATGGGGCATCCATGCAATGGGAGAGTAGGAGCAGAGGAGTGAGATCTTCCTCCAGCTGCCAGGAAAAGGAAACTTTGCTGCCTCTCCAAGCACTTCCCACTGCTCCTATGGAATTCCCCAGGGATGCTCTGAAAGGTCCACACACTTTGTGATGAATTTAACTCTTCCTTGCACTCCTGTATCAGGGGTGAAGGTGGAGATGTCTCTGTTGAGCATAGGGACTGCATGGATATTGTCTCCAGGCAGGCTCCAGCAGCTTGCTGCGTGGTGGCTCATTGATAGATGCTCTTACTGTCCACATCTTGGAGCCTTACGTTTGAGTGGGACTGCATCCATCCTCTGTAAGTAGCTGGGCCCTGGTCCAGCCTTATTCTCTGGCTGCCTCTGCGGATGTGCATTTTTCTCCGTGTGTATTTCAGTGCTGCTCCCCCCAGCACAGCCACTCGTCTGACGGGGGCCTCTTCTTCAGGAACTTGAGCTGGGCAATACTGAGGTGTATGTACAGGGCACAGGCAGAGGAGAAATGAGTTACCAGGAAGGCACAGTACCTGTCCCATCCAATTCAAGTACCAAGGAACTGTGTGAGAAGCTAGAAGGTGGTCTTGCAGTGCTTCATGTTTCACACCTACCCGTGTTCATCCAGCCACCCCAGTCCTCTTCCACCTTGGCTTGCTTCTAATTTGTGTGGTCACACTCTTGCCTTATGCAGTTACCATAGTGGCTGGCACCTTATAGCCACTCATCCCACAGTTACCTTATTCCTCTTACTCTTCAGGAGAGGGGAAAACAAAAAAGGCTGAAGGAGAGACAAATTAAATCAAAGTGAAGTGATAGACTCCTGAATTATGTATTGCTGTTCCAGCTAAATGCTTTTCCCTTCGCTCCCCATTCCCACTCCAGTGCAGGTATTAACTCTCTCCACATTTTTATGTTAGCTTCAGTTGAATCTGAACAACTCACATTTTTGGAGGAGGTTTTTACTCAAGTGGCCAAGTACAATTGCAGCTGCTGTTAGCAGGAAGGTGGAAAAGGTCACCTCAATTCTGGTACGCAGGGAACGCAGTTCTCTGACAGTTGCATCTTCTCTTTGCTTCTCCTAGGGGTAAATGGGGATGGGTTTTGATGGAGAAAAGGTTAAGGACTTGAACTAAGCTTTGGTGAACTCTATTAACTGTTGCTGCATCAGTTGTGCTGGATTCATGTTTTGATAGTTATCTTCCCAACTAAAAGGGCAAGGGGGTTTTTTTAATAAAAGCTTGAATCCTGGAGCACAATTACACACGAGGCTTAAAAAACCCTACAACCATGTGTCTATTTGCACAGCTGCATAATTGCATTATGCACGGGGCCCTGGGCTGGCACAATGGCAGGTTAAAATGCTGTGTATATTGCTAAAATGAGGGTCAGCTGTATCAATGAGGGTTGTTAATACAAGGACCAGTAATAGTGTGTTAGCCAGCAATAAGCCACTTGCAAAGGGGTCAGATGAAGTGTCCCAGGCTATAGAGACTGGAAGTCTCCAGGACAGGCAGCAGTGTTGGGTACCAGCAGTGAGTGGTATGGTACAAGGTCATCCCTGGGTGTCTCAGTGTGGGGCATTAGCTATTCTATGCTGTGTAGGCTCTTACGCTTTTAAAACAATTCTTTTCTTGGCATCTTTACTACAAATAGAACTAACAGACGAAAAAGAAAAAAGTTATGATTCATTTGATATCCTGACAACTTAGTAACACAGAGACCTGCCCTGGGCTTTGCTTTCTCCTCCCCTGATTTTTTTTCCTACTGTACCAAGTTGACTGGACTTTTTTTTTTTTTTTAAAGATTGCTTTTATACAAATTAATTTGCTTCTTATGTATAGGAGAGCTGGTAGTATTAGGGGAGTGTTTATTCATCAGTTACCCATAGAGTTCAGGCAAGTTTTCTTGGTTCCAAATCTTATCCTGGGGATGAGATTTAGGGAAGGGATCTCCAGGTTTTACTTTTTGTTACTAAATCATGCACTTGATGGCTCCTGAAAACTGCATTAGAGATGATGAACTTTTCCCTCTTCTTCAGAGGCAGTAACACACTGCAGAGCCTGAGCAGCTCTACCTGGCAGTGCTTCAGCAGCAGGGGCAGCCTTGCAGCAGGCTCTGCTCAGGACCATTGTGTGTGTGAGGTCCTACAGAGATGACCCTTTGGGAAGG
The DNA here is from genome assembly GCA_013401335.1 of Brachypteracias leptosomus. NCBI lineage: Eukaryota > Metazoa > Chordata > Aves > Coraciiformes > Brachypteraciidae > Brachypteracias > Brachypteracias leptosomus. The sequence continues at coordinate 189,420 of VYZX01004337.1, forward strand.
GAGTGGGGCCGTGCTGGGGCTAGAAAGCAGCTGCAGGGCTTGGGATACACCCACTCCATGGGATGCACCCATCTTCCCCACAGAGCCTTGCTCCTGGGACCTGCTCTCCTGCCCACCACGCGGTTGGAGAGCTCAGGCTGCCTTCCAAACATCCTCCAGTCTGCTGCTCTGGATCTCTCTCCCCTTGGATGCAATGAAAACTTGTCTTTTGTAACAAGCTACCAGCAAATAAATCCTCCGGGAGACACTTTAATTAACAGTTATTCTTGTTAGACATATTTGGCTTGGGGGAAAAGAAGATTTGAAGAGTTATTAGGGTTGCAAATGGCTCTCCAGGAATCTGAATTCTCGAGCCTGTTGAAAAACTGAATAAATTTGGAGGAGTTCAGACCTCATTGGTGAAGTATTTTTTCCTAACCTGTTTCAGATCAGTGCACAGCTGGATGCCTGATATCTCTGCTTTGTTCTCACCCTCTTCCAAGAACCCCACTACTCTGACATGTATGACTCGACCTCTCCTATATTACAGAGCCCTATTTAAGAATTCCCAACACCAACACTACTTCTATTATGTTTTTATAACAAAACCCTTTAAAATACGAGGTGCTGCCACACGATTACATTGCAACTCATGTAGGAGCTGACAATACCAAGAACTAAACACCCTCAGCTGATGTGTTACCACACACGAGGTTCTTCCCTCACCGAGGTGCCAACACTTCACTTGTGTTGTGTGCTAGGACGTAGCAGGAAACCCTGGAGCTGAGAGTTGTGTTACCTACCCCTGTGTTCCAGGAGAGTGGAAGCCTGGAGCACAGCTGTGATCCAAGGAGTGAGGTCCACAGCAGAAAGATGTGAATGCTCTGCCTCCACTCTATGGAAATAGAGGCTTCTGCAGATGTCATTGTGCATGGACTTTTATCCCTTTGTAGTAATAGCATGAGTTGAAGGGAAATTCTGGCCCTGCTGTTATAACTGGCCCTTCCTCTCAGGTCTTCTCCCGATAGTTGGGTCTCTCTGAAACAGTCAGGAGCACTGTCCTGTTACAGAACTGTCATTAATGCTTATTTTTGTTTTTCTAGGGTCCCCCAGGTCTGCCGGGCTTACCAGGACTACCTGGCAAGAGAGGTTCCCGAGTAAGTCATTTAAAAATTCCTATCCCTTTCTGATTGCATCTGCCTGTGCTACTGTTCCAAGGGCTGTTGTATGGTCCTGTGGCTGGGTAATGATTGCTTCAAGCCCCGTTGTGGAGGTCTGGCCTTCCTCCTTTCTCTCGTTCCCTGTGAAAGGTTTTCAGGAGGCCACAGTGGTGATTTGCAGCCTCCCTGAGCTAAGGTTTGGCATCAGCAAAGGCTGGGGATGAACGTTTCCAAATGGCTGTCAGAAGAGTGAGGACTGTCTCATTTATTTCCAGTATCTATTCCTCCTTGAAAACCCAGTGCTGAATATTAGCTTTGGCTGCTTTTTGTTTTGACCTTCAGTCTCCCCAGCTTCCCAAATTGCTTCCTTTGAGGCCCTTCACTGGTGGGACCATGCTCTAGGACCAAGGACCCAACACACAAGGATGAGCTTTTGTGTTCCCCAGACTGAGACCTGTTCTCTGCCTCTTTTTCAAGATCTAAAGCAAAATGTCTTAGCTGTTCCATTGCAAATTTCTACGTTACATCCTCCCTGCATTAAATTCTGATGCAGATCTTCAAATATTGAGTGCTGTGCTGAGGAAGCATCTGGTGCTGAGTGCTGCAGCTAGCTGTGAGAACAGCTTTCTGCACTGGCCTAGCTGCAGTAGTCTCCCAAAGCTGGGCAACGTGCCTGACCTGGATGCAGTTGAGTGTTGGCACCATTTCCCTGGTAGCCTGGTGCTGTCCCACAAGGTAGAGTCATGAAGCCCGTTTCCTGAGCACTGAACTGATGTGGGTTGGGAGTCAAAAGATGAAAGTGTCTGAGGCTGGAAGAAGGGAATATTTGGATCTGTGATCCAGGCAGCATCCTGGCCTGGCAGCAGGGAGAGATTTCCTCACACATACTTGGCTAAAACTCAACCCCATGTAATGTCTTTAAAGAATAACCAAGAGGCTAAGAGCTAGAAAGCTGTGCCTTCCCTGAGGACACTTGTTACAGTCCTGTGAGATCTTGCAGTAACCAGTAAAGATAAATACTCCTCCTTCCTACAACAGGGAGAATCAAACCTCTGCAGGACCTGCAGCAGCCTGGGCATGGATGTCAACAGCCCTGAGAGCTAATTTGAGGTATAAACATAAGGCATTAGATAGCACCAGGCTCAGGTGTTTTATAGACAGAAGAACATTAGATATGTTCTTTGGTGAAGCATCAACGCAACTGGTGGTACAGCCCAGATGTCCTCTGTTTACAAACACCTGAGCAGCCACCACACCAGCAAATTGCCCAGAGTTTGCAGTTCTTGGCAAGTCCTCATCAATGCTTAAAGTTTGTTCTTAGCACAGCTCATGACTCGGGAGAGGTGTTTGGTGTCACTTCTTGCAATCCTGTGGTGTGCAAACAACCCCATGGCTGGAGACCCCCCCTGCATCCCCTGCTTGTTGTGTGAATGACCAAGTCCTAGCTCTATGTCCAAATTCAACTACTACCAAAACTTGAATTTTCTGAAGAAAAAAGGTGTTATGGAAGCAGTGTCATAACTTAGTCTGTTATTCCCTGGCTATCACACTCTATCCTATATTTAAGGTGAACCTCTGAAAGACAATAAGCAACAGAGGATTTCTGAGCTCAGTCCTTGCCAGAGGTGCTGAGAATCAGCCCAGGCAAGAGTTCCCAGTTAGGAAACACTCAGCACAGCTGAGCCTCCCTTGGCTTGGACCTCTGCAAAGACACTGGGTTAATTTTGGGAGGGGGCAGAAGGGTCACTCTGTAAATGACTGGCCTGCAGCAGGGGAGACAGAACTGCTTCGTGCAGAAGTTGTTTTGACTTTGCAACGTGTTTCTTCTAGTATTTTTTTCTTGTGGCTCTTTGGGGTTTAAGGATTTCATTGCAGAGAAGAGGAGCTGCCAAAGGCTAAGGCAGGCTTAGGGGAATTCTTGCATCTTCTGTTTTTGTTGTGCGTGAGCCACTTAAAAATAAACTTTGCAACACAGCAGAGGTTATTTTCTACCTCTTCCTAACCTGAATGAAGCAGCTGCAGAAGTCTTACACCAGCCCAGTCCGTGAGTGTTCCCATGAGGTGTCCCATGAAGCTCCAGCCCAAGATTGGAGCTCCTGAGAGGAGGTGAATGTTGCCTGTGACTGCAGTGCTGGATGCCAGGGAAAAGGAAGGGGTTTTTCTTGTCACCAATGCAGTTTATGGCCCAAAGCACGAGACATAATTACCCTATTGTAGTTTGCATAATTGCTATGTTATTAATATTTATACAATTACTTGGCTCATTTGAAAGTCTAGTAGCAGCATTTGACTCGTGACCTTCTGTAGCTGTGAAGTCCATAAAGTTGCTCTGTTGCTGATGGAGCACGTTTCCACTCCTTTGAATCCCACATTGTCTCTGCTTTATTTCCCTTTCTCCCCCCATTTTGGGCAGGGTAAAGCTCCGAGTAGCTTTTGCTCTGAGGGTGAGATTGTGGTCAGTGATAGCTGGTAAGAAAAGCTGGCTGATCCCATGGTTCTGTCTCCTTGTTCCCAGCAGATAAGTATCACCAGACTGGGCTGTGCAGCCTGAGTGCTGCTCTCCCATGTAAGCAATGTCACCTGGGCTGCAACAATTGCCAGCCTTTGTAAAAGCATGGGAGAGGCTGTGGTCAGGACACAGCTCAGCATTCTGGTGCCACCCAAGGCAGGGTAGCTGAGGGATGGTGGCAGTCTCCTTGAAAACGACAATTTCTCGATTTTTTTGAAAGCCAATCCCCATTGTAGGAGTGTGGGATTTATTTTACACCCTGTTACTCAGCATCAGGGACCCTCAGAGACAGATTCAGACTATACCTGCTCTACTCCTGCAACTATGAAGGCAGAGATAAACAACAACTGAAAGTTAGGTGTTTGGAAACTGAAAGTTAGGGGATTGGACTAGATGATCTTTCAAGGTCTCTTCCAATCTCTAACATTCTGTGATTCTTTTCATTATTGCCTAAGGGACTTCAAGGGAAAGGAACACACATGTTGACATGGTGGCTAATTCCACTTCCTCAGCACCTCTGCACACCCGTGTAGATGTTGCTGTGTTGGTCACGTGTGCTCCACAGGAAGGTTTTCTCTCTGGCTATATCCAGCTAGGATTGTTTGCAGCTTTTGTGTCCGCTTTAAAGAATTTGAGGCATAAGCAAAAGATCTATCCACATGACTTCTCCTCAAATAAACATGCCACAGGCAAGTGTAAGTTCTGAGGTGCCTCTTGAAAGGAATGGTGGTTTTAGCAATGAAGGTTTTCCTCAGCTTTGTGTGATGTGAAAACAGTCTGGTGACACTTGTCTGCTGGGAACGAGGAGACAGAACCATGGGATCAGCCAGCTTTTCTTACAAACTATCACTGACCACAATCTCACCCTCAGAGCAAAAGCTACTCAGAGCTTTCACTTTACCCTGCCCAAAATGGGGGGAGAAAGGGAAATAAAGCAGAGACAATGTGGGATTCAAAGGAGTGGAAACGTTGTGCTCCATCAGCAACAGAGCAACTTTATGGACTTCACAGCTACAGAAGGTCACGAGTCAAATGCTGCTACTAGACTTTTAAATGAGCCAAGTAATTGTATAATTGTTGGGTGTGAGGTGGGAGAGCTCCATGGTTGTATGGGGGGGTGGTGGCACCTGGGTATGTGCACAGCAACCTGAGCAGAGCAGTTCTGTGCAAGCCACGTGTGATGCACTTGGGTTCTGCAGATGACCTTTGAGTTTCTTCAAACATGAAGGTTTGGTGGGGAGGCAGTGGGGTTTTGCTAGCAGAGCTGTGCTAACAAGCTCCACAAGTAACTGTCAACAAAGGGCTCCCGGTGGAGCAATAACTTCTGAACCATTGTAGCCTATTCCTGCCTCACCCAGGACTCGATCAGCTCCAGTCCCGTGCTGTCTGCAGGAGAGGCTTTTGCCAGCAGATCAATGTGGATCACAAACTGTGACTCGTTCCAGTCCTCGCTGGTGTAGTTAGACCAGCAAACTACCCACAGTTTAATGGGGTCTGCAGAAAAGTGCTGTGCACCACAACACTTGGCCCTAAAGGCTGCCTTCCAGATGAGTGCTGGGTAAATCCTCATTATCTGTTCCCTTCCTACGTGGAGGAGACAGCAAGCTGGTGTGACAGATGGGAGTCCAGTTGTTGGCTTCACTCCTAGGACAGCAAGGAAAGAGATATGGTCAGAGTTTCCAAAACACTTAAATACTTTAGGAAGCCAGGTCGTACTGGAAGTCGATCTCCCTCTTAACAGATGAGCAAACTCAGGTACAAGGAGGGGATTTTATCCTTGTCCATACAACAGGTCAGAGGCAGAATTGGGAATAAAGAGCCTGGACGTGCTGCAATCTCTGATATAATACAGGAGAAATCCAGATGGATGGGTGAAGAGAACACGTGTGCACTCCCTGATTTGGGATGCTCTTGCCACCCTGCTGTGAACCTCAGCAGCTTGCAAGATTGCAAGGTCCCAGTGTAGCATGTCCCTGTTACATTTGGTCTGTGGTTGCAAAAAATCTCCCTTGCCTTCAAAATGCAGGGCTTCCCTCCTAAAATAAGCAGGAACTTAGTCAGCTCTAGAGGTTCCTGGGTATACTCATTCCATGAGGAGGATTTTCCAATTTCTGAAAAGAAGTGTTTAAAGAAACAGTTTGTTTGGCTTCACTTCAAATATTTAGCTCGTTTTTCAGCAAGCCGGAGGTCAGAGGGGGATCTGTAGGTCAGGAGCAGAAAAAGTTGCTTTACACAGTGAAACCCCAAGACATAATGAGGTTTGAATAAGTGGTCGTTCCAGCTGAAGCTTTCTAGCATTTAACAGGAGTTTGGAGGAGGTTTTTTTCTCTCCTTGTGAATGCTGGAGGGATGGGGAGAGCTGTGCACAGTCACACTTTTGTTAATTTTCGTGGGCTGTGAACTGTTACACATAAAAGGGCTTCTGTGAGCCAGGGTCCCATCTCCAGGCACGTCACCGAGATGAACTGGATAGCACAGTGCAGTTCTCAAGTAGCATCATTCAAGTAAAGGACATTCCAGGGACATTACAAACCCTGCCACCTTTGGGAAACCCCCTCCATGCTTGGAGAACACATTCAGGGATTGTTCTGGTCTCCATGCTGAAGAGCCTTGGGCTACTGCTGTCCCATGGTAACATTTTCCATGGAATTTCTGCTGCAAGGCTTGGAAGATTTCAGATGCAAGTTTGCTTGCTGGGAGATTGGGTTGTTTCAGTGGTTATAAGAGAGGCAAAGCAGGTGGGTGAACAGGCACACGTGCAAATAGTAAATTTTTTATTCAGTGGTCTCAGCATTGCCCCATCCTATGTGTAGAAAAGAGAGAAAACTAACATACTGATGATAAATACATTTAGAGAATCCCTGTGTCTGGATAGGAGTGGGAAATTGAATTTAACCCAGGATAGCATAAGTAAAATACAGCAATTATCTATAGAACTCCAGAGCAAATAACTCTTGAATTGCTTCTCCACAAAAAGAGCTGTTTCTAGAGCACTGGTTGGAGATGGGTGGTTCTGTTGGGCACAGTAAGAGAAGAATGGACTTAATAAAGCAAGGGTGAGTAACTTAGGGGCATGGTGACTGTTATTGGGGCTGGCAGATTGGTGCAGGGATTAATTCCCAAGGCCTGCCAGCTCAGATCTTGCATTGCTAACAGCTCCTGAGGCAGATGCTGTCCTGTGCCTTGTGTTACTCAGCCCATCTAACTGTACCACACCACATCTTCCTCCCCTGCCAAGAATGTGGGTGTAATCACAGGTTCAGGACTAGCCATGTTGGAACACATCAACATCAAGGATTTTTTTACCACCTTTAGGACTCCTGCCAGACTACACCCTTTTCTCTGTGCAGTTTAAAATGTCTAGCACGAGCCCCAGACTCAGTTACAGCAGTTTCTTGTGTGCCAGACTGGACTTCCCACTGTGACTTCACCAGCAGGATGTGGCCACTTATCCTGGTGAGAAGATCACATTTGTCTTTAGGAACAGGATGGGTCTTTGACCTTCCTTTGCCTGGATTACACACACTGAGTTTCATTGAATTCAGTAGTAGAGGCTCCATCTTACGCCAGGAACCCGTGTTAATCTCATGTTTCATCACTGGATACTGGGACTAGATTCTTTCTCCCTTCTTTCACTCTTTTGGTTAAGGCTTTTGATGGTTTTATTGCTGTGCTTTGATTAGCTCTGGTAGACTCTGCACTGAATTTTGCTGGAGGTGTGATTAGTCACTTAGCCAGGAGCTCTTGATGAGCAGCTGAGCATCCTCTGCTCCAGGTTTCCTCCTGGCAATGGTTTTGAGCTAGGAGTCACACCAAACCTGCTGCTCCCCCCAGTCTGACACTGGTTTAAAGCTGCCCCAGGCTATGGTGGAGCAGATTTCAACTAACTGAGCTGAAATGGGCCTGGAGCCAAGCTGCCTGACTCCAAAGTTGAATTACAGCTAAAATACCTCCTCAAATCTAGCAGCAGTCTGGATTTATGGACACTGTTCAGAGCTGTCTAGATCACTGCTTACGTGTAAGAGCATTTTAGGAACTCATCTTTCATAGAGACTTTACTGTACTGAGTTCTGTCACTTGATATTAATTTTCATACGTATTTGAGACTTGGAAGACCTTGGCTTGGAGCTCTTTTGCTACTACAGATTTGTTGAATTACGTTAAGCAGCACATTAAGTCTCTCACTCAATGAGGTGAGCAGATGATGCCATAGTTTGCTGGGAAGATGCATTTATTGAAGACTACTCAGTGCTTAGTTACTCTGGTTATAGCAGTTATGTGGGTTTTCAAATGCCAAGTTGATACTCAGACACCTTAATTTTAATTGAACTTGTGTCAATTTAATTGGAAATTCACAGCCAGGCAAAACTACTGGAGAATTTCAGGCTGAAAATTTTGAAGGAACTTAAGAATGGGACAATAAATGTATTTGGTTTCAGGCTGAAGATTTGGAAACAGTTTGAGAATGGGATGTTACATTTGTTTGGGTTAAAAATGCCATTTGAAAAGTTCATCCTCAGCCTTTTGATTGAACAGCCTCACAGCAGAGCAGCACACATGTTGTGAAATAGCACCAGGCAGTCAGCAACTGTCTGTGCCATGAGATACAATAGCTAAATTAAGCCATTATTTTCTATTACAGCACTGTGAAAATAAAACTAAATAGACATCAGTGCACTGGTGTTCTCTCAGGAGAGCAGGGGCACTGAGCTTGGATGGCAGTCCTGTGTTTAACAGCAGAGATTTTCCTTGGAAATCAGACCCTGAAGGTTTTGGCCCCACAGATGCTGAAATGTTCTTTGGAAATACCTCAGCTTACTGAGAAGGTGCCTGAGAGGCTTTTTTTATCCCCTCACTTGTACTCCTTCTATCTAGAGGGCACATTACAGTGCTCCTCATGGTGGTGTAAAGCTCAGGCACCGTCTTGGCAGAGCAGGAGTCCTTGGAATTGGCTCTTCAGGTTGTTTCATCTCCCAGGAACGTGTTCAAGAGGACTTAGAATTGTTATTACTTCTGCCCGAAAGGTTAACAGATCTTCTGTGCTGTATCCAACCCTGGGATAAACTATTCTTAGCTGCTTATTCCAGATAACTCCTTAAATAGTCTTTGGAAAAGATGCAGGGTGCTTTTAAAATATAGTATAAAAGGAGATAGTGCTGTATGTGACCTGAGGTAGATACTCTGACAGTGTCATCAGCTTGTGAGACACATGCAAAAATACAGATTTAAATGATTTAAACAGGGATATGCTCCTGCTCCCCCTGTTTCACTGGCTGGCCATCCCTTCTCTTTCTAACTTCTAAAGCTGAAAACCTGTTTGCCTTGTAGGGGAAATGAGTTCATCCCAAATAGCTCAACAATTTCCCTTCAGTAATTACCTCTCTTCTCCTATTTTGGCCAAAATAATGGTTAACTCCCCCCCACGCTCCCCTCTGCCCACCTCCACCTCTTCCTGCTGGGGCTCCTTGCAGAGCTGCCTCCCCTCACCCCAAGGTAGTTTCTGTTCCTGGTTGTGGAATATTTGGGGTACCCAAATCATCCTGTTGTCATGACACATCTTGTGGTGACAGTCACACATCCCTTCCCATGAAGGTAGAGGGGAACCAGCAGCCAAACTTCCCCTCTGCAGAGGCACCACTGAGGTCCCACTGAAGGTGTCTTTCTGGGGTGCAGGTGCTGTGGTGTTAGGTCTGGCCACAGCCTGTGACTTTCTGCAGCTTTTGGGGCTAACCCAGGTTCCTACTGACTTCTGACTCTATTTTGTTTGTTGTATTTTTCAGGGTCCCCCAGGTCCCCATGGAAACCCTGGCTCCCCTGGCCCCCCAGGCCTGAAAGTAAGTGTGAATTTGGTGTGAGGAGCTTCTGCTTTCCTGTTTCAGGGGAGGTGGGGGAAGCACAGGGGGTTCTATCCTGCTCCACACAAAATGAGGAGCAGCTGAAGCTTTCTCCCCTCCCCTCTGCTGGCACAGCAGCCCAGCCAGAGCCTTTTCCTTGTGCAGGACCCTGCTGGGTGCCTCGGCTCCTGGTCCTCCCTCATTTCACAGACTGCCTAATTAGGATCCTGCTTATGCTCTGCCTGCACCAGGGAGCAAACTGCTTGTTGAGATGGGAGCAGTGGAATCCTGCCACTCCAGAGCCTCCCCAGGTCGGGAATTCTTTGCTGTCTCATTTCTCTTCTCTGGGTTTTGCAGCCAGCTCCTCCACCTGTGGGTCTGGACAGCATCGGGGGGACTGGCAGCACCCACTTCTTCCTCTGCCTTCTTGAAACTCCTTCATCTCTCCTTCCCTCTCCAGAGTTTCTGAGAACCCTGATGTCCATCAGTCCTCCCAAACTGCTTTCTTTTAGATGTCCTCATCTCTCCTATGAGGTCTCTCAGACCTTCTGCTGGAGTGCCAGGAGCCTGTTTTGCCCTTTTCTCCTGGGATGTTGCAGCTGGGTGGGAGCTGGAGCTCCCCGAGTTGGGAGTCACCCCCACAGTCAAACCTCCTCCTTTTGCAGGGGACTTATCAGAGATGCAGCTCCAGAGAGGAGCCAATCCAGTGTGCTGCAAAACCCTGCAGAAAGATGTTTTAATTCCCAGCTTATTCCTGTGTACAGGGCTTTGTGTTACCTAAAGATTGCAGAGCTCCTGGGAAAGCAGTTTGGGTTATTTTGGTGTCTTTGTTTACACTGAAATAGATTTATATTTTATAACACCTATCCAGGACTAAAACCAGTTGGGTTTTGAAAGACAGTGTTTAATAGAGGCTTTTGCTGCCAGGGAAGCTGTGGGATGTCTCAGCCAAACAGAGAGAAAGGTACAAGCAAGAGTCCTTCCTTGTCCTGATCTCCTCAGTAGGCAGAGACATTATGAACACTATTGATGCTCTGGGAAAAAGATTCTGGAAACTTGGCATGCTGCCTCTATGTGATTAAAAATTAGGCACTGGAGACATGCTGGTGAACAGCAGCTGTTTTAAATTCTAAAGTGCAGTTATATGGCCTGAAAAGTGAGGCTGTAAAAGTTCTACATCTTAGTGTTCTGCATTTATTCTCCATCAATGACTTCCAGATCACACTTGTTGAGTTTTATAAGTCAAATCAAAGTTCTTTTATCTAACTTCCAGTCCTGCATATTCAGCCTGGTCCAATCTATAGAATCAAACTATGTTTCTATGCTATAGGATTTTTTTTAAAATACTTTTAGCCTAATGCCTTGTCAGAAATCATCATTTGGCTCTATAGCTGTATTCAACTGGTCTCTTACTAGAAATAAAAACCTCCTGTAAGCATTTTTCCCCCATCTTGATGCACAGTCTGGCATCAGGAAGCCCTCAGTGGCTGGATAGCTGTAAATCTGCAGCAGAGATCTGGTGTGACAGGTCTGTGTGATAGATTTTAATCTGATCCAGCCACCATTGGCAGGATTAGGCTGCGTTACATGATGCTTCATCAAAAGAAGTGTTAAGTTTGCAGTGGGGTGTGAGAGCTGTAGCTCAGCCCAGGTCTGGGCATAACCCCATCTCTAGTGAGGAGATCCTGGTAAGCCTTGATTGCAAGATCCTTGCACAAGAAGCACTTTTTGGAAGGTGTGTACCAGATCCGAAGTTTTGTCTTCTCTCCTTCCCTTCATTTCTCTGGTGTTACACCAGTCCCAGACTTTGCACCACAAAAAAGTGATATTTCACCTCCTTACATGCTAAATACCTCTACCCTTCACCAGGCTTGACAAGCCTGTACCTGGGACCTGATACCCCTTCTTAGCACACCCAACCCATGGCCAAAATCACAGACTTGTGAAAGTTGAGCTTGGGCAACAAGGCAGAGCAGCCCCAACTAGGGTTTTTCTTACTGAGAGCCTCCAAATAGCTGCTGGACTAGGTCTTCTCTAGATAGTGGTTAATACCACGGAAAAAACCCAAGCAATCAAAGAAAGGAAACTGAAGTTTCCCAGCTAGATACAGCTTGGAAACAATGACTAACACCAGGTCATTGTCACTTAGGAAGTAACCCAGGAGCATAATTTTTATCAGCTGAGTTAGCAGAGCACTGCTGAGGTCGGGCAAGGGGATGCACAGGAGGGATGGCAGAGGTGGGGGTGCTTGTGCATGGCTCCTGTGAGCCACGTTGCCCTGGGGAACACCAGCGTGGTGCTGTCAGACCTGCTGCCCTTCTCATTCTGTCCTGTCCAGAGCCCACCTCATTCTCATCCCTGGAGCTGAGCACTGGTAATTCCTTGTGCTTAGGAAGCTGATCTTTTGCACAGAGCTGTATGGAACTGCTGAGCCAAATTCCTGCTGATCTGCTTGGCCATGGTTCCACTGCCTTCAGGGACATTACACCCACTCGTGCCACCCCAGGATTTAGCCCATGGTGGTTTTCTCAGCTACTTATAATGTGCAACTGCTTAAAAGGGGTTTCTTGCCACTTTTTCTATTGTGTTTGTTGTCCTTGGCAGTTGCAAAATTGCTATTGCATCTAGTTAGCAAAGACTGATTATAGTAGATAACCTCTTAAATGGCTGTAGACAGATGCTGGGCTGGGGTTGTGGCTGGCTGTGTGACCTGTGAGCTGCTGGGGGGGCAGGAGGGGTGTTCCTACTGCCAAGGATGCCTGGATGGAGTTTGGGATTGGGAGGAGGGTTAGCTGTCAGACAGGCTGTGTTTTCAAAAGCCATTACAAGAGTTGGGCTTGCATCTCCCATCTGGGGGCTTTTGGCATCAGGCATTAGTGTGGTTTGCTTAGTTAGCTGCTCTAGATAAATCTCTCCTGTTACAGTGCTGGGAAAAATGGGATTTTCCTGTTAGAGAATGGTTTGGCTCCAACATAGCTCATTGGTTTGGCTCGCTGATGTTTAAAATACTATTAGTGGGATTGCAAATCTGAGGTGTTTAAATGGCACAGCTCTAGACTGCTCCCAGGTAGGGAAAAAACAGAAGAAATCTATTTCTTCCTTTAGGAGATGAAGTAGTGTCTGAGCTGGTATGGGAAAGAGCAGCTTGTGGGCAAGGTGCCGTGGCTTAGCAATGGACAAGGCTTAGGCTCATTCCCATGGTGTGGTTGCTGTGCAAGCAAAGTTGGGCAGTTAATCCACAATTTCAGCCCTCACATTCAGACATCTGCTCCCTCTGGCCCTGATGCCATCTTGCTAATTAATCTTTGGGATGTGTGATCCTACTTGTTCCTGAGTTCTCCACCTGTGTGATGATCTCAGCAGCTTTGAACACAAAACTGTGATGCAAAGCACAGTCTTTGTTAACGTGATCTGGATGATCAATCTTGGAGGCTTGTGCTCCTTTACGTGGCTCAAAGGGAGAGTGGTGGGTGAATTAATTTTGCAGAGTAGAAATGAATACCCTGCAATCCTGTGGGCTGCTCTAATCTGCTCCAAGCAGTTGTAGCACCCACTGGCTGCTCTGAAGCTCAAAGAGTGGGAGAATTGCCCTGATAACAGCTGCATGCGAAGCAAGATTATCTGCATGACTTCATATGCTGCTTGGAACCCAGGCAGCCTTCATTCATAATTTGGACAGATGCATCTGCCTTGAATCAGCAGTGCTCCCTACAGTCCATAGCCAAATAGTCTCACTCCCTGAACCTCACAGCTTGTGGTGGATGGTGGAGGAGGAGAAGGGGAGGTTTACACCCTGTGCAAGGTGGGAGTTGTGTTTAAGGTACTTGCAGTGAGGCTGCGTGGAAAAGCTGCTCAGCTCGCTCTAACTAGACCTTTATGCTGCTAATGAGAAATGCCACTTAATAAACACTATTCCTCCTTTGTAGGATTTCACCTTCCCTCCAAGCACTTCACTTGATAGCCATTAATTAACCCTCACAACCGTCCTGTGCTTGGTGGTCGGTTTTGAATCCCGTGATGTGGCACATGGAGGAGTAAACTTGCTTATGATCTGAGGGGTGTTAAGCAGCCAGTGCTTGCTACTGGGGTACCTGTGTCCTACCTGTGCCAGAGGAGATGTTACACAGACCTAAGATGCTTTGTGTGTGAAGTTTTACCTCTCCTCTGCCAAAAGAACCTGGCATGCTTCAAATCTCTTCTAGTTTTTCCTACTTCTGTCTCTCACCCTGTTGGGTGCATACGTTACCTTTCCACCTTTTAAGAATTTGAACTGAGATTTTCAAAGGAATCTACTGGAATTAGATGTTCAAATGCTGCTGGAATTCAAGCCTGTTTGGTCAGAAGATCACAGTCTAAAGTTGTAATTTCTCTTGTCACGGTGGTTAAAATGGAAAATAAGGAACACTGCCACTTAAGATAAAGTGTGCTGCTTTCTCCTGTCAGCCTGGAAGCCTCACAATTGCTCTGGCTGTTGGCACTGCCTAATTAGTGTAACTTTCTTTGCAGTTTCATCTGTTCCCCACAGTTAAAAAAGCACAAGCATCTAGCAAGTTGTTAAGAAGGATGGTTTAGCCACAGTAATAGGCTTGGTAATTATTTTTGTGATGTTAGTTGTAGACAAGGAAGAAATCACAGCTGTCTAGTCTAATAAGTATCAGAAGTCCTGACGTTGCCTTCTTCCAGTTATCCTTTCTCTAGTCAATTTAATACTGTCAAGTGCTATTTAAAACTCAACGCTTTAGCAGCAGCAATCACTCCCCAAAACCACTCCCGGCGGAGCAGCCATACCCAGGGACGTTCATACATTTGGGATGTTGGGGCAAGACAGAGATAAAACAAAATGTTTTTCTAATCTGGGTCCTTGGTTTATGTCATTAATCAAAACTTTTCATTGCAGGGTCAGAAGGGTGATCCTGGGCTGTCTCCTGGCAAAGCTCGCAATGGACAGAAGGTGAGATGCTGCCCAGAGGGCATGGGCACCATGACCTGTGCTTTAACCCCTGTGCACACACATGGAGGGAGCCCATCCTTCAGCCACAAGCATCACAGCTACCCAAGTAGACTTAGGATTGAGAACTAAGACTCAGAGCCCTGATTCAGGACTAAAGAGAGTTAGCCAAGGTGTTGGCCACAGTGCACTGAGGTACCTGCTGCTGCAGCTTTTTTTTGTCCAAGTGTTTATCCATTATGTGCACAATCTGCAGCCCACACTTAAATCTCTGCTGCTGCAGGCACAAAACTTAAGCCAAGTATTTAAACTAGCACATATGAGACAGCCACATCTTGCCAGCTCTGGGCATGCAGCTGTAGGAAGAGGCAATCCCAGTGCAAGCAATAAAAGCTTTGAAGGCAAGGGGAAGGATGTTCTTGCCCAGGAGCTGAGAAGCAGTGGTTTGCCTCACAGCCATGCACAGCCTGCAGAGCACTGCTGTGAGAGCAGCTTTGCTGTCCTGCTGCTGGAGAAAATGAGGCTTCTCAGACCATTGCTCTGCAAACGTATGGACGCTGCTGTGGGATAACCAGAAGCTTTTCCACCAAGGTCTGCTCGAAGCACACAACGGGGAAGTGTAGCTGGCTTCTGGATTTAGCAATTGTTAAGGATCAGAGTTCTGCTAATTCTTTTCAATAAGTTACAGCTCCCATTTTTGCTGTTCCCCAGCTGAGCAATTTCTACTGAGGCAAAAAGTCTAGAAATGAACGGTAGAGTGATCAGGGCTCCACAACATTCTACCTCTGTCAGTTCTCTCAGTGGTGCCTGCACAATACTTCCTAACCCAGTCCAGGGCAGGGAGCCTGGTTCTCTTCCTTTCATCCTAAGCCTTGCTATAAAAGCAGAGCTAATAGAAAGCATCAGCCATGAAGAACTCAGGCCCTTCATTTGAAACCAGACGCCTCCATGAAGCACAGCAAACCACACAGATGCAAGATGGAGGGTGAAGCTAGAAAACATGGAGAGGCTGAGTCTGAAAGGCTGAAAGGATGCTTTTAACTTAACAGCACGGGATGGCTTTTGAAATTTCTGGTATGCTCCATCAGAACAGCATCAGATGGAAATCATCCACCCGCAGAGTCTGGAACTGTTTTCTTGCAGGCATGCTCAGTGTAAGGAAGGGAGAGATCCAGATCACTTTGAGCTCATGTTAACAAGGCTTTACTCCTGTTAGCAGTAATAGAAACAAGGAGTTTCCAGCAGGAGTTTGGAGTCGTGCCTAATTTTCAAGCTAGATACTCCAAATGCATTTTCAGCAAGCACAGACCAGTGTTAGAGACTCGAAAAGGTTTTTTGATCCTAATCAGAGGAGGCTAAAATGGGCTGGTACAAACAGACTGGGTGTTAGGAGGTCTCTCAGCAATGTGCTTTTCCGTTCCTATGACAATTTGGGTCTGCCAGCTGGGCTGTGATGCAGTCCCTTCCCAAAAGCACAGGCCACTGACAGAACCCTCCCAGCAGCAGCCTGCAAAGGTTCCCTCCATGGCGTGTAGGCAGGTTAAGCAGTTTCACCATCAGCACCATCTGAAGTGGAGGGTGGCTGAGCCAGTGTGGTAGCAGCAGAGTGTGAGCACAACCCCAGGGGTTGGCAGGAGGTGCCCTTTGTTCTCTTTCCATTGAAAAGCTGAAATTTCCTTGCCTTGGCCATTTAAATGCCTATCGAAGGGCGAATGGAGCATGTGACTGAATGAGATCATTGAAAAAAACAAAAGCATTCATTCTGCTGACAAAAAGCAGCTGCTGCCATTAATTAACCGGGTTTATTATTTATATGAGCCAGTTAATAGAGATGTTGTTTAAATCTACACTTCTTCTCCAGGCAGGTTTTTAAGAGCTGCCATTAGAATCAGAAATTATGAATAGTTGGGTGCTACTGTCAGTAACATAATTTCAGTAACAGTGCACTAGGCAGAGGGAAAATGTTTCTGAAAACTAACTCAACTTTTTTCCTTCCTACAGGGAGACGTGGGCTTACCTGGTTTAACTGGGTTCCCTGGGCCACCTGGTAGGAAGGTAAGAATATTCTCTTCTAGTGAATTAGATCAGCACTTGTATTTTAAAATTTTCTCCTCCAAGTGTGCCTAAAAGATTTAATTAAGTCCTTGTACCCAGCAAAAAGCGCTGTGCCTGTTTCACAGTGTATAAACTGGGACATAGGCTCAGGCAGCTGCCAAAGGTTGTACCAGCAAGACTGTGTAAGGGTATGAAGTGAAATCCTGGATCCATTCCTGTTTCTTCTTGGTATTCCCTGCAAACCCTCTGCCCCCTGACACTGGGTCTCCAGCAGGATGCTGAACTTAGGTCTGGTTCAGCCAACATGTTAACTAAATGGATGATCTGTAACCAGCATCAATACTCAAAGGTTAGGCTCAGAACAGGTTTAGACATTCCAAGGAAATCTTGACTGTCTCTCCTGGTAAAGCACGTGTCAAAATCCCTGTATCCCTTCCCTCTGTTTTGCTTGGAGACTGACAGCACTACTTGGGTTTCACTTTGCTTCCCTATTGATTCTTCAATATCACCAACAGCATACCTATGCCTAGAAAAGGATATGTAGGGATGGGAGGACAAGATCCAGCCCTGCCTTCACCTTGCAGCAGTGTGTGTGCTCATATTGCAGCCTGCACAGCCATACCCTGGCCATCCATGCCTTGGGCTCACAGCTTTTATTTCGGGTCGTTTCACTTGATCTTCCAGCTCCAGGCTGTGTTGGTAAGATTGGTTTGGTTTTATGGAAGCTGGAGCTGTTGCAGGGAGCTGTTTGATGGTTGTGCTCAGCAAACAAGGCTCCCCAGCAAGCCACTATTGACACAGCTAAGCTGAACAGTTAAAATTAGCATCTTGTTTCAATCACTTCATTAGTCAATGGGCCATTGAAGATATGCTGTTCCTCAGGCCAGTTAGCTGCACACAAACACCTACTCAGGTATGCTGTAAGGCTCTGGGGAGAGAAAGGAGGTGTGGAGGAGGCTGAAGGAAACCCTCCCTCTCCATGATTGTTTGTTCTGTGCTTTATGCTGGAATCAAATTGCCAAGGGTAGGGGCTGGGTTCATTTTCCTGCTCCCGAGGCTGGTCCTGCTCAGGGTGCTGTGTGGAGCTAAGAGCAATGGAGTGATTAATTACCAACCTTCTGCTGTCACAAACAAGCTCTAACAAAGAGGGTGCGAAGAATACCATTTCCCTGGTATAACAGCTCATAAAACAAACCCTTGTGGTTACCATCAGCAAAACGCAATGTCAGGAGTGCAAGGACTCATAGTGGAAAAAGGGGAGAAGGAACAGGAGATTGAACAAACATTCCTGAGTCCAGCACATCTGATCCCTGCTCCCCCAGGACAGGCTGAGGCAGGGCTATGCTTCTGTTTCTTCAAGTAATGAGTAAGTTGGATGCTGAAATTTTTCCTTTGGTGCAGCTTAAAAAAACCCCACCTCCCAGTAGCACTGGTCTGGCAGTGGTTTGGTGTAACCTGGCTTTTATTAGCATCCTGCACGACCAAAAAATTTACAGTTGTTGGGGAAATGTTTGGAAAATTCTTTTTTTTTAAATCTGGATTCCCTGCTGGCATTGTCCCAGTGAAAATATGCTGGTGTTTGGCTGAAGGTGGGCAAGACATCTTGGCTACCAGCAAACAGCAATGCTTTGGAAAGGGTCATCCCTCCTGCACGCCCCATGGAGGGACTGGGGAAAGAGCTCTAAGGGCTTTGATCTGAAAACACCATGTAGACCTTTTCAAATGGGCAAAATATTTCACAAGGGGGAAAAAAAGTACTTATCCCAGTAAATGAAACAACTAGCTCAGCCTGTGCTGGAGCCACAACCAAGCAGCATCTGGTTCTGGATAATGTGGCTCATGCTGCGGGGGCTGCCTCATGAACATGGAGCTTTGCTCTTCACAGCATTGGAGAGTCTGGGCTCAAAGCACCTCCAGAGTTGTTTTGCCTGCACCCAACTATGAGTATATGAAACTGCCTTCCAAGTTGAGAGAGAATTCTCATCCTCTCCACCCAGAGCTAATGCTGCTTTTGCTGAGCAGCAGTTCTTGGGGAGGGTGGCAGGACTTGGCTGTCCCCACTGCCCTTCTCTCTGGAGCCTACGAGGTGTCTGTGAACTTTGGCTTCTGGCTGGGGGCTGCAGACTCCACCTGCCCCACAGACACATCTCAGAGCATCATTGCTCCCAGCCTCCAATGCTGGGGGGGAGAAAATGGTTGTAGCAAAGTACAAGATTGTAGAAGACGGTAGCAGTGAGAGAGAAAAAGCTCTGAAGTCAGAGGGTAAAGACAGAGCTGGAACTGGCAGTGCTTCCAAACAGCCCCTGTCACACAGGTCTCAGTCACTGGCTCTTTGCTCTTCACATTTCCTATCAAAGTGCAGGATGACCCTTCTTAGCATGGATTATAAATATCATCAGAGATGAGTAAATCCTTGCTGGAGTGCAATTTCCTTTCTAAATCACAGCCCTTTGTGTGGAGCACCCTGTAATCACCAGGAAGTGTTTGGATAAAAGAGCAAACACAGTTGTTTTCATACCCTCTGCCCTGTCATTTTAGGGCTGTTTGAAGAGGATTTTAGCAGGTAAATACTTTCATGTTGCAGCCAGCTTTAGCATACACAAGTTTTTCTGTTTCCTCCTCGCTATAATTAACCTGGGACAGAAATAACTGCAGCTTACTATGAAGAAACACCTTCAAAGCTTCCCAGAGTCATTAGATGTAGGAAGATGTTTAATAGGATGCAACAGTAGTAATGTGTCCTATTTAACTTGAGTGCCATTCACTTACCATTATAGACACAGTAATGAAATGTTTGGTGCAGACTTTAGCTCATGTCGTGCTCTGAGCATCTCCAGGAGCTGTCATCAAACCACCTGCTCTGGGTGGACACTGCAGGCTTGAGATGAATGTCCTGCAGGAACCCAATCAGAGCAGATGCTAGGCACCTCTTTCTTATCAGAGGAGGAACTGAGACATCTCTAAGTGTTTGTATCCATGGAAGCAGGTGCTCCAGCTGTCTGGAGAGAAAGGTAGCTCCTGCTCCAGGCTGTAGCTGGAAGAGCTGGGCAGAGGCCCCAGAAGGAAGCCTCAGGGGCTCCATGCTGAATCCCAGGGCATGCCTGGAGATGCTGAATCCATGGCTGCTCCTGTAGGCAGCTCTCTCTGGAGTGGTGAGAGAGGGGTCAGAACAGATGCTGTCTGCACAACACCCTGCTGGTCCATGCTCCAGGGATGGAGCAGACGGGGCTGTCTGCACCTTCAGAACATGCCTTCACCTTCAGGCCAGACACCCAACCAGGGTGGAGCATCCTCCCTCCTTTCTTCTGATGCTGAGCTTCTGTCAAGGAGCCAGGGAGAAGATGAGCAAGAGAGGACCTCATGGGGCAGATTCCTAAAGAGGAGCAGGGAGTCCTGTCTGCTGGTCCTGCTCCAGGAGCTGCTGAGGCACTGCCAATTGGGAGCCACTGGCTGCAATGCATTAGCAGCATTTGGAGAAAGGACTTTCAAGGTGGTTCAAATAAGGGCCAGCCGGTAGCCAAATGGTCTTTCAGGTCAGCCACCACCTTCTCAGGAGATGTAGAGTAGTCAAAAGAGTGGGTCATCAGCAAGGTCAAGCAGGAGAGAACTGGTGAAAAGCGAATCAACATTTTTCCAGGCCAAAATGTCTGAAATAATGAGCAAGAAGGAATGCAAAGGGGAGGAATGCAAAGGGGAGTGGGCAGTGGCCAGGCTGGCTGGGAGCATCACGTACCTCTGCCAGCAGGGGCTTGGGCTGCAGGTCTACAACAGCCCATGGGAAGAATGAAAATAGCTGTTAAGGTGTGGACCTGGGAGCAGGAACAGACCTGGGTTCATCTGGTGAGCGAAGCAAAAGGCCAAGTCTGAGGCCAAGCCAGGGTTTGGTTTTGGCTTGCAGAGCAGGAGATGCTCCCCATGGGCTTCACAGACAGGCCACGTGTGCCCTGGCTGGGGACAGGGGGAGCAGCAGAGGCTGAGCAGTTGTAACCCTGAAAGCATTTTGTTATTTCTGTAGTATTTGCACAAGGATTGCTTCTTGTTTATTTTCTCTCTCCATTTGTTTCAAGTTAAGTTTTCTGCCTTTTTCTTTTTTTTTTTTAAATCTTGCTAGTAGCCCAGCTCAACAGTCATCTCTGTAACTGAATTTAATCTTCTAATCTGCTCTGACTCCACTTAATGGAAATGAGTTTGTTTTAAATAGCTGGAGCAAGATAATAAAGGAGAAGGGAAAAAAAACTCTGAAGTGCCTGTCACTTGTAGAATTTATTCCATGTTTGAAGAGAGCTCTGGGTAAATCCTGGAGAAAGCAAACTCTCACAAAATACACACTGATCAGTCTGCACTTGAACAGGCCACCTTTGTCCTGCTCCAGTGTCTGTGTCCCAAAAAAAAAAAACCCTGAAAAACTGAAGCAGGTTTATGAAAGACCTGTGAGAATGATTTGAAGCCTGCAACACTTGCCAGTCAGCAAGCTGGGTTAAGAAACTCATTCTAATTAATTAATTCAGCAGAGAGAGTAGGTTAAGAGCTTGCTCACCACTTTAGGTAGCATCATGATGAAGACGACTGGATCTTGTCATACCTTGTAATAAACAGATTAGAAAAGGGAGATGCAAGACAAATTCAAGCTAGAAACAAAACTGAAGTTTTCCATGAGAGTAAATCATTATTTTGGTGTTTTCAAAGGCATTTTGAGTTCTAAAGCACAAGTGAATGCTCTGGAATGTGAGTAACCCAGGTTGTGTAGTCCCCTAACTTGCCCAAAGCCAACAAGCTTTGCACCCTACAAGCCTGTGGTTTCCTAGGGGTTAAGGACAGCTTTGCTGCAGGTGTAGATTACAGATAGACAGATCTGGGTGTAGCACAACTCATGGAGCAAGTCCTTGGGTAACCACCAGGCCAGACCCCAGCTGGGTTTGGGTGATGCAAGCACAAGGCAGCACATTAAAAATTGGAGTGATTGTGTTGTGCTATCCCATATCTACAAACTTGCTCCTCTTCAGAACTTTACTCCCACCTGCAAAGAGAAATGCAAACTAAAAGCAGATGATATTATTATTATTATTATTATTATTATTATTATTATTATTATTATTCACCTCTTCCATCCTATTTCAACAGGGATATAAAGGCTACCCTGGACCACCAGGTCACCCTGGAGACCAGGTGAGTGTTTTTCCAACACTGAACCTTTAAAGAGGGCTGGATTTGCTGACTCTGGTGCTAGCCTGGCCCCTGGACAGCCTGTCCTGCAGCTCCTCTCCTGCCAGGGCTGGTTGGTACACAGGGGATGGGCTGGGAGCTCCAGTGCACACACTGACCCAGCAGCAGCAGGCTGGGGGGAGGAGACTGCCTTGGAGTTTCTATATTGAATTTCTAATTTTTTATTGCTCAGCCACATTAAGTTTATGTGGTAGGAGAAATACTGGCTTAGCCCACTCCCCCTTTATTTTTTTGCTTTTACATTAATTTCACCTGGAGTTTACTAACCACATTAAATTAAGTATTAACATGTAATTCCCCTCCCAAAGCCCATTCCTCCTCTCCCCTTTTCCTCCCCCCTCTTTATTTGGTTAAGTCTGATGTTTGCAGTTCAGAATAAGGAAAAAAAAAGGCAATGAATAGCAGGCCCTGTGTTAGCAATGATGTTAAAGGATATTATACATGAATCCATTTAGTTCTGAAGAATTTTGGCAGTGCTGCTCCACCAGTAAAACGGTTCCATATGCCAGATATAGACGCAGCCTTACACCTTCTCTTAGCCTCCTTGTTTCCAACTATCTGCTGCCTTCACTGCAGATGGAGGGAGGAGAAAGAGCAACGCTTGCTCCATACATGAATCCTATTGACTTGGCTTCTGTTTCCCCCTTCGTTAATTTATTCCACTGTCTACCTGTGTCTTTCTCTCTATAAATTTGCATCAGGTTAACCCATCCCACCTTCCTCCCCCTCAGCTCAAAGAATGAAGCAGCTAAAAAGCCTCCCCAAGTGCAACATTCCCCTCACCTGCTGTGCCTTGTCTTTTCTCTTTCCACAGGGCGAACGAGGACCAGATGGAAGCCCAGGTGCCAAAGGTTATCCTGGCAGGCAGGTGCAGTAAATCTCATCGTGCTGTGCACAGACTAGGGATTTGGGTGTGCAGGTAGCTCAATATATGCCCCCTTGAATACATGCCCCACTAAAGAGAGTGCAGAGCTCTAGAATACATCCGAGTATTTCCTCCTTCACTCCCCAAGATGCTGTATCAATGACATGGGCTTTCAACTCTGGGGACACCAAGGTTGTTGGAAAGTATTTTATGCCTGTGATGGATAAAACCTGGATTTCTATAGAAAATCTGACAAATCTTTGCTTCAATATGACCACAGGAAAAAAAAAAACAACAAAAAACCAGCAGAGCATCACACCTGCAAGCTGCTAACCCTTCACTTTTAGGCATGTTTTACATCTGATGTTAAACAGGTTAGAAACCTGGGATAGAAAAAGGTGTATTACTGACAGAAAAGATTTAGATGAACTCTCACTGGTAAAATTCACTAGCATATATATACATAGATGTATTTTTGGTGCTCAGGGATATGGTGTAGTAGTGGGCCTGGTAGAGTTAGGTAATGGTTGGACTTGGTGGCCTTAAAGGTCTTTTCCAACCATAGTGATTCTGTGATATAAAATCATGCATGAACCACAAACATATGTAAAAATCGTGTTTGCAGCTGCAAAAAAAGATAGTGAAAGAAAACCAAGTCTTGTTTTCATTCTGAAAACAATGCACAAGGATAACTTTAGGCATGGAGGAGTGTGCAAAGGAGAATGGATCAAGATTGGATGTTTTATTGTCTTTATATGCTGAGTAATAGGAAGGAGATTAAGAGGAATTATTTGTAAGACTCTAAATGGAATCTGTTGGTGGGTAGAAGACCTGGTCCTGTATCAGTTTACAGTGAAATGAATTTGTCATGGTTTTCTAAAATGATGTTGGAAATGCCACATTTATCTTTAAGCTTATAGCTAAGAGGCTGGACAGATGTCAGAGACCCCAGTTGTGAGTCTTGCAGACTTGTCGTGAGTTCATATATGAATTTTTACCCAGGTTGGAGGTTTTTGGACTAAAAGTGAACTCGATGTGCAGAACAAGTCTGCATCCCCCTGCCTCAGACTCTCAATAATGTGTGATCCATTTTAAACTGAAAATTCAATGGATACTTTGCTTAGCACACCAGAGAGTGCTGATGGTGGAACTGGGTGAGCTTTATGCACCTGACTAAATGCTCCATTCATACCCTGAAAGGCCCTTAGAGATTTGCATGCCAAAGAGTCTCGGAGGTGTGAGTGTGTGTTAGGTGGCTAACATGGAGAGGTCCAAGCTCTGTTGGACATGGAAGGTTAATGAATGCTGGTTAGCAATCCCCAGCAGCACCCTGCCCATCAGATAAGCAGGGTGAAATCTCTGGGCTTGACATACTAAGAACAAAAGTGCTTTCTTAAAATGTGGTTTGGGTCAGGAAAGTGACTTTTTTAAATTTTTTTGAAGGCAGCTTTTTTCGGCGCAGCTGAATGCTGTGTGTATCCAGCATCAGAGCTGTTTACTTTACTGAGATTTTACTACTTGTTACTCCTGTCAGCTGTGCTGGCTCCACAGTGCTACGGGAGGGAGAGCTTGGCTCTGCTTTGGGTTGAGCATCATAGGCAGGATTGTTAACTTCACCCTGATGGCTGAAATCTTTGGCAACGATGCACGAGCCAGGAAAGAGCACAACCTGACTTTCAGATCCCAGGCTGAGTGTGTAGTGCTGCCAGCTAAAGAAACTATGGGCTTAGCCTTTTTTATATATATATATCCCTGGTTCCAAAAAAGCCCAATAACATTTGGAATGAGAAAAAATCGACCTGGAAACCTGCTAGAAGACAATAAACATGTAAAATTCATCATGAGCTTTTACAGGGTTCTTTTTCACAGGACTTGAAGTGAGCAGCAATAGGCATAGGAGTAGAATGGGGAATGTATTCTCAGATCTTTCCATAGCTGTTGATGCTGGAAAGGGTTAGAGATATTGCAGTATCTGCACTCTAAGTGACTTTCTGGGCTGTAAAAATCAGAGAGGCTTCCTCACTGCATCAGTGTTCCCTAAACAGGTATTGAAATACGTTTGTCATTTGCTATGGATGTGTTCAGGTAGGCAGGAAAATGAACTGGGAGCTGTTGGGTGCAGAGCATCACTGTCCATCACATCTGAAGTGGAACAAGCTCCCTGCACCCTGCAGCACCAGCCTTCTTGGTCTTCATGATCAGAAATCTCCCCCTCAGCCCCAGGGAAGCCTCACTATGTGCAGCAGCCTCGGGTTCTGCAGAGTCCCAGCTCCCCAACAATGGGAGATTTGTTATTTGTATCATTTTGTCCTTTTTTCTCCTTTGTTGATAGGTCTTGGACTGGGCACTGAAAGCAGAACCAGGCAGGGATGGTGCTGGGGGTTTGGCACCGCTCGTCAGGTCGAGTTAAAGCCTGTCCACATTTGTCTTTGTTTTTTCCCTTCTGTTCTAGGGTTTACCTGGCCCCATAGGGGAAGCTGGTCCAAAAGGCAGCCGGGTAAGCAGCCTCTCATTTGTCTTTCCTCTACTTGTTTTCACCAAAGGCTTCTTAAGAAACGTTATGCTTAATTTTGCAATCCTGAGGCCAGTCGCTTTAATGTGTTGGGTTCGGGGGATTTGAGCTGTGCACCACTTGTTTGTTGTCACACTGCTACAGTTTTTAAATGAAACATGGAATGTACCAAGATCAAAGTTCACCAGTAGTGCTGGTGATGGAGAGTCAACCCCTTCAAAGCTCCCATTGCAGGAGAGGAAGGAACAGCTTACAAATTCCTGCCAAAGCCCAGAGTCTGAGCTCTCTGCAAGCCCCATCTCCCAAAGGGCTGGTTAGTTTCAATAAGTGTGGCTCAGCAGCCTTCAGCCATGCTGAATATGGGCTCTCTTGGGTGTAGTCCTGGGTCTCAGACTGATTTATATCACTATGCAGAATAGCAAGCCAGCATCTTGAAGCCATGTGCAAACACAAGCATTAATATCTCTGTTGTGCCTGGGTTTGCTCCCCAAATTGAATTGCTGGGGGCTCATTCTCACTGCAGAGGATTATTATTTGTTTTTACCAGTTAAGGCTCTCGTTAATCACATTTTGTTCTTTTCCTGCAATTATAAACCCACAATGAGATTCAGAGCCAATAAAATCCCCCATTTCTCTAACGTGATACTTTTTCTACACGCAGTAACCCCAACCAGCTGGCTTTCATCACTAGGAAAACTGGAAGGAATAAACAATTGCTGACCCTGTAGCTAATTTGTTCCTGAGCTGGGAAGGGGGGTGGCATGTGAAGTGTCCTGCAGGAGAGGAGGATCTGAGCTAGCACAGCTTGCTCACCTCACTGCAAGCTGTGACGTTTTCCTTGCTGCATCTGTTTCACTGGCCTAACCAGGACCTCATGTCATTATCATGTGGTAGATGTGCAGAATGTAAGGCTTGAGAATTATTTCCTGCTTTGCACTCCTGAGTGCTGAGCACTGAAATATTTATAGCTACCCAAGAAAGCCACTTCTTAGTTCAAATGCAGGCAATCAGAATTGGGCATGAAGGTGAGATATCTGCATTTTGTGGATTGAAGGAGCCAACTGTGGAGTCTTCTCCATCCCACACCCCTATTCCCCTATTTCTGAAGTAGTTCAGAAGGTCCATGGTTTCTCTTGGGGTTCAGGAGGCAAAGGCAGACAGCATCATTTTCATGTCACTGTGTTTCCCAGCCAGATACTATCCCTAAAGGGAGCAACAGGCTGGTGAAAAAGTTTGGCGGGGTTGACAGTAAGAGATTTAGTGATGATGGAGAAAGAAAGATGAGAGAAAATGAGTATTAGCACTTGGCTGTGGTAAGGGTGAGGTGCCACTGAGGGGGCTCCCTGCTGACACTCGCTTCCTCTTGGTTCTGCATGTTTGGCACAAATGAGTCCTGTGCAAGGGACCAGCACACAAGGTAACTTTGTACTGACTGCTGAGCAGGGAGGATTAAACACAAGGCTCCAATTGTTGCAAGGGAAGGGAAACAGCGTTTTATGCACCGTGTCTTGTCTGAGCAGGATCCCAAGGCCATAGAGAAGTGCCACAGGCTTGAAAATGTGGCGCCTGGTGATGAGCAAGAAAGGGGCAGATTTGGTGAAACACGTTGGTGCAAAGGAGGCTTCTCTACAGCTGGGTGAGAGGGGATCTGTGTGTGTACACCCATCAGAAGAGCCCAAAATGGCACAATCAGCCTCTCCCTGCCCCGGCACGGCCCTTGGTGCTCTGGTTGACAAAGTGTTTGCAGAAGGTCTCAGTGGTGCAGCAGAGTTTGCAGGGTTTAGGCAAAACCATTACAGATTTGCTCCTCTCCCAGCAGGACAGGTTGGCAGCCTTGTGTGCCAGGGAAGGTTGGTGTTTGCATGAGGAGGTGCTGGCTGTGTGACCACCCTGTGACATAAGACAAGCAGAAAGGGCTTGGTACAGCAGGACATTTTTGTAACACCTTTGGGAATGAGTGCTGAAGGTAGGGAAAGAGCCCTGGGAGAGATGAAAGAAATCATAGAATGGTTTGGGTTGGAAGGGATCTCAAAGATCATCTAGTTCCAACCCCCTGCCATGGCAGGGATACATCCCACTAGACCAGGTTGCTCAAGGCCCCATCCAACCTGGCCTAAAGGAGGTGCAGACATCTGGATTACTTTTGCTGTCACACTTGCTAACCTTGAACCAAGCTCCATTTCCCTCAGGTACACTTAGAGCCAGCCCAGGTAAGGTTCCTTCTTGCTGGCCTCTTCCTGCCTGGAGTCCTCATGATCCCTGGTGTGAGGGTATGTGCCCTTGGACTACATCGTGGAAGCCAGCACCATGCAGTCCATGGGCATATACACTTGCCTCAAGGTTTATTTCATCACGGCTGCCATTGACCAACGCTGGAGGATGCTCTGCTGTTCAGGACAGACAGACTGACTGCTTACTACTGGAGAAATGTATCTGACTACTTGTGTCCTCTTTTCTTTAGGGATATATTGGTCTCCCAGGATTGTTTGGTCTCCCAGGGGCTGATGGAGAACGAGTGAGTATTTTGTGAAGACAACCTTGGTGTGTTGCTTGAATACAGCTCTTCTGAGTAACTTTCTCCATCCCTTGTTCCTGAGGACAGAGATGAGCATGACTAATATCCAACCATGCTTTCTTTAGCTGATTTCTACCCTTGCATGAAGACCTATGTCCTTGTATGATGTTGACACTCACCTCAGGAAAACCTAGGCTTCAGACAGAGTCATCAGACCTCACTGTTGAGGAGAGAGAAGTTTTTCTGTATTTTCCTTCATTTAAAAACCTGCCTTCCTCCTCCTCATTATTAGTTTATCCTAGTGGGATGGGAAGGGGGCAAGAATGTACGTGGAATTTCCCTCCTCCCACAGGAGTGACATCCCAGTTGCAGTGTCCCAGCATTTTGGGTGTCCAACTGGAAGTGTCTGGAAAGAGCCTGTCTCTTGGAAGGGACAGTGCCTGGGGCTTTCTGACAATGGCTTTCCTTCCAGTTCCATTGAGTTGGGCAGTCAGGACTGGGGCTGTGGTTGCTGTTCCCCCGTGTCCTTCCTTCCCACCATCCCTTTCATTGTGCCTTGTCCAAACCCACATGCTCAGGGCATTGCAGGACCTCCCTTTTTGCTCTTCTCCCCACATCCCCCCAGCTGCCTAATCTCTCCCCATCCAGGGACCCCCTCTTCCCACTGCAAGAGCTCCTAAGGAAGGTCACTGTAAGATGAAGACTGTTTTATTCCAGCTTTTTCTCCCTCAAATGCAAGCTCCAGAAACAAGAGAGGCCCCGGGAGCATGTGGGAGTGTGTGTGCCTGCCTGGAAGGGGACTACCCTGCGCTCTGGAGTCGCTGATTTAATGCTTGTATAACTAAATAAGAAACATAAACAGAAGTTCTCCAGCGAGTGCCTTGGCGGTGGCCTTCAGTTGGTTCCAGACCAGTAGCTTAATGACTGCTCCTGCTAAGCACAACCTCAGCCCGCTGCCCTGGGTGTGGATGCTGCCTGCGTGTGTCCTCGGGGAGGGCGGAGTTAGTGGGTGAAGGTTAATTGTCTTCTGCTCTCGCAGCTGACTGCAAGTAGCTGACATTTTGATTCCCGAATAATGCCGCAGTCATTAGCTTGTTCTGCATTCCCCCTTCTCCTCTCGTTTTGTTTTGTGGTGTTGGTTGGCTGTTTGCTTTCTCAACCAGACCTATTATTTTTATTTTTTTTTCTCTCTGTGTGTTTGCCTTGCAGGGGATCCCTGGAGTTCCTGGGAAGAGGGGCAAGATGGGTAGGCCGGTAAAGTTTTTCCTCGTCTATTATGCAGACCTTGTTGAATGAAACTGGAAACAAAACATCTGGCTTTTGGCTGGGTCCCTTCATGTCTTCTGATGGGAACTAAGGAGGGAGATCAAACCTTTCCATGTTTCTCTTCTCAAGCAGGAAGAAAACTGAAGATACAAATATTGTTCTCTTGGTTTCTTCCATGCTCTGCCAGCTGCACGGGCATTTGGTTCTTTTTTGCTCTGTCTCTGTGCTCCCTTGGATGTTACACTTCTTAGATTCTCTCCTACACTGTCTTCCCTCCGTCTTCCCTCTGGCCTCCCTCTTCCCTGAATGCACCCACCATCATTTAATTC
Organism: Brachypteracias leptosomus; assembly: GCA_013401335.1. Lineage (NCBI taxonomy): Eukaryota > Metazoa > Chordata > Aves > Coraciiformes > Brachypteraciidae > Brachypteracias > Brachypteracias leptosomus. Next base: position 218,615 of record VYZX01004337.1, read on the forward strand.
TCCAACATCCCAGGTGTCTGTGCTTGCTCTGTTACATCTACTGCTCTGTGCTCCCACCAGTCCCCTCACATTTGTCTTTTTTTGCTGTGATTCCCTCCAATCCTTGTACCATCCTGGTTGGTATCATGCAAGTGCATTTTTGTGTAGAAATCTTTTGGTCCTTCATGGTGGTAAAGAGTTAAAGCAGTCACAGATCAGATGAAGACAAGTTTGAGGACCAAGGAGACCAGGTAGATTTCAGAGCTTGGCCAGGAGAAAGTGTGTTTACAAGATGGAAACTGAGAGCTGCAGAGAAGGAGGAGGGGGTTTGTGCTGACTATAGCAAAAAGCAAAACAAAAGCAGGTGGGGAAAGTACTGAAATGAGTAGAGGAAACAGGGAAAGGGCAGAAGGGAAAGCCTTTCCCACACCAGCCTTCTTCCAGGCATCCCTGCATGCTTCCTTCAGCGAAATGTATGAAGTATTTTTGCTCCAGGAGCCAGCGGAGAGATCAGGCACATTTGTGCTCTGCTGTGTCTCATTGCCTTTGCACCTTGTCCTTCGTGTTAGCCTGAATTTCCCTTGATCTCCTGACACCAGTGCACTCATATGCTCCTTACAGAGTGTCCACTCACCCACACATGGAAAAATCCAGTGCTTCCCCTTGTCCCCTCGCATGCGAACACGGACCTTCCAGGCATCCCACGCCTACCGCTCGCTGCTGTTCTCACAGTGAAACATCCCAGCAGCTCCACGTCCATCCCACTGGCTCTTCTGCTCTCCCTGGGACATGAGGAGGTTGAGCAGATTTTTTAGGGGGGTGTAGTGTAAATCTGTACCAGATCTTAGGATTTTGTAAGCTGCTGGTTGCACCAGAAACCTCTGTGATGAATAATTGCAGGGAGCCTGTCAATACAAGGGTGACTCATTGACCAGAGTAAAACAAACACAGCAACTGTCGTTAGGTGCAGGGTTTCTGCTCCCTGCCTTCTTTCTGCAGAGCACACTGGAGGCTCCAGGCATTCCAGCTGTTGTTTGGCTGGGGTTGGTCATCTTCCAGGCAAGAGTTTTTGTCTGGCGGTCACTGTTACAAACAAGGGGCTCCCCTGAGATCAGTGGGGAATCTCTCAGCCGTGCAGGCATTCAGGCTGGATCTAGGGAAGGGATTAAACGGCCACGCATGAGCACCTTTGTTCTACTCAGCTCTTTCAGAGAGTTTTGGCTCCGTCCCCGTTTCATGATATCAGGTTTAATAAGAAATCTTGAATGGGCTGATGCTGATGATTTGTACTTCCGAGCGTGAACAAAATGATTAAGAGACATCCAGAGTTATTCAGGAAGTCACTGCGAGAACAGAAAGTAGGAACCAGTTGACCTGGTCCCTTCCCAACCCTTATCTCCTGGCCTGTGTTGTGTCCAGCTGGTTTGCTGTGTGAGGGAGCCTGCTGTGATTTTTCTGGTCTCTCCTGTCCCTGTGCCGTTAGGTTTGCTGGCGTGGCTACTGCTCCTGTTCTATTTCAGTGCTGTCATTGCAATGGAGAGCTCTTGGAAGCCCTTATTAACTGCCATCCAATGCTGGTAACTACCCTAGAGAGTAGGGAAGGAGCTGGTATCAAATATATTTCCCCATCTAGTTTTGTTTGGGATGAGAGAGCAAGAGATGAAGTGCTCGGCAGAGGAGGAGCAGGGGGCTGGGGGAGTTTGCATGTGACACCGTGGGCCTCCCAGAATGATGTAAGAGGGAATGATTAAAATAGAAGAACTGGACATGAGTCAGAGCTTGAAACCCTTCCAGGGAAGTTAAGTTTTGCAGAGCTGTGAGGGACATGGGGAATCTGTCGTGGAAAGAGCTGTGACTCCACCTCCTGCTCTGCTCTCCCTGCAGCGCACCAGCAATGCAGGAGGAGAGGGCACTCCTGACGTGGGCCCTGGTGAACTCTTGGGCAAGGAGAAGGTTGGGGGTGGGCTACAATGCACCAGGGAGACTGAAATAACCTGAGTCTGTATGTCTCCAGATGTCCTGCCTGCTTTAGAGGTAGCCTGAGGCCTCAAGCTGAAGTCGCCTGTTGCTTAAACCTTCTGTCTTGCCAATGTTGTGGTGGTTTTGTGGATTTTTATGGTGTTCAGTTGAGCAGCCAGAAAAAAAAGGGGGGAAGGGATTTAAAACCCACCCCCATTGCTGCGAGGAGAGCAGGACTGTGGTCCACACCGTGCTGGGGGGAAGGAGTGAGAGAAGCTGTTGTTACCCTCCATTTTGGCATGCATAGGTAATGTGCCAGTCCTAGTTCATCTTTAGAAAGGAGATGTTCTGTCGTTGAAGGAGATAACCCACAGGAAGAGGAGCTATAGTCATCAGTCAATAAGCACAAAGATTTTCTTACACTGTGGGAGATGAGTAGCTACCTTCAGAAATGTCTCCACTACAATCTGTATTAAACCTGTAATATTCTGAAAGTTCTCAAACCCTGTTAGAGAAAAAAACTTAAAAGTGAACTTTCAGGAAATACATCCAAAGAGCTTTGAGCTCTTTGTTTAATCATTGAATCGTTTAGGTTGGAAAAGACCTCTAGGATCATCAAGTCCAACCTTCATCTGTTTGGTCACCTTCATTAATGATGTGTGCTTGTATCTCTTTTTTCACACAAGATGTCAATACTGCTGTGCTATCTTATGCCTGAGTTTTGCTTACAATGTGGTTTATTAGTAGTGCTATTTTAAAAGGGATAGACACGAAGGAGTAAAGTTTAGTTCCAAGACATACTTAGTAATTCTTGGATTTGTTTGAGGTCTATTTACAATTTAGCCAAACACAGCTGAGGTTTCCTTATATTTTTCTGAGAACCTGTTGGTGCTGCTGCTCCCATGCCTGGAGCTCAGCTGAACTTTTAGAGCCTCACCATGTCAGGTACCACACAAACACCTCATGGAAGAAAAGCACCAGCCCAAAGGGTCCATCAGTTTTGGATACAAAACAGCACCAGAGCATCCCCAGGGCTGGAAAGTTCAGGGAAGAGCAGGATGAGCAAGTCATTAATACCACGAGCAGGCGTTTTGGGTTCCCTGCCTGCCTGGCTGTGCTCATCACTATTGATCTTTCTCTGCCCTCCTGTAGCTCAGGTCTGTGAGTGATCCACAGCTGTGTCCTGCCAGCTGCCGTGGGGGGGTTCCTGCCCCTGCCAACCTTGGGCAAGGGAGGCAAACGCCTCCTGGCAGCACTGGCTCTGCCATCAGGCTCTGCACAGCCTTTGGCAAGTGCCAACATGCTGCTGAAGTGCTGCTCTGAGGAGACAGCTTGGCAGGTGGAGTAGACAGGGTAAGTAGCAGGCACAAAGGAGGGGTTTCTGCTCGGGATGTGTGGCCGGGAAGTCTGAGACCTCTGCCTGTGAGAATGGCTGGGGTGGGCCAAGGAAAGGTGGGGAGATTGTACATCACCTGGGGACTGTGCAAGAGGAGGAAGAGGATGCAGGACCTGGTTTCACCCTGTGGCAGAAACTTCAGATGAGCTGTTTGGCTGTTCTTGGCTGTGTGTGAAATAGGGATAACACACTCAGCTCTCCTTTGAGCTCAGCAGCTGAAACTTAACATGTCAATGCCAAGGATTGCTGCTCAGGTGTCAGGGAAGAGGTGCTATGAAGTGGCAGGTGGGTTTTAAGTGTTAGGGATCAGAGCATAGGTGAGTCCAGAAGTCTCCCTTCCCTCTGTCAGGCACAGCGTGGAGGTTGTGAGAGCCAGCAGAGATCTGGCAGACACTCTAACGTAGCCTCAGTGCTTGTTGTGAGCATCAGCACGGGGCCAAGCTGCCAAGTCTGGCATCCTTTGCCATGGGCTGACCACAGGCAGGGTCCCCTGTGCCAGCTCTCTGCTTGTGATGTGGTGGTGCCTTCTTGCCAGGCTGTTTTTCATATCTGCTGTCTTCTTCCACGTTAACTTACAAAGTTAATGTCTCGAGTCCTGCCTTCGGTGAACGCCAAGTCTCAAGATATTCTTGTTTCTTCATCTGATCGGTTCTTAGAAGTGTGATCCCCCTGCAGTCCCCTGCAGGCTGTTTTATCATATGAAAAGTCATTGCCGTGTGGGAGAGACTAGACAGCAAAAAGCAGGGCTGCCTTTGGGTTAGCAAGGTTTTATTTCACTGATTTCCTCAACCTTTTGATATGTGGCCGAGATAACTCAGTGGTGAACGTAAGTGCACAGGGCTTTGCCAAGTTCCACAGGCTCAGCTGTTGTCCGTGCAGACGATGGGGGGACATGTTTTGCCATGTGTCTGGAAGGGCTGGCATAACCACAAATTACTGAGAAAATAAATTCTGCTCCTCTCTGTAGGGACTCAGGCGATAAACAGCTCCTCTCTTCTTGCTCCAGTCTTTGCTCTGCTCTGGATGCAGCTGAGCCCTTCCTTGCCTTGGAAGTGAACCAAGCAAGAGTCTCCTGCACCACACAAGCTGAGAGTTGGGGGACTGGTAACAGCATTTCAAAGTATCTCTTCTTTAACAAATAATTGCCAAACTCCAGTTGACTTGAAGGGGTCTGAAAAGGCAGCCCATAAGGCTTTTCTCATGAGAAATGTGACATAGGCATGTACCATAAGAGCTGAATATCATGGCTCATGTGTTCTGCTGAGGGTCCAGCCATGTCTCTTGTCACTGAGACCTTGTTACCTGCCAAAAAAAAAGGAGGAAGAATGGAGCTGTACTTCTCTTTAAACACCAAGAAACATTTTAAATAAATATTGCAATTAAAATTGAAACATTCCTAAAGAAATGGGGATAAAGTGTAGTTTGCCACTTAGCTAGGTGATAGTTCCATGTGTTGGTCCATGAGACATTTCCTAAGATTTGAAAGAAATGGGAATGAGTTTTTAACTGATCCTAAATGATGTTATCTGTATGTATCCTCAGAATATAAATATTTACTCTTCCACGTAGCTTCACTGCTCAGGCCTGATTCACCCGAGCACTTGGTGAGCTCATCCTCCAACCCATAAAACATTCCTTCACCACTGGTGTCCAGTTCAGGCTCAGCTGCAGACCTTGTGCATATAGATGTACTTTCAGATGTGGCCTGCTAAAGTTAGTGGAGAAATGCATAGCACCAAGAAGTATGGTGTCTTCTTCAGGAACTGGTGGATTTTAAAAATAGAATATGCTTTTAATCCTTCTGTTTGCATGAAAAATCAAGTGGAGGTCCTGAAAATGAGTAATCCTGTTACTGAGAGAGTTTTAGTCCATGAATTGGGCTTTTCCTGTTAGCCATCTAGGTCAATTCTTTGCTGTAATTTATCTTCATTAACCTATTTTTTTTAAAATAGATTTGGATTGAGCAATCAGTGACTTTTTTAGTGCTTGAGTTGGATGCTGAAACTGGGTAGCTGGTTCTCCACTCTGAAATGCAGGCGTGAGCCCAGAGCAAATGTCACCATCTCTTTTTGGCCTGAGTTGTGTTCCACGTGTCTGGAGTTTCCCAAATCTCTGTGGTGAGGTGCTTGCATGGTTGCTTATCACTCTGATATCAGCATATGTTCCTATAGTCATGATTACATCTTCCAAATAACCTGGCAAGATGGACAATATTAGCATGTATTTCATTTTTTAAAGAATGGGTAAAAGTACTGAAAACACAGGGAAAAGGGTTTGTAAGGTGCCAAGGGCCATAACTTCAACAAAAAGAGGAGAAGCAAACACAAAGATGGTTTGTTTCCCAGGATGTCCCTAAATGGCTTCTCCCTCACCATCCAAAAAGCTTATGAAGAATTGAATCAAAGTCTCCCAAGCACAAGAGCATCTTTCTTCCTTTGGGGAACTATTTATTCATAAATCAGATCAGAGTCTCAAAATTATCTTCATTAGGAATTACAAGGCAAAAATAATACAGCTCTCACTGTTGAGTCTGAAAACATTTTAATCACTGAAGTCACTTGACTTTCTTTAATACAAGATTTGGGATTGGGAAGAAGATTTGCTTGATTTGAGAATCATGGCCATAAATAATTTGGTGCTTTCCAGCACTGGGTACTTGGGTCTGCACAATGTGCCCTCTGCTAGAGCCCTGCAGACCAGGGAAGAGTTGTGTACAGGAGCATAAGGAATAAAGATGGGCAGGAGGGTAGAGGGGCTGTCTGTGAACCTCAGTGATGTTTGGCTGAGACTTTTACTCATGTTCAAGGGGAACAGGCTGCCCTGGAGGGCTGTGCTGCCGGAGAGATAGTTATGTTCAAAAAAGCCATGAAATCTTTATCTGAAGAGGATGTGACACGGAGCTGTGAAGTCTCCCAGGGAAGGAGAGCAAACTTCCTTTTCGGATGGTAAAAAGGAGCAGAACTGCAGCAGGACCCAGCTGAGGATGGCATCTCCCTTCAGAGGGATGAGAGCTGGCACAGCCCCAGGTCTAGGCTGAGCAGAAGGCAAAGGCCCCCACATGGCTACATGAGTTAAATCAGTGAGCAGGCAGGTCAGGAGAATAGGATTTTTCATCCCTTCAGGGTGACTCTCTCCACTTTAGGGACCAGCTCTGGGTCTGACCAGCCCACTTGCCTTCATGCCCACCTGCTGAGGGGCTCATATCTGTCCTCTCCACCAAGAAGGCTCTCAGAGGTGTAAGCTGCCAACGTTAGCTGCACTTGTTTATTTTGTTCTCCTTTTTTTCCAGTGAGTGCCTTCTCTTGCCCCCAGCCCACCACCACTATCTCCCCACCTTTTTCTTTTTTCATTTAAACTGTTTGACTTGCAAGCTCCATCCCTGAGGAGACTCCTGGGCAGTGATTCACCTGGACGGAGCCAACTGGCAAATAGAGTCTTTTGCAGACAAGACAGGAGGGCTGGTTGGTTTGAGCAGCTTCACCTTCAGCCAACAGGAAAATAAAATCCTATTTTTGGAGAAGGATTCTGTTGGCGTGAAGACCTGCCAGGATTCCTCGGAGCAGCAGCTGCCAGACTGCCTCCCTTACTCCATCAGGGAAAGAGCTTTAAACTGAATCAGATGTTGTATACATACAACACACCCACCCACATGCACACACCTGAAAAGGCCTCGGGGAAGCAAAGGACACGGAGCATCTCACTGGTCTCTGCTTCCAGGGACAAGAGACAAGAGGTGGTGGCATCTGCTGAGCCCAGGAGCAGCCCTTTGGCTGACAACAGCAAGAGAGGGCAGGCTGCTCGGTTTGCTTTAAGCAGAGCAAGAAAGGAAGGGGAGGTGGAGGGGGATGTAATCCCCTGCTGCAGGAGGAGCTGGTTCCAGTGTCTGTCTAGGTCTGGTTGTTCTCAGCAGGAGTCTCCTGGTGTATGAAAGGATGTCCTTTGCAGGGAGTGTGGATGAAAAGGAATTAAGGCACTATTGTAGGATCTCAAAGATAGAGGTTTAGTTACTGGTTCACCTCCAGACTTCTCAGTCCTGGGATAAATCAGTTTGCATCTCTCTGTGTCTCTGTTCTCTCTCGTAGTGGTTCCTCAGCTTCCCCAAGTGCAGGGAGGACAAGCTGTGCGAGCACTAAAGCTCCGCCAGTGGTGGAGACAGGAGAGCACAGAAGCATCTGGATCTCACTTAGTGCAAAGCATCTGCTTGTGTGCTTTTGCTTCAACTACTCTTCAAGCTTCATCTTGCTTCTTTCATTGAACTTCTCCTTCAGACAATATGAAATCCATTCAGCTGGACTTTTTCCCCTCACCTCCTCTCTGTATTTCCCAGCTGTGAGACAGAGCCAGAAGTTTTGTCATACCTGATTTCAGCCACTGCAGAGGAGCACCCCGCTGGCTCTTGGCCAACACAACTTGTTAGTTGAGCATTTTCCTCTTAGCTTTGCTGTCATTTGCCATCCCTTCTCAGCCCTGGTCCTTCTTGGCACATCCCCTCCCTCCCACAGAGCATGGCTCGATATTTTTCACTCGTATTTTCCTTCGCCATCCCAATTCTTGAGCATGATTTCCAGGGACCACTCTTCCTGGAAAAACAGCTGCACCTACCTTGAAAAATGGTGGATTTTTCTGTACCAGAAAAACTCTCTGCACTCTCTCTGGGAAGGTCAGGAGGCTCTGAATGTGCTGGGCTCTTTAATCTCTTTCACAAGTCTCCTGTGATGAGCTGCCAGTTGCGACCTGCCCGGCCGCCAGTACCATAAAATGAGCTTCCTGCCCCATGTGCTCTCTCCCAGTTTGGGCTCCTCAGGCTGCTGGAGCAGTGCATGGGAGAGGTACAGGAATGGAACAGATGGGATAGCAATGTCCACTTGTAATTCCTAGGCTGCTTGTTTCACTTGAATAGTGCTAGTTTTGTTCCTGGGGAACATCTCTCTTTTAGGCTCAGGCAGGAGGGGACAGGCACTGAAAAAATAGCTTTCACAGACATGTGAGATCCAATAAATTAGGACACTGTGGTCACTGGAACTGTTATTGTGGTTTAAACTGCTACTGCTTACCCCATGGAAAGAAAGTGCTTGCTTTTTCATTAGGGGCTTAGGAGATGGATTGTTTCCTGCTGTGCAGAGGACTGTGTTGGGATGGTTTTCACAACCTGGTTTGGGTCTTTGGAGACCCTATGGATGCTTGAAATATCCTCCTCCAGCCACAGTCTCATTTAATGTGCAAAAACCTGTTAATACTTGTGCTGCTAAGCTCCAATATTGGGCTAGGATGCCTGGGGTTAGCTGAATTGAAGCTGCTCTTTCCATTTGTTTCCTTCTCTAAATTTGTTTTACAGCTCCGGCCAAAAAGCACCAGCGGACCACCCAGCATCCCAGAGATCCACAAGCCCAGGCTGGGAGGGCTGCTCATGCCAGCAGAGCAGATGGCCTCTTAAGGACAATCAGGGGTTGGCGAGGAGGAGGCTTCACTGCTCGGTGTTGTCATGGGCTTGGCTGTTGTAGCAATGGTGCCAGCCCACACTGGTCTGGGTTTTCTTCTCTGTTTCCTCCCATTTTGACCCTCTTCCATCCCATCATGAGGATGGGAAGAAACCCTGGGTATGTGGGTAGAGCCACAGTGTTCTGTGAACAGGTTTTATTGTCAAATCTCTTGCTTGCTGGGTAGTATTGGCCAAGTGACCTCAGCTGCTCAGATCTCTGCCTTCAAAACACAGGAATAATCTGTTTTTTTAAATACTTGGAGATCTACTGTTAGAAAGCCTGTGTAAGAGCTAAAATTAACTTTATTACCAAGTGCCTCAAATCTCTGATGTCTTTATCTTTAAGCACCAAGGTTAGTACTAGAAAATGAGGCATAAAAAGAGATTAGTGGTAAACGTGAATTTATAGTTCCTTTTTTCCTAGCAGAGGAGTGCATTGTTTGTATCACATTGGAAGAGATGTAACCCAAATTTAGAAAATGTTTTTAGTCTGGAGCAGGTGTTCCTGTAGCTGATATTATGCCTCTGTAGCAAGATGGATTTAATTGTACTGTTTGAAGCAGTACAACCATCCCACATGGGCAAGTCCTTAGCTTGGCAGAGGACACCTCAGCAGCCCAGAGCCAGGCTGTGCAGTGGCACCCGTGGGTCACTCTGTGCCCAGCTCTGCCTTCTGAGAAGGGAAGATGCTGCTGGGTGAGTGCTGGAGGCTGTGCCTGAATTCTGCAGCAGTGTGAGTACAGTATCAGTCTGTGCACACTCATATTTTCCTTGGCAAGTCGTATGACTGTAAACAGCAAAATATTCCAAGGCAGGTTTTTTATTTTCTGCCTTGCCAGAGCAATGAGTTTTCCCTACATGCCTCTGTCCTCATCTTATTTGTACCCTCCCTGTCTTCTTGTTAGATTTGACATCTTTGTCTCTAGATGGCAGAAGGCTGTTTCCAGTGGTTGCTCACCACAGCTTGCTGGCGTGTGCAGAGGCTGGAGGGATATGGAGCCAGAAAAAGGCAGATGACTTTTCCTTTCGCAGTGATGCCCATAAAATTAGAAGTATTGAATCCAAGCAAGTGATAGCTTGTGTCCCTCCAGGAGTGTGTTCTGAATGTTGTGGGGAATTGGCACAGAAGAGATGAAATTCTAGCTTCAAAGTCAGTAGCAAAATTCTGGTTGTCTTAAGCCTCTCATCTCTCACCTTAGATTTGACCAAGTTCCTTTTTAAATGCTCAAAGGTGAAGGGAGGTCTTAGATGGCTGCAGAGCTGCCCAGTAGAGTTCTCCTGTTTTATCTGTGGTGATCATTTCAGTTTTCAGGGTTGCTGATGGGTTTCCAGATAGCATGTTGCTGTTGGCTGTTGCATTTTGCTTCCCTCAGTCTGCTTTTCTGAGGTGACTGGTGTTTGTAGTATAGAGGGGAGCAGGCAGGAAGAGAGAGCATCCTTCTGGCTCAGCAAGGACCATCCCCTCCCTGTCTCCTTCATCCCTCTCTTAAGCTAGCCCAGAATTAAGCTTAAGCTCTCTCAGGTAGCCTAGGACATGGTTGTGGTGTTCTTTGTATCTCGTGGTCTGGTGGAGCCAGAGAAGGATGCAAGGCAGTTTTACTGTGACTCCCAGTTTGAGTCAGAAGTCATGCACCCACAGCAGTTGCAGCTTGTTGGTGTGTCTCTGGAGCACATCTTCTCGTGTAGCCTCCTTTAGGCAATCCTGCTTGCTCCCCAGGACTGCTCCACCACAAAGAGAAGAGGGAGCAGGGGCGATTGGAGCTTTGCTTTGCAAATTTCCACTCTGAACTGAAGAACAAAGGTAGATACTCTCACTAGGAACCTTTTATATGCAATTATAATCCCTAGATTTCCATCCTGATGCCCACAACCAGAATTGCGTGGAGAATAAAGCAGGATTTTAGCCCTGGCTGAATGAACCAAGTCCAGGAGTCAGATCCTTGGGTTAAGCTCTGTGTATGCTCTGTCCATGGGGAGCTCTTCTAGTAGACGACGATTTCCCTTTTGGCTCAGAGTCAAAGGAGGTGGATGCTGGGTCATATTTCGTCTCACTCCATCTTAAGGGGCATGCAAGAAAAAGAAGTGGAGAGTCACAGCACTCCTACCTGAGTGTCACAGCCTCCCCAGAGCACCTTCCACTGCAGCTGAAGCTCAGAGTAGTCCTGAAGCTGCTGCTATCTGAGCTGATCTCTGGCAGCCTTGGCAGCCTGTTTCCTGCCAGCCCTTTGCTGAATGAAGTTCAAGCTCAGGGCAAAATTGAGTCTGATCCATCTTAAAATCAAGTGCTTCCTCCTTGAAAATGTCAATGTAGTGACTAAGAGGGTTTAGTAACCACAGAGGTTGTGCACCCCTCTGCTGAGCTCTCTGAGGGAGACGGAGCATGACAGGGCAGGGCAGAGCAAGCTGCTGTATGATTGTTTGTAGTGGGGAGCTGGGGGGGCTCAGGGGAGCACTGGGTCTGGCCAATGGTGTGGGAGAGAACGTGTCTCACCACCATGTCCTGGCTCCGGCTCAGGACTTCCTCTCCCTTTTCTATCATTGTTTGAAGTCTTCCAAATTTGTATCGGATATAATGAGATGATGAAGAAGTCTTTTGTGGTGACTTTTTCATGTAGTAAACATGGTCTTTCACAGCTCTGGGGTGTGGACCGTAATGAGCTTGGAACCGCTTGTTCCTCTGGCAAGCTGGAAGGTTGTGAATGCATTGGAGTGAATTCACTAAAGCATCTTTGATCAGCTCCATTAAGCATCTGCATGGGCTCCAACAGGCATGGAGCTATTCAGCTGTCCTATGAGAAGGGGGTACTGTTAAACTGATTGTGTTAGCAGGCAGGATGAAATAATTCAGATTGACAATCCATTTCTGAGGATAGTTGTTGCAGGGGGGTTTATGAATTCTTCCAGAATATAAGGGGTCTGGGATCGACATTTAAGGAATTATTGACTTTTGAAGAAGTATCTTATCAGTAGGGTATGTCTTCCTGAAAGAGGACAGAAAGCACTATATCTTTAAACATAGAGTTCAGTCTTCCAAATGTGGGATTATCATTTCACATGTAAACCACACAATCTTAAGGGCTGCATTTTCCTTGTTGGACACACTGGAGAACTTGGGTGAACCAAAAAGAGGTCAGGAGCACTGACTTCCACCCCTTCTCTCTGCTACACACACTCACGTTGTCTTTCTACCTGGTGCTGCAAAAACCTCACCTGCCATATGAAGTGTTCCCAGGGCTGACAACTGGTGCTAAGAAAAGTCACAACTGATTGAGGGCTGGACAGAGCCTGCAAGACAAGATGTGAGCCAGTCAGGTCCAGCAGCCTCAGCATTGGGTGCTTTTCATAGCATGGCCAAGGACAAAGCCTTCCTGTCTCCTCGCTGAGTCTTCCTCTCAAGGCTCCTGTTAGTTCATGTGCAGCTCATGGCTGAGCCTTGTAAACGGTACTTCTGGTTACCCTTCATTGGCCCCAGGAGGGAGCAGTGAATCAGAGCTCTTGGCCTTGTGGAGCTTCTCTCTGAGCAGATGTGCTGGTGGAGCAGGAATGGTTTGGATGAGGACAAGCAGGCTGGCCAGCCCAGGCCTCCTTGTGACCTGATATCTACCCACTGAGTGCAGGGGGAGCAGTTTGCAAGCTGGCTATCTTTACACCAGGGTACATCAATAGCTAATACTTGTGTTTGCCTCCTCTCCTCAGGGTTTTCCTGGTGATTTTGGAGAACGAGGACCTCCAGGCATCGATGGGAACCCAGTAAGTTGATGGCCTTTTCCCTTCTTTCTTTCCATTGCAGTAGCCAGCATGTACTGCATCATAAGAGTTAGAGCTGAAAGAAACATTTAAGCTTGGTGGCAGATGCTCACGTTGTGGTTTTGTCCCTCCTGAAAACCAAATGTATGTCTGTGCCCTGCTCAAGCTGCAAATTCCAGGGTTCTGCTCAACATTCTGTAACTGCCAGGTCATCACGTTGCCATTTGCTTTCTGTCTCCATCTATTGCCTTTCTTGGACCTTGGTCTTAATAGATGCTTTCTCAGCCTGAGGATATGACTAGAAAAAGAATAAAGAAAGAAAAGGTAGGAATGTTGCTCCTGATGAGCAGGCAGTGGTTGGAGCATGTTGTCCAAACAACAGGGCCTGATGCAAGCCTGTGACAGATGCAGGAATCACCTTGTTGACTAATGTGCTCTGGATGAAGCTTTGTATGAACACAGACAGAGGGTTGTATTATCATAAGGCACCACAGATGGCTACTTGAGTGCATGTGAACCCTCAGAGGAACAGGCCACATACTAAATTGCGTAGGGATCTGAGGTCCATAGAGAAAGAGGCATGTTCCTCTCCTTTTCACATTTCAGTTTGTGATGCAGGTTAGCAAGCTGGTACCACTTGGTTTGCATCTCCCCAGCCTGCAGAAGTAAGCTTCTAAAGTACTCCAAGCTCAGCACCTTTCCTCATCTGAAGGGAATGTTAATACTGGTGCAAGAAGTGCCAGGTTCCCCACTTCTGTCTGGGAGCACCAGGACAGACACCACAGCTCAGGCTTCTGCTGCTCTGCCCCGTTCCTCAGCCAGCCCTGGGACTGCACTGGGGAAAGTCTCCAGGCTCCTGAGTTCTTGGCTTCTCTCCGGTCTTCATCTGACCCCTGCTGGCTTTCTAAGGATGGGATGTGTCTCCTGGGAATTGAGTCAGGATGGTCACAGAGGCCATTGAAGCAGCTGGATGCTGATAAGGTTTATTTTGCTCTGCTCTTGTAGCAGTTAATACCGAACAGTTGGGTATGTGCTGTGTTTTCCACTACTCACACAACATGCCCTTGTGGCTTGCAGAAGTTCTCAGATGTATTAATTATTCTCAATTATTTTCTGAATGACTTTGTTGGTTCTCCGTCAATTAGCATGTGAGTAGCACTGATTCATCTTTGAAATTCCTGCTGTCTCAGTTATTCACACATAAGCACAGTGCAGCTCTTGGTGTTTGATGGAATGATTTGTGGGAAGGAACCCACTCCACATGTGACTTCAAGTTCCCATTCCTCATATACGCAGCATAAAAGTTGTTTTCTCAAGCGACTTTAATCACCAAGCCAAGCTCAGCAACACTCCAGTCTTTGTGGGAATTCATCAGAAGAGTCACAAATGCAGTGAACTGAATAAATTAGATTCCCAAGGAATACTTCTGCAGGACTTTTCCCATCCTTCAGTCTTCTTAAGCCATGGGTCAGAGCGGAATCAATAGTCCCAAAGTAGAAGTAGAAGATTGTATTGCTATTTCAAGCCAGCCCACCAGGAAGAGCAGGAATCCTGGAGGTCAGAAAGACTTTTTTTTCCAATGAACTTGTTTTGTTTTCTTTTAAATTTGCAAGTTATCTAAGGCCCATTCAGAAGATGTGCTCAATGTTAGCTGAATGCCAGTTCCCAGAGCATCGGAGAGAAGTGAATGTCCCTTCCATTAATTCCTCCAGCAGGATTGCTCCTCTTTCATCTTATCAACAGCTTTTGAATATTAATGCGCCTTGGAGATTGCAGAATGAAAACAGACTGTCTCGGCTGACTTAAAGGGAGGTTCACAGGGTCACAAGGGGAGTCACAGACGCAGAAAAATGCCAGAAAGTCTGTTTGTGGAACACGCAAATATGCCGGGTTTGGTAGGTGGAGGGTGCAGCTGAATTGTCAGCAGGCTGCCCACGATTTGATCCATGGAGCACTTCTGCTGCTGCTGCCTCTGCTGTGGCAGGGGGGTGGCTGAGGCCGACAGTCTCTGATCTTCTTTCCGTCCCCTCCAGACAGAGCAAAGACTCTTCCAACCACAAGAGGCGATTTTCCGCCTTTCCCTCCTAGCAGCTTGCTGAGAACTGTTGAGCCATCACATTCCAGATCCCTTTCCCGGAGCGCTGTAGCCACTCCAATTAGTCTCTTAATCACAGGAATTAGACATGGGAAAGGACTGTTGATTCATCTGCTTCTCTCTTGTCCCAGTGCCCGGTTCATCCACTGAAAAGGAGAATAGAGCCCGATTTCCCTCGCGGGGCAGGGACCAGGCTGGCATTGCTGACAGCCAGGAGAGAGCACCTGTAAATCCTTCATTTCCCAGGGCAGGGAATGGCTCAAAGAACAGCCAGCCCTGGCCACATCTCCCAGGGGAGTCCACCCCCTCCTCTTCCAAGAGGAAATCCTCTTGTGTTAGACACGAGGCCGTGTGTTTCCACACTCACCCCTTCTCTTAAGGAATACCCATATGGTGTAACTCAGAAATTTAGGCAATTCTTCCTGCAACTGGTGGGACCAAGAGCCAACCATCCACCCAGTGTGCATCCCAGTGTGCATCCCAGCCACCCTCGGAGCCTGCAGAGCTTACTGGGAACCCCAGGCCACTGTGCTCAGCATTCCTGGGGATATTCCCTCTTCTTGCCGAGCCTCGTAATGCCAGGCCTCGACTGAAAGCTTGAAGTAGCTCTGAGGACCCAGAAATCCCACCCATGAGGAACAATTGCTCCACAGATGTCCCAAGTATGCAGGAAAGGAACCGGCCATAAAAAAGCAATTTTAGGCTGGTGGAGATTATGAAACGCTTTTTGTGTGTGCTTGCCCAATAGTCCTTTACTCCACTTCCCATAAAATAAACACACGTAACCCTTTACCCAAGGAGACCGAGCACGTTTAGTCACGTTGTGTCCCCTTCTCTTTCATTCTTCTACCAGGCAAATCTTTCCATAAAAGGGGAGCTTTATTGCACTGGAGGGGACTCCACCAGATGCGCACCATAAACCCAGCTCCTCTGTCAAAGAACGTAGCCAGCGTGATCCAGAGCAGGGGCAGGGCTGTCTGAGCCAACGGGGAGCTTAGTATTTCCAGTGCACTTGTTTTGAGAGGCCCTGTTGGAGATGGAGATGTGTAAGAGCAGGTCCTTGCCCTGACAAGTAACCCACTGCCAATGAGGCAAGGGAGTGGGTGATCCACCAAGGGAGACACGGGGACAGCATCTCGTGATTGCTGAAGTGCTTAGGAACCTAGACAGGTGGTTTGTTTGGGTCTGGCACAGCTTCTATGCTGCACTTCAGCTGGAAATGCCACCAGGCAGGTGCACTTCTAGCACCTACGTATCTTTGGAAAGCTGGCACGGAAGGAGGTGGAGCTGAGAATTCAAACCAGCCCCACAAACCCAGAGAGCTGTGTCCTCGGAATGGTGAGCTCTGAGGTGCTCTTGAAAAGCCTCTAAGAGGAGCTGGAGCTTTCTGAAGTGCCCTGCCTGGGAGCTGTAAATGGGCACAGAGCCCAAGGCAAAGTCTCTGCAGTCCACCTCCTGCTCTGCCTGTGATTAAAAGTGACTCGTCCTCCGAGCAGGTGCTGGGTTCCCTGCAGAGAGCTCCCTGCTCCAGGGACAGAGGTGCTGAGCCACCTCCCTGCAGACAAGCTGCAGCCCAAAAGCTGATGGCTTTTACTGAAAATTAAAGAAATGGCAGGTTGATGGTCTGGCCAGGAGCCCAGATGTATGAGGCAAAGTGCAGAGGATGCTGCTGCTTCCCCACCTTAAACCAGCTCTTAGATACAGGAGGAGCAGCCTTGGAGAACCCCATGTGCCGAATGAACACCCAGGGCCCATCAGCCAGCACCAGATGCTGCCATCATACCCTCTCCCCAAACTTTCCAGTTTAATTTTCACACAAGCCCTCCTTTGCTTATGAGGTTTATTGTTCCTTAACCAAACCCCTCACCTCTCCCAACACTACACAGCTGCTTTCCTCTCCTTCCTACCACAGCGATGCTGTTCTGGTGCCCCCTCCCACCCTGCTCCCTCTCCCAGCCCATGCCTTCATCTCACCTGAGGCAGGATCCCACCCTCTCCCCTGCCTGCAGAGTGAAACGTGTCCTTTATCCAGCCTGGGAGGGGAGGTCAGCCCTGCAAAGAGCTGCAGAACAAGCAGCCCTGTGTCTGGAGGGGCTGTGCTCACTGTGATGGGAGCTCTTGCTCACGTTGGCTGGGGAAGGGGCTGTGGGGGGGACGGAAGGGGGAGGGACGCCCTTTTCCCTTCCCTCCAGCTCTTGGAACACTGAGCTGCCTTTCAGCCTCTGTTTGTCTACAAAGTGTGCGTAACCCTGTCGGTTTGTCTTTCCTTTTAGGGAGAATTGGGAGCCCCAGGTCCTCCTGGAGTCCTTGGACTCATTGTAAGTACAAAAACAAATGGAGATCTGGCTTTAACCCTTTCAACCTGTATAACTATGCACAGATTTTCTTCTTCCTATGGCAGGGCAGTGCACAGGACAGTGTCTGTATGGGGTGAGAGGGGGTTGCCTGGTGGACTGGGAGGTGGAGGAGGGCAAACCCTTTCTAAGCAAAAGGGAACAGATTAAAAGTTTGCTGTTAGTGTCCTTATTCCTAGATAACTCGCCCTTTTGATAACATTTATCAAGGTATTTCTTTAAATATTAATTCCACAGCAGGTTCAATCATATTTTCCAAAGCAAGGCCCCTCTAAGCAGTAAGTGAAGGACAAATGGTTCTTGCTCACTGGAGAAACCATGGGCAGGAACCATCTGTCCTCTGGGAGTGCAGGAATCCTACGTGCACTCTCACCATCCCATCACTAATCCAGGTAATTATGTACACAGCCAAATTTCATGCTTCATTACACTCCTCCCCAGCAGGAGATAAATGGCTGTAAGGATGGGTGGCAGTTCCACCTCTGGCAGCTGTGCTGGGGGTTGGTGGATGCCCAGCTGAAAACATTATGGTTTATTTTTAGGTCTCGGTGCTTGTTTCAAGTAATTTCCTTCCATGCACAAAAAGTGCTAAGTTCTGTTAGTACTACAGCATTCTTTCAAAATGATTCTTCCTCAGCTGTGATAATCCATGAAAATTTAATTTGCAATGAATAGTTAAAAACCTTCCCCTTTTGCTTTTCCATAGCTTAAATTATAGGAGCGTGTCAGCTGAGGTCAAGGCCTCGGTTGCCCTAAATATTGCAGAAACACAGAGCATAAAACCCAGAAGTCTTAGAGTTCAGGGGTGAAAAGCAGAGAATATGGGGGAACAAGTGTACCCATCTTGCAGATGGGGGATTGGGGCACAGGAAGTTTTTCATGGAGCCAGGAATTGTGTCTGTGTTTCCCCTTGTTAGTGGAGATGAAAGTAGCTCCTTTAGCCAGAGCAACAGAGAGGATGTGCTGCTGGCAGAGCTGCAGGAGGAAGATTGCTGCTTGAAAGAATACAGTTAGAAGCATTGTCCAAATTGGATCCTATTTCTCCTGGCTTTTGGAAAGATCTTAGCCTGGTTGCTATTATCTCACAGATATTTGTTTGTTAGAAAGTAAAAAGTCAGACAGAGTAAATGTGATTAAGATCCTTCCAGAGATGGAGTCCAGAGGCTGCCAGTCCAGCCAGTGCCCTGCTATTATGGGCTTGGGGTAGATGACTGGGGCCAGGAAGGACAGGTTTTTGCTGGAGCTGATCTGAAATGAAGACAGGCAGTGTGTGGTTTCTAACCTACCTTTGTGATCATGATGATTTTGTCCCATGCTGGCTGCAGCTACCTAAATGGCACCAAATTCGATGTGAGGTACAACTAACTGTTCTTCTTTTCCTGACTGGCCCCAAGAAGTAGCATTGCATGTGCTAGACCAGGGTCCAGCTCCATCACCAGGTATCTGGAGTCTGTCCTGATCCATCATGTTGGTCTCTACTGGCTTTTAAGACAGAAAGTTGCTCCTTTGCAATGTTTTTTCAGGAATCACTCAGTGCAGCAGCAATCAGCTGCTCTTTCCCAGTTAGTCTTTTGATACCACTCTGAGCAGATAAAAAATTCAAACTGAGATTCAGGTCGAACTGAGTCAGATCCTGTGTCCTCGGGTAATATGAAACCCCTGAATTCAGGATGCTGAAGCATCTCTAGTGGGATTGATCTGAGTGACCTCCTCCCTCCTCCTCCAAACATCCATCCTGTCTTCTCCTCACTGTGGGACAGCACCAGCCTCTTTCCCTGGGGTCTGCAGCATGGGGCTCATACTGCAGGGCAAGGAGAAGACACCAGGGCGTCTGAACACAGTCTCTTCCTTCCTCCCCAGCTACAGCCACCCCCAGGGACCAGCCCAGTCCCCGGCCACCTCCCCACACCCCGCAGGTGTTTGGGGTCACTGTTAAGAGAGGCTGAAGAGCAGAATTTGATGTAGCTCAAACCTCTTGCTCTCCTAATGAACTGTGTGGGCAAAGCTTTAAGTAAATGCATTTCTACAAGAAGCCTTTATGCCAGGAGGTATGAAAAGCACATCTGTTTGGGTGCAGCCCAGTGCTCCCAGCGTGGCTGGGGCCCAGAGAAGTGTTCCTTCAGCAGAGCCTCCCTGTTTATTTACACATGGCAGGCGAAGCCACGCACCCTATCACTGGCTCCCTTCACGGGCAGGGAGCAGTCAAAGCCCCTTTAGTGGGTGCTGAAGGCTTGCTTTTGTCCGTGCACACACAGGTACACAGGGCAGCATCAACCAGTGCCCTCCTGTGCTCAGTGTCTCCTGCCAGCCCCAATTTATGGTGCCTCATTGACTTCTCACTGCAGCACCATGGCCACGCTGCTCAACATCTCTGTCCTCACCTCCTGCTTCTCCTCTCTCCTCCCCATATCACTTTTAGATATCAAAGTGTGGCAGTGACCCGAATTTCTTGACTATTGCCTTTTTTGCTGGTGGGGTCTGTGTCCTTTTTAACACACCCTCAGACCCCCTCCAGAGAACTCAGGAATACTGCTGTAGATTCTGAGATGGTAACTCCAGTGAGAATAAATACACCCTAGGATTGTCTCAAAGCTGCTCAACATCCTTTTATTTCAAATAGTGGAAGAGGGAAAGAAATCCCTTCAAAAATTAGGCAGAACATACCAAAAAAATTTTCTCAGATTCTACCTTGCAGATTTCAGGCTGGTTTCTTAATTAATTTTCTACAATTTTGCCATTACTTTAGCAGCCTCAATTCCTTATCTATTATTTAAGTGGATCCAGGACGCCAGGCTCCTGGTTTTGGAGTCTGAGCAGACTCCCTGATACCCGTATCTCCTGTGGTAGGATGCTCAGATGTTCTCCAGGCATCCAGCACACTCTGCCCTAGTGCCCTGTCCAGGAGCAGCAGCACAGTGGGGCTGGGTGGGTTGATCAGAGAGGACAACTCACATCTCCAGTGGTTATTGTCAAGGTCTTTGGATTCTCTTCCTTGTGGGGAGATCAGGATGAGAAGAGGAGCTGCTCTTCTTCCCTCACATGCCTGCAAAGCAAATTCTGTTTCTTTTACTTAGAAAATAAACTTATTAAAAGTCTCTTGGCTCATGCCAGGATGCTGCTTCTGCTGCAGTCAGTGGTGCAGTTCCTGAGGGATGCTGAGACACCAGCCAGGAGAGGAATGTCACACCATATACAGCTATCTGCTGGCTTTGCACCTAATGACTTTGGTGATTTTCTTTCTCTCACTAGGGTGACATGGGCTCTGTTGGACCGATAGGCTATCCAGGACCAAAAGGCTTAAAGGTGAGAGAAGAACTGTGTGAGCTTTTGTCCCTCCACTGCGGGGCTGAAGATTGTTCTGCTCCTCCCTTGGGTAATGGTGACTGTCCCAAGAGAAAGAATGAGCAGCAGTCATGCTTGTCCACTGACCCAGGCACAGGACTGTTGAACACAACATCCCAGGGGTCATCTACAGTAGGTGGAAGTCAATGGAGAATCTCAGGGGCATTTTCCCTGTGTGCCTCCAGCCCATGAAGGGCATTTGAAGAATGTGTGATGAAGCAGGCTTAGGGAGCAGCCTGGCATCTGGTGGCCCTGGGGCTGTGCCAGACCAGTGCTGTGGGTCTGAGCCACCAGCCCCATCAGGGACATCAATGTCACAGACCTGAGCAAGGCTTCCAAGTGGCTCAGTCTCACTCTGCACTTTCTTTTGTTTCAGGGGCTGATGGGAAACCCTGGAGAACATGGACTGAAAGGTGATAAGGTGATCTGAATACTCCCTTATTGCACTGTGTTTGAATTTTGCATGTGAAATCCCCTTTCCAGCTCCTCTTTCTTATTCAGCACCATGGTCCTGGTTCCACTCTGGCTGTCTTTTTGACCCCATCCTCCCTCCTTTCTTGACACTCCAGTTGTGATTTTTCTTTCTTTTATATCTGCCCCATTCCCTTTTCCATGGAGTTCTAGCACAGATCAGTTACACTCGGATCCTCTTTGGAGCTTGTCTCCCACTGATGATGACAATAACTCTAAGATTATTCTGTGTTTTACTGGGCTTTTATGGGTTTTATTGGTTACATGATGGAATGAGGAGGAGGATGAAGATGTAACAGCACTGACAGTGGGTTTGGATTAATGCATTTGGGGGAAACACATGAAAACAAAGCAGCAGAGCTCCCGGGATCAAACCAACCAGCTGGATCCCCAGGAAAAACTGTTGTGTGTTAGGTACCTCTGTTCCTGTGTGCAGAGGCTCACCTCGGTTCAGCTTCCTGCCGGGAGGAAATTGCCTTATGCCAAACTGATATAAATCACTTCAGAAAAAGAGAAAAAAAGGAGAGGGGCATTGATTGCAGTGATTTAGTGGTGCTGGCACAAAACCACGCAGCTTGAGCTGGATCAGCATGAAGCCCTGTGTGTAAATGTCTCACTGTCATGAGAACCATCCTCCTACAGATACTCAGCTGCAGGATTTATTCAGTCTGAAAGAGTGGGAGGTGCAGCCGTTTATTGTTGGCTCTAATTGCTCAGGAGGGCAATGGAAAATGACCATTAAGTGTATTCTCCTCCTCCTGTCTGATGTTTTATTCTCTTGTTAGGTGTTTGCTTTTAGAGAATGATTTAGCAGCCCAAAACTGCACATGGGGGAGGTAGCATTGAGCTGGTTGATTCTGCTCTCTTTATATTGTAGCAGCTTTGCCAGGACTCCTGTGTCTGCAGCTTCCATTTCTCCCCTCTACTGCCTTTCCCCTTTTGTAGAGAGGAGGGACAGGGCAAGAGAAGGACTTTTTCTTTAGGACAAGCTTAAGACATTGTAGCTGGTTTCTTGACCCAACACCAATTCCTAGAGCCCACAAACTCTTCTGTCTCTTCCTTGGAATAAGTGGTTGAATATCTTAAGAATCAATGAGGGTTTAAATCATTGTTTAGTAAAATTAACCTTCCTGGACATCAGTTTTCATCACTTTACACACACTCTGTTTGTCCCCAGTCGCTGCTATCACAATAACCAAATGGTTTGCAGCTCTCCCTGGAGTTATCTTTACAATACTTCCAAGTGCAGAATTATCCATCCTCCCCCAATATCCCATGCTCAGTTGTGCAGCCTCTTTCCTGAGGTGCAGGAAACTTTTTCTTTCCCTCCCTAGCTACCTCTCCCACTGCATTTTCCTTGGACAGAACAGATTTCCTTCCTGGCTTTCATTACAGCCCTTTCCTAATCCAAGGCTGACAAACCACCGCTCCCACTCCAGCCTCCCCTGTCCCTAGTGAGCTGACTTTAGTTGGAATACCCTGGGTGCTATCAAACAGGTCACACCAGTGATGATTTCAGAGTCAGAGAGAGCTTCCAAACAGCTTGTGTGTACCCTTCCCAGCAATCCAACAGCCAAAGGGCTGGGAAATACAAGGTAAAGGAAAATCAGACCTACTTAGGCATCGATGGCCTCAAGTCTCATCTGCCCAGGTGATGGCACATGGCTCTGGCAATGCTGGTTTTAGTTTGCTGCACTTGTTTGTATGAGTATAGACAAAGTTCATCAGCTCTCCTTATATTTGAGGGAGGATTTGGCCTGAAATAGCTTTGTGGTTTTTTCAGTTATTTGGTTTTCTGATTTGTTGGTCTTGCTGTTGAGCTGGTTGGCCCAGTTTATAATGCAGCCCTTCTCCAGCTGATCAAAGGCTGCTGCATTCATTTACTCACTCCCACATTTCATTAGTGAAGGGCACCTTTAAGAGGTTTTATTTTTTCTCACTCCAATTTGGGCATCATGAGCAAAACCACTCATCCCTTCTTACATCTTGTTTACATTTTTGTTTTAATTGTTTATGTTCTGGTACCGCTAAGAAATTTAAATGGTATCTGGTTTGGCTACTTTGGTTCAGTTTGAGGCAAGGGAAAAACTGCCTTCAAAGAGCCTGTGGTCTAGATGCACACATGGTAGAAGGGACTTTTATGCCCTTCACATTATGTGGGGGCTTCTCAGTTACACAAGTGACTGAGGAGGTTGTCAGAGGTGGAAAGTACACCCTGGCTTCTCAGACCTTCTCCTTGCTGGGTTCAGCTTGTCTCCTGCCTTACTTCAATGAAAATGTTTTTATCTCAGCCTTTATTAAGAAGCTGCATCATAAATCTTTCTCTGTCCCTCTTGGTTTTGCCACGTGCTTTTTAATCGAAGCTGATCTTAAGGAAATCCCACATATGGGAAAGCAGGGGCAGGATCTCTGTGTTCACTTAGTGCCCGGTTGGGGTTGGGTCACAGGAAGGACCCTGCCTAGGGCAGAGGGGGTGACTTGTGTCAGAGGTTCCCTTCTGTAATCCCCCACCAGTCCTGTCACTCTTAGTTTCTGCTGCTATTGCTATTTTTAGGCTGTGACTTCTTATTTAAAGGCTTCCTACTATTCTTTTTCTGTCCATTAGGTCTTGACTTCCTTATAACCCTCTATCATCTTCAGACAAAACTGTCTTACAGCTACGGCCAGAAACATAAGCAGCCTCCCTGGATCTTCTATTTAGTCCCTGTGTCCATCAGTCTGAAAGTTTGCCTCTGGCCATTCTCGAAACATCTCCAGCCCGTGGTTTTATGCAATCTGCCTCTGCAGAGTTCCTTATTCATATCTTGGTCACCTCCCAAGTAACAGAGTTCCCCTCTCTGATGGGTGTTGAAGATTTGATTACAAGGGTGAACTTAGCTGGGGATGATGTGCAGCAACCTTCTCCCTGCACGTTGGTGTGTCTCAAGCACACCCATCCCACTGTCCTGCTCTATGAGCATGTGCATCCCCAATAAATGCTCAGTACCACAGAATTTAATGAGTTTTCCCACAAAATGGGTCATCCTTCTGTTTCCATTGAGATGTTTTCATGGAGGCAAGGAGAGGGGACAGAGAGGGTTGCACTGGGGAGAAGTGGAATTGCTGCATATCCTTGAAACATAGAGTGGTCTGGAGAAGACCACGTGATGGGATGAGTGCAGAGGAAAGGTGGAGGAAGTGGAGGAAATCCCAGCTGCTTGTTCACATAAAGGGTTCCTCTGACTCGGGACATCTGTAACTTGTGAAGGACACGGCTCAGTAACATACCTCTTGTTGTTCTGCAGCGTTGGCTCCCCTTGTATCCCTAAGCAGAAAGCCTTGGGAAAAAGAGATGTCCAATGGAGAGCCAAAGGAGGTTTTTTCCAGGGTGACCCCTGAGTCCTGCAGACAGCAAACACCTCACACTTGTAAATCTGTCGCTTCCCTCGCAGCCCCTGTTTCTGTGCATGGTGTTAAGGGCCTCAAGGTCTCTGAAGCTGCGTTTCTTTTTATAGGTGAAACCTGAAACAGGCAATACCCCATGGGCAGAGCCTGTTTGTAATTTCAGATTGTGCATTCCTCCTCCTCCTCCTCCAAAGCCCTTGCAGCCCCTTTTCATCATCTCAGCATCGCTTTTTTTAATAATAAACATGCCTGACCTTTTTCCTCCTTATTTTTTCCCCCTCACGTTGAGGACACACACCCTGAGTCAGAGTTTCAGGTTCGCTGTGCTCAAGGCAGCTGAAAGGGGATGCCCCAGTCCTCAGCTTTGGTTTAAGATCTCAGTGGCCATTGCAGATAGATCATTCCTGACATTTTGCTGTGCTCTTGCAATAGCATCTGAGCATCTTCTAAAGATAAGAGATGTTTTGTCTTTCCAGATTCCTTCTTATCACCTCTAAAGCCCATTTCTCAGAGTTGTTTGAAAACTCTTTTCTCTGTCATACAGTCACTATCCCACCTTGCTTAAAGGTCAGTGATGAAGGTTTGTTCCTGCCTTTTGCTATGCTCAGGGAACTCTTTTTTCATAGTATTTCTTTTTAATGTCCAAGCATTTCTTCCAAAACAGTATTTCAATGGTCATTTATACTGTCCGGGTAGAAAACTGCTTCATAAAAAAAAATAATCTTTTTTTGACCCTCAGCATAGGTGATAATGAACAAGGAGTTTTCAGAGCAAACCTCTCACTTTCAAGAAAAACGATTTTCCTGCTGTCTTCTGGCAGGAGCCAGAATTAGAGTAGATCTCAGTATTTGAAGCCTAGGACTAGATAAAATAAATAGAAAATTCAGAGAAGATGAGAGAAATCTGTCAATGTCTGGAAATGAGCTGGATCATCCAGTAGGTTTTTTGCCATCTCTATTGTATCTAATACTTGGGGTTCCTCTGAACTGAAGCTGTGTAAATAGCTGATTGTTTCCATCTGCTTGCATTGCCAAAAAAAAAAAGGATAGATGGAAAATAAGTTAGATGCAGCAAAATATTCATTATTTGACTCAAATTAAAATATTTTAGGTTGAAAACCGAATGGGTAAAATTAATGCAACTTTTTTAAGAGCAATGTTTCAATTTTGTTATTTAAAAGATCTGTTTTGAAGATAGTTCTGGGAATGTTCTGGGAACATTTACCAAAACATTTGAGCAAATTTAACATGAATCCATGAAATGTTTCCATCATTGAATCTGCATAGTTCTTAATTCTTTTTCTTCTCAAATGTTGTGTTTCCCAACTCAAGCCTTAACCGTCCACAATTTCATTATCCCCTGCATGTTACTGAAGTAGTCAGAGTTATTTCAGCTCTCGATAACAAGTGGGTGGGTTGTGCTTGAGCAGAAGTAGATTTCCTCTGTCATCTTTTTGTGGACTTTGGCTGTGTGGCAGGAATCCATATGTCTTCCACGTGGACTGTGTTTAAACATATAGCTCTGCTCTGCTCTGGCTTGTTGCCTTGCTGGGAAGCCAAGTTCAGAGGCATGTGCTGTGCATGGGACAGAGTTCCTCTAACAGCTATTTCTGTTGGGTCTTGTCATTGTACCAAGTTTTTGTAGTCATTCCTCCTTTGACTTCCCAAGTAGAATTTTCCTTTCTCTACCCCATCATTGACTCATCCTTTGTTTGAGTAAGTCACTAAAGAGATGAGGTTGGAAAGAACATCAGGAGGTCACCTTGTCCAACAGCTTGCTCACAGCAGGGCTAAGAGGCAGCACAAGAGAACCCACCAGTCCTAACAATAACTTCAGGGATACTTATTTTCTACCCAGGCAGCCAGAACCTGTTGTGATGGTCCAAAAAGGGGAAAGAAAGAAAACTTGGTTAGGAAATGCTGTCAATGATGGTGTGCTCAAAGACAAGATTCCCCAACCCAATGAACACCAGCACTCTACTTGCATCCTACTTGTTCCTTTTGCCAATGAAATGTAGTTTTACCTGCTTCTGAGAACATAGAGAGCTAAATACCAGTCCTCATGAATCACTCGTAGGTATTGCTCTTTATACCCTTTCTCTTTGTATGAAGCTACTACACTATTGAGATTCTGCAGTGAATGTGAATAGAAAGCTGAGTGTGCACGACCAAATCAAAAGCATCACACTTTGTTCACAGATTCACATATCAACTTCTACAACTCCTACATATGATTCTGAAAAAAATTACAAGCCAGAATATTCAAGCACATATAATACAGTGAATTCTCTTCCCATTACACTAGCAAAACTTTAGCAATACATACTTTTGGACTTTTTTTTTTTAAGTAACTTCTATTCATGTGGGCAAATAGACTAAATTGTCTATAAATTTATACAGAGTACCTGTCTTAGGGAATCTCAGCCTAAATATTGGCAGTGAGATGGTAATAAAATGTTATTAGAAGCTACTCTTGTTTTCTTATGAAAGAGAATTGACCTTTGATGCCAATACTGAGATACACTCACAGAAACCATAAGTATTGTTTTCTTTTCTGTAGATCCTTATGAGAAAAAGGGTTCGTTTATTGAAAACAAGCTGAATTTCAACACTTCACCACCTTCATGGTTGCTCTTAGCCAGAGGAACGTGGTCTCTCATCTTGCAGCTCCTATAGAAACACAATGCTGGGGAATTCATATATTTCCCTCTCCTGCAGTTTCTCACTCTAGCATCAGTGTTGGGAAATACATACTTGGTTCAGGATTGTTGTTACAGTTCATATGACCTCCAGTTTGCCAGCAGTTCAGTTTTGAGTGGAGCTAGTGATGCTGTTTTGCTGTACAATGCACCGTTCAGCATCTCCCCAGGTGTTTGGTTCATTGCTGTTGCCTATTTTAACTCTCTGGTGATGTGTATCCAGGGTGATCAGGGAGGAGCAGGTGTTCCGGGAGATATCGGCTTCCAAGGAGACAAGGTAATTGTTTTTCTTTGTCAGTTTTGTTCCCTGGCATAGTAGCATGTGTGGCCACCAGCTTCTCAGCTCATCCTAAGCCCCGAGGAACTGGGACTAGCTGCATCCTGCTGCCAGGTTCCCCTGCTGGGATAGTTCTCACATGAGGCACACGGAGCCTTTCTAACGTTCACATCAATGTATGGGTTTTGTTGTTACTCATAATAAAAGCAGTTCTACTGGGGGGTTGCTGTAAAAGGGGCCATATCCATGCAGGAATTGGAAGTGCTGGGATGGGGTTGGTGTGGGGATGGGTGTGAATGTGTGGGGTCCGTTGGCTGCAGACTCGGAGGTTTTGTCTGCTCGGTGCAGCAACTCACACCCTGACCCTGTGGAGCACTTAACACAGTGTGTAGCTTCCAAGCAAATGACTTCTCCCCTGTGGCCACAACCTGATACTGTCTTCAGCTGAGTGATGTTGTACTTTGCACTGGGGTGGCTCTGAACCACAACGAACTGCAACAGCTCATGTTCTTCAGGGTTAAATTCAGCCCTGGCTTCAACAGAAACATCTCACTGACATCAGTACAACTGTCCCAGCTCCTTGCAGGGCTGAGTTCAGCCCTTAGAAAGTGCTCCTCTCTCTGCTGCACAGGAGGTGGAGCCTGAGGAATTGGTGGGGTTTTGGTGCTTCATTGTGTGTTCTGAAAAAATGTGTCTCTCTCTCAGGGCAGCCAGGGTTTGCCTGGGGTCCCTGGGGCACGAGGGAAAGCAGGGCCCCTGGTAAGTAACTGAGCATCCTCTGCTTCCCACTCTCCCTTCCTAAAGGTTCAGTGCCCGGCTGGAAAGACAGTCTGGCAGGAGTGTGCTGTTCTAACCAGGAAAGGCAACAGCCAGGAGCCAGCTCACTTTGCTCCATGTTTTTCTGATTTCTGCAGGGGAAAGTCGGTGACAAAGGTCCAGTCGGGTTTCCAGGACCACCCGGCCCTGAGGTATGTCCCACCACCTCCTTCTCACGTCTTTCCTTTCCTTGGTAGCTTCTGCAACACGTTTTCCTCAGCAAACCCACAGGATAACTCCTCTCCCCAGTCCGTTTGCCTCTGCAGCTGTAGCTCCTCCACGTCTGCAGCCTGGCATCCCGCTGAGCATCAGCTCGCTGATCAACACCCCTGTGGCACTTGAGAGGCTGTCAGAGATGCCTATCTCCTTTCCCCACTGGAGTTTCTAGCTCTCCAGCCACGCACAGACAGGCTCACACAGGGTTTTGATTAGGAAACAGATGCATGTAGCTGTTGCTAATTCATACAGAGAGCAAGAGCCAAGCACTTCATCCTCACACCCAGCCCCACAGAGGGAGGGGATGGCTGCCACTGCTGCTGCTCACCATGACACCTGAGCTCTGATACCAGCCCCAAACTGGTGTGTTCTGGGGTCAGAGCCTCTGCTAACGATGGGCAGATGGTTTGCTTCGGGACAATGGCACACTAGGGCTCCAGAGGCAGAAAGGGCTGTGCTGTGCTGTAGGATTTTCTGTTATGTAATGAATTGAGGTATACTTTTGTTCAAAGAGGGAGATGGGGCAGACTGTCCATCTTGTACCCTCTGGCCACCCTGCAGTCAGATTTCCAGCTACCATTTCAAGCCTTTTTCTTCCCAATCTTCCTATGCAAGTCCTATATGTAGCAGCTTGTCCTACTCTTCTTCAGAAAGATCAGTCCTCAGAAGTCATCTCTAACCTGGCTAACAAATGTCACAACCTGTCACCTCTCCCCATCTTTCTTTTTTTTAATGCCTTGGCAAACACTCACTGCAAAGCAGAACATCCTGTCATTTTGCAGAGGGAAGATCTCAAGCCTAAAAAAGTAAAGGGAGCTTCCAAAAGATATGAGAAAAGCCAGTGATGCACTGGAATAGAGCCCCAGACTGTCTCCCAGTCACCAACCAGTCTCTGTGGACACTGGTCTTTCTATTCACCATGTTGTCCTATGTCCCTTTTCATTCTTCAACTGCTTTTGTGGGGCAGAACATCCATTTCTTGAATGTTTCTCACTTTCCACTTACCCTCCCCTTTTCAGCTTTAGGACTTCACTTCTCTGCTAGAATATGAGGGTACATGAGTGGTGATGAGGTAGGGAGGATCAAGATGGGTTCATGACCCGTTCTAGATCTCGTGCTTTCCTGTTTTTTCCTTCCACTTCTTGTCATGGATATTGTGGAGGATTTTTTCAGTTTTTTCCCCTACAAAATACCATTTCAAGTAGAAAAAGACTCTTACTGCCCTTACCAAAAAATTGCCACAGTGATACCTTAGATGCAGGATCAGCTTCCCCCGGCACATTGTCATTTTTCCCTTTCATAAGCAACCAGACAACATCTGCAAGATGCTGGGGAGCCACTTCCAGCAGAACTGATGATCTGGTTTCCCTTCATCAGTGTTCTGGTATTTTGCTGGGTCTGGAAGAGCTCTCGCTTGAGCGCTGCCACTTAGCAATCGTTCCTCTTTGTTGCTATTGGAAATAACCACAGATTCCTTTGTTTCCTCAGCAGAGGGCTGGTGGGTGGAAAGGAACCTCTGCCTGGCTGAAGGGAGCAGCTAATGAGCATGTCAGCACCTTTCCTAATTCCTCGCCTGCTTCCCTTTGTCGCCGGGCGTGTGGTTCCTTCTCACAGCACTGAGATTATGCGCTGACTCATAAAGATTAATTAAAACCCAAACTGCTGGGTTCAGCCCTGTGATGACAGGGAGGCCCTCACAGCAATAAATCTTGTAGGAAGATGGACCTAAAGGGAACTGGCTGCTGGGGAGAGGCTGCTCTTGAATCAAATTGATAGCGCCGCTGCCATTGTCTTGTTGCAGTCCCTCTGGAAGCTGCACCAGGGCCCACACATGGACCCTGACAGCACATGACAAATGTCTCAGCCCTTAGCCCTTAATTAAAACTCTCACAGTGGCTGTCACAGAATCACAGAGTGTTGGGGATTGGAAGGGACCTCGAAAGATCATCTAGTCCAACCCCCCTACCGGAGCAGGATCACCTAGAGCAAGTTGCCCAGGAACTTGTCATCTGAAGCTGGCTGCAAAAGTCCACCCGTACACCCTGACTATTTCTCCTTTTCTCCAGGGCTTCCCAGGTGACATTGGCCCACCAGGAGAAAATGGTCCTGAAGGCCTGAAGGTGAGTGGAGCAGAAACTGAAGCTCTGTGTGGGGAGGGAAGCAGCCAGAGAAAACAAAGTAGTGGGAAGGGGGGGAGAGAGAAAGCCTTGGAGATTCCTAAAGATTGTCCTGGCAAGTGTTCCAGCTTGGTCTGTTTGGCTTGAGGTGCCTCCAAGTGCAGGGTTTTCTTTTTTTCAATTTTTTTTCTGTAACAGAATTGACATTGGATGGTGGCCTGTGGCTGTGAAAGAGACTTTCTCATTTTAATTGCCCTTCTGAGCTTATGTTTCTATTTTCTGAGTATCTTTTCCTTTGGCTCATTCTCAGGGAAAGCCAGGAGCACGAGGTTTACCTGGGCCGAGAGGGCTGCCTGGACAAGAGGTGAGTGTCCTCAGACCAAAAGGGGATTGCATTTAAAGAATAATACAGAGTTTTGAAGATTAATGCATGCTGAAATGGTGCCTGCACTCAAAATCCTCCTGTCCCTCTGAATCTGGAAGCAGATGCTTATATCCAGTGATCAGAGACCTGCTGAAGAGGAGCTTCCCCTAAAGTTGCAGTCCTGTGATGTTTGCTTCCAGTCACTGCTGGCATCTGCTGAGCCCAAACCCTGCATTGGCTTTTCTTTTAAAGCCTATTCTCAGAGCAGATGTTAATGCCCTTTTCCCTGCACGTCCCCTTGCACAGGCATGCCCTGACCTGGCTTTTGCTTTTTGGTCCTTTTAAGTGTTTTCTTTCAGCTGTGAGACCTGCAGACTCCACTGTCACATAGAGCAAGATCCTTTAGTCAAAAGGGGACAGAAATTGAAATCACTGTTCTGCAAAAACCCACTTGTCCCAGCACCTCAGAGCTTGCAGCTTTCACTCACCACTTCACATGAAAACTTGGAGCTCCATTCCCCTCACAGTCACTGAGAAGGGACAATTGTCATTGGTTGAACTGTCATTGATTGAATTGTCCCAGAGCTGCAAATACTGAACAGCAGCAGCAGAGGTAGATTAAGGCCCTCTGCTTATCCTCTTATATCTCCAGAGACTTTAATGTAGTTTCTTCTTCTCCCATAGCCCATTGTAAGCTGTTTGTCCAGAGCCATGAGATGCTGTGCAAATAGTGCACACGTGGGCAGGAGCTTGTTCTAATAGCACTAATAATTCCTAACTTTTTTTTCTGAGAACTCTTTTGCTTGTTCTCTGAATGGGATTAATGCAAATTAGCTCATTTATTTGCACTGAAATAGGGGGGAAAAAAATATTCTAGGCAATTTACAAAGGGATTGGAAGCCATGCATTCCAGGTTCAGGCAGGCATGACCAAGCTGCCTTCAATTTACTCTAGTTAGTGAGTGCAGAAGTAAGACTGAAGACATGGACATGGAGTTTGACATGAGCTGTGCTGGAGGATTCTGGATGTGCACCAGACCACACCAGTGCCTTTGGGGCTGCTACCCGAGGTCAAGGCTGTGGGTTACAGCATCTTTAGAAAAGTGGCATGTTGTGGGTGGTTTGGCTGAGCCCATTGAGCTGGGTTCCTGACTCCCAGTCCCATCTTCATCCCGCCAGCTCGTGCCACTTCATTACCACGGCTGACCACCTAAATGAGAGCAGCCACAACGGCGGCTGCCAAGGGCGCTTTTAATTTCTCTCTTGGCAGTTGGTTTTAGACACTTGAGATAATTTTTGTGAAGCTTAATTGAAGGTCTCCTAGAAACTGTAGATCTGATCCTATCATGATGGAAATTGGTGTAGAGCCAAGGGAGAGGACCGAGTCCAATTGCTGTGTGAGATGTTGAGATGGCTCCATCCTGCAGCATGTGTAGTCCCATTTGAAAGCAAAAGGGAAACCTTCATACAGTTGCCAAATGGTTCTGTGGGAAACTTTGCAACACCCTTTTTGTGAGGCAAAAAAAGAAAGAAAAAGAGTAGAGAGCTCTACAGCATTCGTATCCCTGCCAAATCAAATGGAGCAGAGTCATATGAGCATGTCCAGGGAACCCTATGGGCCAAATCCAGCCCATGATAGACCCAATCAACTGGTGTTGGCTTTGGTCAAATTTTGGATGGCCTTTACTGGCAGAACCTGAGTTTAGATTATTTTTTCTGAGATGGGGAAGGGAGATGAGAAACCTCAAAGACTCTGAGCTGCCTGCTCTGAGATTCAGAAGGACTCTTGTTAAAATGTGACAGCTGAGCACACAGCAAATCTTTCATTCTTGCTGCATGGTGAGGCCAAATTTTGTCACTACTTTGCCTTTCATGTTAATTTCTTTTCCCCTCAGGGAGATGAAGGACCCTTAGGACCACCAGGAGTCCCTGGTCCAGAGGTAGGTTTCAGTCGTTTCCTCAGTTACTACCAGTTCTGTTGACCTTGCAATGGAACTGTAGCTAAATGAACATAAAGTTTCAAACCTCCTGGTTTGGGGAGGGATCTGCCCTTCTAAGAAATATTGCCTTGTCCAGGGCTTGGTCCAACTGCTTGGTCCAGGATGGCTGAAAGTCAAGGAAGTGTCTTGCACAGGGTATTGAGTAGGACTCTAATTTTATGACTTACTTAAAGTTTCAGGCCTTGAAAAACCCCTCTAACATTTAAATAGTTCATCCTCAAGAGAAAGCAAATTGACTAGAAACCATCTCTGCAACCAGCCCTGATGTTTCTTCCTTGATTTATGGTATTTTTCAATGAGTAGAGAGAAAAGCAAGAAAAAAGACCAGATAGTGAGAGAGTCCTTTTTGACCTCTGCATCACTCTGACCACAGTGACATTCCACAGAGACACAGTTAGAAAAGGAAAAAAAAAGAAAAAGAAATATTATATGCCAGCTCAGGATTTTGTAATGGTTGTGCACAGAATTGTCATTGCAGGATAGTAAAATATCTTGAAAATTGGTGTCTGTGCTGGAGCTCCTAGGTGGATCAGAAGATAAATGTTTTATCTTGCATTTCCTCCACTCTTCTGGTAGACACTTTTATTCCTTCCTGGAGCAACATAATGAATCCAGTCTCTCTAGGGACTGGGACAGCACTGTAAATGTTCTTCTAGCCAAAGGGAAGGCTCAACAAAAGCCTTCTGGCCTGCAGGTTTATTTCTGCTTTTCTGATCTGTAGCTAAATGCCAGCCTGGCTTCACCCCCTGTAGGGACAGTCCTACCTCCAAATCCTCTCTGGATACCAGGGATGGAGCCCATAGAAGCTTGGATAGCCAAGTCCCTGCCAACACCAGGAAAGTACCATCTTTCAATGGTCAGACTGCTGGTATCCTCTGGCATTGCTACAAGAAAACTTCTGGAAATAGAATAAATCCAGCTGAATGTGGCACATAATGAACTAAAGGACAGCAAAAAAAGCCTTTGTATTGGTTGATTATAGTCCATGCATGGTCAAATCACTACCCCTGGAGTGGTTTAAAAGCTGTGTAGATGTGGTGCTTATGACATGGTTTAGTGATGAGCTGACAGTGCTGGGTTCATGGTTGGACCTGATGATCTTAAAGGTCTTTTCCAACCTGAATGGTTCTATGATTGCGTTTCTGATGTGATGTTTAAGCAATTAAGGTGCCCCATATAGTTTCACAGACACATGGCTGTGACCAAGGGCAGCTGCTGCTTTTTATGTTTATTGGTTTTCTGTGTATTTCAGGGTCGATCTGGGCGGAAGGGATTTCCAGGAAGACCTGGTCCTGATGGTCCAAAGGTGAGGAAAGAGTTTGTTCATGATCAGGGAAGCAGTGGGTGGAAAGGATGAAAGGAATAGGGAAATATCTTTTCTCAACTTTACCATGCTCCAAGCCTGGGGTGCTCATTCTGGAGAGAACAGAAATGGAGGTTTTCTCTTTTTCTCTGAATGTTGGGATCTCAGCTTCTGCTTGGTATCTCCAGCAAAAAGACTGATGATGCATTATTTTAATCCATGTGCTTTATTCTAAACAAGCGTGTTCCTCCTTTTCTATTAACCAGCTCCCCCCTCCATCATCTCATCTTATTTTCCATTGCTCCTCCACGGTTTTGTTCTCAAACAATGCACATCATTCCTATCTTTGCTGCCTAATTAGCAGCAGGAGCCATCCCAGGGCAGCCCTCTCCACAAACCCACACTCAAAAGAGGAAAAACCCAACAGAAACAGCCTCTTCAAACAGTAAATAGCCAAAGTGTGGTCTGGCAGCACAGCTGGAGTCTCTGCCTACTGAGAAAATACATCTGCCAATACCCAGAGACAATCCTGCTCATCAGTGAGTCTGTCCAGGGGCACTCCACCAGCCTTCAAGAGCTGCCACAGCTGCCCTTACCCCTGGTGGGTTTCAAGTTCTCCTCCTCCTGCTTTTCTCTTCATCCTCATTTTTCCCATTCTCTGAATTTCTCTCATCCTGGACCATGACTTATCTCGTGTAGGTTCTTTCTGGGGTTTTCATATGGATGCTCCATGTGACAGTGATGTGCCCGTGTTTGAGGTTTTGCAAGAGCAGAATCAGGGTGCAGCATTGCCTGGGAATATTTGGATTGTCTTTTATTTGTGATACTCCCATGAGCAGGTGGATTTTCTTGGATCCCTTCTCCTCCTGAATGTGGTCATTCCAGAACTACAACCCCCCATGGTGTCTGCACTCTTGCTTTCCCTTGATGCTCCTCAAATCCTTTGGTTAATTGAGGTCCTTTTCTACTCTCTTCCCACTGCTGATGTGTTTCTATCTTAATCTGTCTGGTTTACTTAGTCTTTCAGATTGAAATGTTATGGATCAGAAACACCTCAACTTCAGGAGCATCCCTGATGAGAACTCATGCCTTTTTAAACATGCAGATAAAAGAGCCAGGACTGGGCTATGACAGCTTATGTTTCAATATCTGAGTTTGGTTTTGTGCAGATTATTTTACCACAGCAGGACTAGCTTCTTTTGGGGTATTTCACACCAGAACAGCAAGTGTTTGCTCCATGTTTGTGTCACCTTTGGATTATCTTTCAAGTCATAGTTGGTTCTGTAAGATGCTGCTTCTTGCAGATTTTCCACTATTCACACACAACAGCCCAAATCATGGCTGTACAAAGAGTCCCACTGTACTGAGGGTCTGACTGGGAGCACCAGGTAACCCATGTGCCTTGTCTCTCCTTGTCCTGCAGGGTGAACCAGGAAACCGTGGCCGACCAGGGAAAGTTGGTGAGCAGGTAAACTCCTTGTTTTCCTTGTCTGTTTGATGATCTCCTATGTGCAATGTCTCCAAGATGACCAGAGTGCAGGCAGAGGACAGTGGCCAGGAGCTTCTGAGCACCTCAAACCTGTCCATAGTCCTGGTGCTTCAGCTGGGGTGCTCTTAGTGTGGCTGAAGCTCTTGGTGAACAGCACTGACAGTGACCATGGTGGCTATTTTAGACTGGAGGTTCTTCCATAGGCAGAGTGCTCTGATCAAGCCACAGTCCAGGTGGATGTGCTGTGAGCAGGACAGCACATATGGCCAGCTGTGCTGCTCAAGGAGGCAAAGCCGTGGTCAGGAAAGAGATGGTGACTTTCTGTGTATTCCTCTTAGCCCAAAAAGGGCAATTCCCAGCCTTTGCCAATGTAGGTTTTATGGGCAGGATCCTCTGGTTTGGGTGCTGGGCTGCTTTGACTCCCACTGGATTTTTTGGTGAGCAGAGGAGGCAGAAGCTGAAGAAAACAGACCCTGGGGAAGGGAGTCACTGGGCTGCATTTCACTGTACTGCAAGAGAGAACGTTCTGCTGAGCTAGCAAGGGACATGCAGCAGAATCCTTGCAGGCTTCAGGGGAACCACAGGCATCAAGGAAAAAGAAACAATCGTTCCCACGTCTCTGTCATCAAAACCAACCAACTTGTCCACCACTAACCCTGAAATTGCAGCCATGAAGCCTCCTACATGTTCTGTGCATTCCTGTATGACCACACCAAGCTGGCTGCAGCAGCTGGCCCTGGCCAAGAGGATTGTGCTTCCCAGCTCAGCTGCTCTTCCCAACACTTTCCCTGCTGGATGGTCAACAAGTTTGGCCTGTTTAGCTTGTCAGCCTCTTTGGCTCTTCTTTCCCCTGTATGCATCAGCCACTTCTGTGGCTTTCACACCAGGTTAGTCCAAAAGACCAAGATGGATTCTTTTCAGTACCAGCAAGCTGAAGAGTCTCAGTATACACAAGGATAGTTATTTCTATTTGGATATTAGAGCCATTTCTACATTATGGTTAATAAGTTACCCAATGAAGAGCAAAAACTGAAGAAGCAAAGTTGTTCAGCACATCTGAGTTCTAGTTGCAGCTTTATCAGATTCTACAGCATCTCAAGCAACACCTTCCAGTGCTCTGTGCCTCAGTTTCCCCTTCTTTAAAAGGCATAAGACAGCTCTGAACAGTGCTTAGCACAACGCCTCCTATTCTCAGGCAGCACCTATGAATGCTGTTGTATTACAGTTAAAAATTAATATTTAGAAGTGCTTTGAGAGTCTTAGCAAGAAGTTGTCCTTGAAGGACAAAGCGTCATTAGGATTATTATTCTTTAATGTCCCTGAGGACTGATTTTGGATGAAAACTGTAGGCATTGTTCACTGAAAAATAAACCACAGCTGGCCTCTGCTGACACCCAAACCAGCACAGGGGTATGAAAGCTGCCTGTATTATTCTTAGTCAATTAGTCTCTGTCTAGAAATATCACCCAGAAAGAATTTCCATTTCCATACCAGTCAAGCCATTAGAACAAAAACATCATGCCAAATTACTGAGAAATAACCTCCTTTACTGAGCAGTGCTGGAGTGTTGGGGTTTCATTCCTTCCTCCACCCAAGCTTCAGCATTTGGTGTTGGGGCTGGGTTGCTTTATGCAGAGCTCTGAAAGGTTGGTCTACCCAGGTCACTTGGCACTAAGAGACATCTTCACCTCATCTCTCTTTTCTCTTGTGGAGGTCTTGATGTTTTCTATTCCATGGCCACAATAAGAGTGGTCAGACTTTTCCAACTTGCTGCTCTGCCCTCCATATGGATTCCCTCTGGTGGAAATCATCCTTCCCTGAGGTGGAAACCCTCAGCATAGCAGCATGAGGAAAGATCAGCCATCCATCTCATTGGAGAACTCTTCCCTTTCTTAGGGACATCTGGTTAGGGAAACATGGGAGTTTCTCTAAGGTTTCCAATGGCACTTGAGCTCTCATTGGAAAAATGAGGTTTTAAGCCACAGGGCAGCCCCTGATGTGTTGTTTTTCCATTGCAAGGACACTGGCTCAAGAAGTTCATTCATAAGATGCTTGTTGTCTTCATATGCTGGAAGGACTCCATCTGCTGAGCTCCCCTGTACCCTGGACACGTGTGATTTAACCCTTCCTTGCCAGTAGATGGAGGCAGAAGAATATGAAGAATACAGGACCTCTGACCCAGGCCACCAGCCTTCCTGTTCCAGAGCTGGGAGGGCAGAGCAGGAGGATGTCACCCAAATGTCCACATTACAGGTCAGACAGATCTGTGGGAGAAGCAACACCCTGCAGCAGACAGGAGAGCACACTGGGGAAGGGTGCAGCAAGCCATGGACCCCCCTGCTCTGCACCAGCAACTGAAGAGTTGTGCCAGCTGAAAGAGGCTACGGTTGAACCTTAATGGGAATGAGGAGGTCCTGTCATAGCAGGAACAGCTTTTTGAATCCCTCCTCCTGCACAAGCAGTGACAGCCCTGCTGCCTCACATGGTGATGTTCAGGTCAGCCATGCACCCCTCACATCGTGCTGGGAAGGGCAGAAGCTCCAAGGCCCCTTGGGGAATCTCTTCCTTCGAGGGAGAAGCATGTGCTCCCAATATCAGAAGTTATTCCAAAATAACCTGTCCAAGGAAATCGGCACTACTGATTATCTCCTTAATGTATTTTCCTTGTGGTGCCCTTACAAAGGAGGGATGTGCTGTCATGTCAGCTTTGCAGGTGGGATCTGACATGTGGAGATATGGATGGACTTGACTAAGGTCAAGTGGGTCACCAAGAAGCGAGCAGGGAATGGCAGCAGCATCTCCCATGTCTTAGAGCAGCATCTTTCCCAACACATTTACCTTCCCCTCCAGAGCATCTTTCTGAGCCGCAGACCTCTTGTTCAGGGATGTACAGGCACTGTAGCCTCCTTGACCTGACAAAGTGTCTTGTCAGCACGTCTCCATCTTTCCACTCCCCAGAGGGCACTGGGAGCCCAACGCTGCCCCAGGGCATGGCCGAGCCCGGTGCAGAGGGGGTTAAACCACATGGCTTTTCTTTGCGGGTCAGAGCGTCCTCCCTTAAACTGTGATATTTACTGTTTTACTTTCCCTTTCTTTCATCTGAATGGGAGGATTGTACATTTACTCCCTCCCGTCCTTTGTCCCTGGTTTGTTTTGTTTTGAGTTCTAGGGAACCAGTAAAACAGAAAGGCCACGATCGGTTCCTGCTGGGAGCGACTGGCGGTCCCGTCCCTGGGAGACCCTGCTCATGCTGGGCTCCCCTTTTGGTTGTTTCTCTTAAATGGGCTCTGATTTATGCAGGGCTTCATTGCTGACTTGCTCTCTGTTGATGCAGCCAAGAGGGGGGGCTTAATTATGACAGGGCTGGACAATCAATGGGGAAAGCCAGACAGGAGTTAGGAATTACAACCCACCACCCCTCCCTTTTCTCTCCCCCTCCAAGCCCCCAGCAACTTTTTAACAATCTCCATCCCTTTTCCGCCATGCTCTTGGCTGGCCTGAATCAGGAGCGACATGCTGAACTCCCCGTCTAATATAAATGTTTTACATTCCTTCCTGTAGACTGTGGGCCTTTATCCGGGCAGCCACCACTGCTGGGACTTCACGTGCACCACTACACACGCTGCCTGGGGTCGGGTTTGGTGCAGGGCTTCTTTCCCAGCCTGGGAACCTAGGAAAAACGTGTTCTGCCCCAGCCATCTTAGTGTCACGGCCACAATTCCTGTCTGCTTTGATTTAATATTTGCCACCAGTGGCTTTTCTGGTTCTCTAAACCTAAATCTTTTGCTGCTTGTGTTCCTTTTGGTGTCTATCCCATTTTGGCCAGTGAAGAATATTGTTACCAGTTGGTTTATATAATCCAAATAATTTACCGAGATTTATTCTGCCTCAACGTATCTATCTACTAGTGGTAGGACTTGGGGGAATGGGTCAAAACCAGAGGTGGGTAGCTTCAGATTAGACACTAGGAAGAAGTTCTTCCCCATGAAGGTGGTGAGATACTGGCACAGGTTGCCCAGAGAGGTGGTGAAAGCCCCATCCCTGGAAGTTTTTAAGGCCAGGCTGGATGGGACTCTGAGCAACCTGATGTAGTGGGAGGTGTCCCTGCCCATGGCAGGGGGGTTGGAACTGGATGATCTTTAAGGTCCCTTCCAACCCTGACAATTCTATGATCCTATCTGGATTTGTGTCTGCTTGCAGGCACAGCAATGTTGGTTAACTTAGCCCAGAGGGGCAGTATTGGCTGCAGACACCTCAGAGCTACTGTGCTGGAAGTGTGGCTACGTCACAGGGTCCCTGCTCCATCATGACCAGGCCATGGGATGCTCCTCCTGCTGGGTGCTTGAGGAGTAGTGACATCTCTTGAGCAGAAACATGATGTTCCAGTGCAGACAGAATTTTCCTTGGAGTCGGGGTGAAAACAGGGCCCGAAATTTTGGCTGTGCTCCCCTTCCATCATGACGTGTACCCGCAGAGCAGATGCAGTGCTTGCCTCTACCCTGCTCACGTTGGCAGTGCCAGCAGGTTTCTGCAGAAGCTGTGATAGCAAACGGCCCATCTGTGACAGTGAGAGGGGTGTCAGGAGGACATTGGGTTCATGGGCTGCTGGGTATGCTGAGATTGGTGCTCTGCAAACCATCTGCAGAGCTGGCTGGGAAGCACAACCACTGTATATCCCTTCATGACCCAGACTCCTGAGAGACTTTTTAGGGCGGGAGCTGATGCTGCCATGCACAGCCTGTCAGATTAGCCTTCAAGCCCAAGTTTGGCTGTGCAATGTCCCTCTGAAGTGTTTTTTAAATGGTCTCATTTTGAATGGTCACCACATTTGCTGCTAGAGCAAGGATGTCTCTCTTCTTCTGCAGGCGCTGACCTAAGTAACCCAGAAATATCTTAAAGAGAGTGTCCTCCCAGGGAAAGAGAAAGGTCTGCAGGTTTTCTGAGAAATGGGAAATGAAGGAACAGGGTTATTCTTTCTTCCTTTATTACCTTATTTTTGCCTAGCAATGCATTTTCTTGTTTTACCTCATTGCTTTGCCATTCTCTCCTCTGCCTTATCATTTGTCTTCTTTATGGCCTTGGGCTACTGGAAAACTTCAGCAACTGGATACAGTTATCAGCACTTGTGTCTAATTGAGAGGCTAATTGATTCAGCAGCCTTCAGCAATGCCACCCAGTGGCAACCTTGCCCATGCAGATATTGCAAATTTTCCTGTTCTCCCTTTGGTTTCTGCACTGGGCAACCTGCAGCTGAGTCCTGCCCTGATTTGCTCCTGCTTTGGTCCTACACATCTTGTCCATGCAGCCTGGCCACAGT
This sequence comes from Brachypteracias leptosomus, assembly GCA_013401335.1. Classification (NCBI taxonomy): domain Eukaryota; kingdom Metazoa; phylum Chordata; class Aves; order Coraciiformes; family Brachypteraciidae; genus Brachypteracias; species Brachypteracias leptosomus. The sequence goes on from VYZX01004337.1 coordinate 259,417, forward strand.
GACACAGGGACTGCTTCAGCTTTGGACACAGCAGAGACCATTTCAGTGCTGATGTCAGAAGGGTTGGTGACATCAAGTCCCTGATGGGACAGTGGAGCTTTGCTGGCAGTTGTTTTCCCATGATTAATCGATAGTTCTGCTATAACTGACATCATCTCTGGATGAATTTCTAACACAAGCATCTAACTCCAGGCTCTGACATACCCACCGAGCTCTTTGCCTTCTCTTGTGGGTTTTTCCAAAGACTTTTCACCTGGATGTTGCTCCCGTGTCAGGGTGTGACAAGGGCTGCTCAGAGCAGAGTGTGTGTGGCTGCTCCCTGCGAGAGGCAAAGCCAGCTGAGCGTCCATGTGAGAGATGCTTTTGTTAAGCCCATCAGCAAGCCTCATTGAGGAGCTCCTGTCTCCAGTAGTGTTCAAAGGATGGCATTTAATTGCACCACGTGAGGAATGTTAATGCATGAAGCCTCTCAGTGTTTTGGAGTCATCGTCAGAAGCTGTTTCCCCTAAAAGTCATCGGAGAGTGACCCGCATTGTGCTTTATGTCTCTCAATAGGTCTGCTGAGCCTCACACATACAGGGGTGGCAATGAGACTGGTTATTTTCTGCTACAGCTTTAGGTTGTGAGAATAACTTCATGGAGAGAGAGGTTTTTGCTGGTAGGGGGAGTTGCACAACCCACGAGCAGGCTGCTCTGTGGTGCTGGATGCTCCTCTGTAGCTGGTGGTACCACTTTACACCATCAACACAGGGATATAAAGAGAACCCCGGTGATGTAGAGGCTGCAGAGAGCTCCTCTACAAACTGCTCACGTCAGGCCAGCTGGGAACAGAAAAAGCAATGAAACAGGATTACAGAGAGGAAACCTCTGCCTCTTTTCATGCCGTTCCCCCAGAAAGGAGATAGCGGGGTGAAAAGCTCTCCCTTTTCTGAGACCACGCTCCAGAAGTTGCCTTGTCCATGTAGCTTTTCCCCATTGTGTTTGTTCATGCTGAACGTTTTCTTGAGTGTGTCATTGTAAAAACCTTGATGCTGAAGAGGATGCTCTTGAATAGGTGAAATGCAATTGCATAGAGGAACTTTACAATTTATTGTGAAGATTTCAAATTATTTTGAAAAAGAGGGAGACTAGGGTGATACCACCATCCATCTCCTGCCTCTGGCTTGCTCAGCAGCCACCTCCCAGTACCAATTAGACTGTTGCCTAAAATCAAACAAGCCAGGGCATGGCTTCATTTGACACCTCCCATGCCAACTGTGGGCAGGTTATGAAGTGTTTCTGCAGGAGATGGATCCCTTTAGTTACAGGCTCATTGGAGGAACTAAATATAGGTGTCTATCTCCCAGTGGACCTTGCTGGGACTAGGGACAGGGCCATGAGAATCATGTAGTGGGAGGGAGAACACCTACCATGGATGTTGCTCCCGTGCCAGGGTGGAGAGGACAATCCCCTACCATGGATGTTGCTCCTGTGCCAGGGTGGAGAGGACAGTCCCTTGCATCTCTAGAGCCAGAAACCCTCTGCAGCTGGTAGGGAGGCTGCTCTATTTTAATTCTCAGGAATCTTAGCTTGACATTGCATCTGTTTCCATCTTCCTAATTAAAAGCAGTTCTGTTTGTTTCTTCGTTATCCCAAACGTTGTTAAATCCTGAGAAGTCCTGTGCTTAGGTTGGAGGGTTTTTCCAAGATAGTTTCTGAGTAGTGTGACAGATCTGCTGCCCTGCTGGCCCCTCCGGCTGTGTCCTCAGACCTTGATTTCCTACTGACATCCCACCAGCATGACATTATCCAGGCCAAAACGAGTTTGCACAACTGCTTGAGAGAGTCCAGCGCAGAGCTACGAAGATGATAAAGGAAGTGGAACATCTCCCTTGTGAGGAAAGGCTGAGGGAGCTGGGGCTCTCTAGCTTGGAGAAGAGGAGACTGAGGGGTGACTTCATTAATGTTTATAAATATGTAAAGGGTGAGTGTCAGGAGGATGGAGCCAGGCTCTTCTCAGTGACATCCAGTGATAGGACAAGGGGCAATGGGTGCAAGCTGGAGCATAGGAGGTTCCACATAAATATGAGAAAAAAATTCTTCATGGTGAGGATGACAGACACTGGCCCAGGCTGTCCAGGGAGGCTGTGGAGTCTCCTTCTCTGGAGACATTCAAAACCCACCGGGACGTGTTCCTGTGTGACCTGCTCTAGGTGACCCTGCTCTGGTGGGGGGATTGGACTAGATGATCTTTCGAGGTCCCTTCCAACCTCTAATGTTCTGTGATTCTGTGCACAAGGGTTTGTTCAGCTGAGCTTACCCCAGAGGGAGCCCACCCCGCACAGCAGTTACACGAGGGCACCTCTGGGGCTCTGTGCACCCAGGAGCTCCTGCTATCAATGTGCCAACGTTTTGGGAGATGCTTACAAACCAAAGCCAGGCTGTGGCCTCAGCCTTTCTACCAAACGTGCTTAACTCAGCCCCTCTCCTGCATGTTGTGGCTCTTGCAGCTCCTCGTGCTGCCGTTCCAGCTGGCGCCTAAAGCAGAACCAGCTGTGGAGTGAGACATTCCCATGGCCGGGAGCAGCTCCGGCCGCTCTGGTAGCCAGTAGGAATTACTGAGCAGTATATGAGGGATGTGGTGGTGCTATTTCAACCAGCAAGGTGGACCAAAGAAACTCTTGACTTTCTCAGCAAATGAAAACTGGAAATTAATTGCTCTTTTTCTTCTTTCCTCAGGGTCTAATGGGTTTCATTGGTCCTGTAGGGGAGCCTGGAATAGTGGGAGAAAAGGTAAGGTTGCTTGCAATGAATTGGTTGTAGGGTGAGGGAGATTGGGGTGGGAGGAATATTGTGGAGATTTAAGTTGTGACGTCAGTGCAACACCCAGCTGGGAATGCAGCACGTCCAGGGTGTCTGAGCTAGCCTTGAGCCAGGCAAAAATCATCCCCTTCACATTTAGGAATTAACATGCACTTGCTCTCCAAGGAGATGCTGTCAAACGTGCTGAGAAAATGTAAGTTTTATTCATTCATAATCTGCCAGAAAGCTTGTATTCAGCCAGTTCTGGCTTTTTTCTGGGGCTGAGGCACCCAGCAGCCCTGTGTTCCTGATCAAGGGAGGAGTCCAAAGGGTTTAGGTTACAGATGAATTTGTGCAGAGACGTCTCATGAGCCCATGCTGAGTTGCCAATGGGGTTATAGAGGACCAGGGCTGAGCCTGAGCTGAACAGGAGGGCTCAGCAAAGCCTCAGGTGCAGAAAAGGTACAAGAGTGCAACCACCTACCTATCTGAGCACAGGCTGCTCCAAGTATTTCCCTTTTTATTTGATGAGGACCATCCTGCCCGGCTGCCCATGTGGTTGCACTGGACATGCTACTAAGGGCTGGTGCCCTCTTGTGTACAGAACAGATACGTGCTTCTTCCAGGAGGAAGAGTGACTATTTTCCATAAAAATGTAAATGGACATTAATTTGGTTTCTATTAGCATGTAAAATTTTATTCAGAGGTAGCTTCCAAAGACAAATTATCTATGTCATTCACTCTATCTCAGTTGCAGGCTGCTGGTTTTCATTGGTGGTTTAATTATTCACAGTCCGGCCATAAAGATAGTGAAGAGCATAAAATGATGCATTCCACACATCAGTTCTCCCTCTCCCTTTTATTACTTCAAGCCCTCTCCTCTGGGTAATGATGTCAAAACCCTGTGACAGTTAAACTGTGTTCACTGCAAATGCATTTTATTGCCTGTCTGCAGCAGCCTTTGGGAAGCCCGTTGCACTAGATGGGCTCTGGTGGGGCAGGAGCGAGATCAGCCCAGACTGTCAAGGCACACAGGAGCTAAAGGAATGACATGATGTGGGCTGCCTTTTACAGAATGAAATCAGGAATAAAGAGGCTGTGGTGTGTCCAAGGTGGTTACAGAGAGAATCAGTGCCTGAGTGAGCTGTCTCAATGGCAGCTGCAGCCCTGAATTGGATGAGGAATAAGGGCTTTGCTGGGCAGGAAATGTGGGAAGATCTTTTTCTCCACTCCAGTACATTCACATCTGGCCCTATGACTCCCATGCCAATGCCTTGACCACATGAGCTATCCTAGTCTTGCAGATGGACTCTGTAACACGATGAGGTGATGTTGGTGTCAAGGCTGTCCCTTGAAAATCTGCCCAAGGAGATCCTCAGCAGAGCTGTGATTTCTAACAGACTTCTCTACCAGAACAAACTCACAGATGACAGAAATAACTATCATCAAATCAAAACCTCAATCAGGCCTCCAGTTGGCATAGCATCCTACAGCTTACTATGAGCTAAATGAAGTGGGAAATATGCTTTCATTAGGCATAGCTGAGTCAGCAATCTCTGTCCTGAGAGCTGCAAAACTTAAGACTGAAGCCAGCAGAATCCAAAGATTATCAAAGAGAACAATACAGTCAATACATACTTAATAAAATCCATGCATTCATGGGGGGAAAGAAAAAAATCCTTGCATTGGTTTACAAGGGCCAGCTGGTGACAACACAAACTCTGGGGTTTGTTTTCAATAAGCTGCTTAGAGCCCAGAAAATATTTCCCCTTACACTTCAGCTGTTGGAAGGTAGGTCAGATTTTGGGTGTAAACTACTTGGCAGCATTTGCTACCTCCTCCTTCCTCATCCCCCCCAAGCACACAGAGGTAGCACACCTAATTCCCAGTGTGAGGGAGAGGACAGGCAGTCATGGTGGGAACTGCCACCATCTCCAAGAAGGAGCAGCTGATGTCCCATTGCTAGAGCCATGCTTTCAACTTAGCCTTGCCTCAGCAGGTCATGGTGGTGCTCACAGAGCTCCTTGTCTCCTGCTCTTGGTTGAGCTGTAGGACCAAGGGTGTACTCAGGGGAATTGAGGTATTCTCGTGGGGATAAGTGAGGCTTTGGGAATTAATAAGTGATTGTTTGATACATGAAGTTTTTTAATGCCAAATGGTGGCTTGTTTTAGAAGAGATTGTATCTTTAAGGTGGGCTGTGGAGGCATCCAGATCTGAAGCCCTCATAAACACAGGCCCTCAAATTGTGGTGGTTTCCACTGTGGTCTCAATATAAGAGTACCCCCAAAACACCTATGGTCTCCTGAAGGCACCAGCCCTCTGTTCCAGGCACCATCTCTGACTTTTTCCAGCTTGATTTTCTGCTCTCAGCAGGGCCTCAGGACCACAGCTTTCAAACCCATGCCTCTAAAAACACCAGAACGTGTAGGGACTATGATACTGCAGAACAGAGAGGGATGCTGTGCCTTGTCTGGGAAGGGCTGGTGAGCTCCTGGGATCCAGTCCTAGTGCTGTCTGGAGTTGAAGGTGGTCTTGAGTGCATTGCTTGCTTCTTGTTCCTCAGTGCTCTGATAGCAGTAGTAAAGTCCCCTCTCTTGGGGTATGAGGGATTGGAGAATTCTTGCTCTAGTCCTTTAACCACCTTGATGAGATGGATGAAAGAGGGGGATGATTATTCTGCACTGGTAGAAATCTGATGGTGTAGACTGCAATTTGTGGATGTTTTAGTTGTTTAATTGCTCTGGATCCCCGTTGCTGCCAGCTCAGAGTGCTTGTTGGCAAAAATCTTCACTCTTCCCCATGTACCTTTGTCTCTCCTAGGGTGACCGTGGCCCGGTGGGACCCCCAGGCCCTCCAGGAGTCAAGGGGTCGATGGTAAGGAGTAAGTCTGCATTCTCTCTTGCTGCTGCCTCTCTCTCTGTCCTAGCCAAGGGTGCAGCTTCTCCTGGTCTCGTGACAACAGCTGCAAATCCATCCTGGCTCTGTGGGGATGATTGTGGCCATCTGACTGACTGGATGTTGAGGTGTAACCTCTCCCAGGCAGCCATGTTCAGCAACCTCCCCTTCAGAGAAACTGGGTTTTACCATGTGTTCTGCAGCTCCATCAGCTGAGGACTGGTTGTGTCAAGTAGAGATAACCAGGAACTGGAAGCTGCAGCACCAGCCTGTTTCTGAGCATCCTGGCTACTGAACAGATGGGGTCCAGGAGCAGGGATCTGCTGGTCACATCCCACCAAGTTGTCAGGGGCAGCTGGAAATGCAGGAGATGCAGAGAAACACGTTCATGGTGTTCTGCTGTGTTATGTGTGCTGCCATCTGGGGATCCTCGCTTAGTTTAACAGAAAGGACTCAGCCAGACCTTGTCTTGCTCTGACACCCCCTGTCTACTAAAGTGCAAGACCCAAAGACAGTTTTCATAATAATTCAGCCCATTCTCTTCTGGACTGTTCAGACAATCTAACTGCTTACATTGCTATCAAGGTTGGAGCTGGGCTTTAGACAGCCTGACCTTCTCCATCAGTCCCTGAGCAATTTTACCCTGACAGGTAACAGACCTGCCTGACCTTGCAAGCAACCAACGATGCCTTTTTTCCTGTCTTCCCACTTGGAGGAAGAAGGGCTGAGCAGATCCTAGGAATTCATACTAGGCATGTTCTTCTTTATTCCCTTTTAGGGGCACCCTGGCACACCAGGAGGAGTGGGCTTTCCTGGGATACCCGGACCAACAGTAAGTAAAGGCTGTTGTAACCTTCTAATATCATACACAAAAAATCAGCATCCCATATCCTGGGCATCCATGGCCTGAGTCAAGCAACAGTGTCCAAGTTGATTCAAGTTTGATATGAACAAGATGTGGGGAAAGGGATGGAGCATGGGTGGGAGCAACATGGAAAGTGATGCTAAAAAAAAAAAGAAATGGTGCTTAATTAATTCAGACTCTTGTAGCCCATTTCCCTAACGGGGGATCCAAAACTCACAATCCACCCCTGACCTTTTAGCAGGACACAAGCTCACTAGCTCAAGGTGTTATTGCAAAGCCCTGGAAGTTGTTGGCAGTATGGTGATCCCATCATGTCATACAGCAACTGGATCATGCAGTGACCACATCATGCACTTTCAAAGACCCTCGCTGAGTGAGAGGAGCAGCAGAGCAGCTGCTCCCAGATGCACCCTCCATCTGGATGGGCTCAGCTGGTCCATGTGCAGCTGTGGCTGGAGCGTGGGATTGGTGTGGAGCAGATCTCAGTGTGGCTCCAGTTTCCCACCGCCGTTGTTCAGAGGGAGCTCTGGCTCTCCCAGCAGCACAAATGCTGCAGTGTGTCGTTGGCTGGAACCGAGAGAAAGGCAGCTCAGGGTGGGCACGGGGAATGGATTTTGCTCAGTGTGTGAATTCCCACAGCGTTGTTAATTGGGAGGAAGATCACAGTGAAATGCCCGGGCAGTGCCAAAGGTTTGGCCTCCAGATCAGCGGCAGCTCTGCCCGCTGTGGGGAGCTCAGGGATGCTCTGGGTGCACCATCTGCTGCCTGGGAAGAGATTTCACAGCTGCAAGTTAATGGAGCTGAGGGAAAGAAAACATCTGAGGTCAAGCAGCACCTCGAGGTGACCCTTCCCTAGCTGAAGAACAGCAACGTGTCCCTGGCCAGGCCCTTACAGTAAAAGGAGGATGATGCTTCCCGCAGCCCCCAGCAGTGAGCTGCTCTGTGGCCTCTCATGGCAGCACTTCCTGATGATGGAAGTCTAGGAGGCAGCTGGATATCTCTCAAAGTCCCTTTTTTATCCACTTCCCCAGCACAGCTGCTGCTGCCTGACTTGGGGGTAGCTGGAGCATTAGGCAGGTCCCCAGCTTCCACCACGCCTGTGAGCTCAGGGGAGGGCAAGAGTGTGTCCTGGGCAGAGGTGGGTTCTGCACTGACCCTCTGGTGAGGAGCTCCCAGTCCTGAAGCACTGTCTAGTGCACCACCAACTAGTACCTTTGATTGGGGCTGAGTTTTATCTTGCTTCACTGGAGCATGATGACAACAGTGTGAGTTGAGGCATCAGCTCTGACTGGAGATGCCAAAATCTCTCTGCAGAGCTCTGGGGGCTGAGACCATCCCCAGGTCTTACCACTTTTTTCAGTTCCCTGTTCTCCTGCAGGCAAATCACAAATTCATCCAAGCAAAATATTTCCTCTAAGAGTGCATTTTAAAAAGTCATAATTCAATAAGTCAAACTTCCCCACAATGCCAGTAAATCAAATAATCCCTTAATATCAAATCCCCACTCATTAACTCCAGCTGTTTCTGCCTGTTTCTGCACCAAACATTCATTATTTGCTTTTCAAGGCAGACCTGAGGCATGCTGTTGTTGTTTGTCCTAAATTGCTAAAACCTCTGAGCCTTAGCAGCTCTGACAGCTGATTAATTCAATAGAGGGTGATTGGGAATGGGAAGCAGAAGCTGTAGTCAATGGTAGGAAACTCTGCCCTTCATTTCAGCTCACTGAGGCTTGTGAGTTCCTTTTTCCTCTTCTTGCCCACCATCATGGAACATCTTTTGTGTTAAGGCACAGTTTTGAAAATAATATATACGTAGAGGTATATTAAAAGTCACTGATCTTCTCCTAACCAGTTCCTTGAAATTCCCAGCATGGTGTCCAGTTGTTCCCTCAACATTTTGCCATCACAACAAATATTTCTGTGCTTGTATTTTCACAAGCCATTTGGGACAGGCTGAGACTTCCAGGAGGATATTCCAAATCCCAACAAAGAATTTCATTTCAGTATGTGTTTAGCACAAAAATCTCTATAAAAGAGGCATCTGACACATCTACTGCTCGTCTGTGCCAGTCGCTACTGACCTCACCAGCAAGACTGAGATTTACTGGGATTGCAAATATAGTTACAGTCAAGTAACTTTTCCATCTCGAGTGAGAACAGCTAAGTGTTTGTGTTCTGAACCCTCATGCCATGCAGAAAGACACCTCCACTCCAGAAGCAAAACCTTTATTAGTGGCAGTGGCACAGGCAGGAGGAAGATCACAGTCCAGTTTTGTTCTGCTCCTTGGTGGAGTTTGCAGGGTTGACAGTTGGTAAAAGCTATTAACATAAAAATAGCAAAACTTAGTGTGGAACTTTTGAGAGAGTGAGGCTGGAATGTGTCATTTTGAGGTTTTCTTCTCTGACAGCAGAAAGGGACTAACTTTAAATATGGGGGTTTAAAGTTATAATACAGAAATAAGTCCTGGGAATTGAACATATCCTTTAACTTTTGGAACTGTTAAATATTCTAACAGGGAAAAAAAGCTGTTTAATTTTCTTCTGCATTTTCTATATGCATGTTAATGAATCGAGTGTGTACAAATCCAGGTTAAAAGAGAACCTGAAACCTTTCTGTAAGTGTAAGAACAGGATCATCCACACCATCAACAGTCCAGATGAAATGAGCATCCATCTGCCAATATGAATATTTATGCAGCACTAACAGGGCAACAGTTACTTGAAGATAAAATCAGTATTTGGCTGACAAGGTCAAACTTGGATACCTAAGATGAGGTGTCTGATTTTGTATTTGGGCAACTGAAAAACAGATCCTGGTTATTATTATTATTTTTGTACAGATACTGAGCAACAGCTGCTTTTAATAGCTTTGGAGGGAATTCTGGATGCTCAAATTCTCTTCAAATCACACCACTTACACAGACAACAAGCTGCAGATACTTAAGCATACAAACCTCAGCCAGGATCCTTGGCCTAAGTGTTCATAGTCCAAAGACAGTCAGTGAGCTTAAAAAAAAAAAGACTATTTATAGACAAGTAAATACAGTCATGTCTTTGGCAAGAGTTTAATGAACCAACCTGCTGGTCAAGGGTCTGTGTCTGAGGCCCCTGCAGATCATGTAGGGATGTGGGGTCTTACCAACAGCTGCTGCCTTGCTTCTCCTCCATCTTCATTTTGTTTCCATTCTCCCCTTCCAGGGTCCAGCAGGAGTCCGTGGTGCACCAGGAATAAGAGGGGTGAAAGGCCGTAGGGTAAGCGCTTTCCACAAGCTTTTATCCATCTTTTTTTTCTTCTTTATCCCTCTTCTAACTAGTCCATTGGAATAGTAATATGGTGGATTCATCTGGGGGTGTGATGATGAGCAGCAGTTGGGGCAGCAGCTCCACAGCCATATTTCTGCTGTTATAAAGACCATGGTCATTGAAGCAAGTCAATTGTGAATGCAGATGATGGTATATGGACAGAGGGGTGGCACAGTGTAGAGTCTGTTGTGGAACTGGTCCAGCTTGTCTTTTCCAACCACCTGCCATGTCAAAAGAGGGTTTATGGACACTTCTGGTGTGGCTGGTGAAGGTTTAGTCATCTCAAGATGTATCTGGGCTGGGGGAAGAAGGGCATGGGTAGAAGACCAGAAAAGGTGCCTTTGTTGCCAAGGGACAGAGAGCAGCTGAGACATGGAGTGTTGTGATTTAACCAGAGGCAGATAAAGCAGGAAAAGTTACACCATTAATAGAGTTAAGAGCCAAGGCAGGCAGAGACAGAGCTGACAAGGAGCTGAACAGCCAACTCTTCCCATGTCTTCCCTTTCAGACTTGCAGGATTTATATCTTCTGGCAGCATTTGGTGGGGTTGTGAGAAAGGTGTGGTTTGCATTGTCAGTAGATCAAAGCATGTCCTGTGTCTTTCTGTGGGTTTTTCCAGCCCATAACACAAGGCCTACAAGTCCATGTGAGGCTGGATAAGTATTTCACACCACCCTGTGTCAGCTCATGTGTGGTTCTTCCTGCTCTGTCTGGGTGACAGCTGACAGCAGAATGACCTCTAGACCTGCCAAAGCTGCTTCTTTTCCTGCCTCTTTTCCTGCCTTGTTTTCCCATGTCCCGCTGAGCTCCTCAATCTTTCTTCAATGGGACGTTTCTTGCAGGAGCATCCCTGCTTTGGGTTGTTTGTCCTTGTCCAGCTGCTTTACAACATATTAATAGCGAGCGCACATGGGTTTTGCTGCCGGCCCCAACAGCAACATATTTTGCATTTCTCCCTCCAAGGATCTTATGATATCTGTTTCCACGTTTCACTTTCAAAGACGTAGGCTGGAGTAAACTCTACCTTTTACCCACCCCCAGCCTCTGCTTCTACTGCAACTCCTGCTCGGGGAATTGGGGACAGCCAAGGATTGCATTTGCTTCCTTAGACCAGAGATAATACTCTTCAAATAGCTGGGACCAGCAAAAGGAAATGGAATAACCAACTAGAAAGCTTTATAACCACAGAGTTATGCACACCCTGGAACTGCTTTAAGCTTTAAAAGCACAGCTAGGAGGACACCAGTAACATCCAAGCCCGGCAGATGCATATCAGGGTTCAACTTTTAACTTATGGCTGGGAAAAGCAGCTTCCTTGCCTCTGTCCTCCTTGGTGGGAAGGCCCATGGATCTCAATCCCCAGCTGCATTCTCAGAGGGTCCCCTGGGGAGGAAGGTTTCTCTGCAATTAATTGAGCTGTCCAGGACATCCATGATCATGATGGATGAGAAACTGGAGACGTTCTTTCACGGGAGGCTTTGAGTGGATGGTGGATAATATCTCAAGGTAACAGCTGTATCTGCAGCACAGACCTGAAGACGAGTCCAGGCTGCCCACTGTGCCAGCTCTTGGAGAGGTGAGTCCTCCAAGGGGATCAGACATTTCTGCCAGTGCATTTAATGTATACAGTGATGGAGGAGTCTCAGCACTGCCTCTTCCCAGCTGGCAGCCAGGGGTGCCAGCCACATCCCCCAGCACTGAGCCACTCCTTACTGAAGGCAGCCACGTACAACTGTGGTGTTTAGCTCTTGGGTGGTGAGAGATTCACTGGTGTAAATCATCTTTGGCTTCTTACACCTGCATTGGCCTAAAGTCCTCAACCCACAAGGAAAGTACCGTCACTTGTACCGACAGGAATGACAAAGGGGCTATTTATTAGCACACAAGGTAAAACCAGGGCAAAGCTGGATTCAGCTCCTAAGAAAGAAGGTTGGCTGGCACAGCAGGGACCTGCCTTTGGGTGTAGCTAGATCCAGAGAGAGGGTGCCAAACTCGCAGGAGAAGTTCTGCAGGGCACCAATGGCCACCAGCACTGTCCATCCTCAGAATGACGTATCACATGGTAGAGACATTCAGCTTCATGGCCTTGGGTTGCATTTCCTCTCCAGATGTTGAGTCCAGCTGACCCTGTGCCAGTCACTCCCCCTGGACATTCCTCCGCTGAGGAAGCCCAGACTTCAAAGTGCATCCCAGCCCTGGAAACCCGAAATGCAGCAGTGGCTCTATCCCCAGCTGGCTGCAGAGCCCTGCAAAAAGTCACCCCAGGAACTACAGAGCGTGGGGGTAGAACAGGAGGCAGTGCCCGGGGAAGAGGGTGCATTAAGGTCTTGATCTTGCCCTAAGGACACTGGAGTCAGCGAGGGGTAAGGCTCTGCCAGTGGGCACTGAATGTCTGGATCTGCTGCTGGTGCCCTGCCCTGATCCTGTTCAACACCCCCTGCCAGGCTGTGGTGTGGTGGAGATTTGGTGCTTTTGAACACTGTAGTGATGTAATCCATACAGAATTTGTAAGACAGACAGGCATCCTTTTTAAGATGCCCAGCAGAGGGGAGGAGCTTGGGCTTTGCTCTGAAATCCTACAGATTTCAGTGAATATGATGTGGGAAAGTCAGCACTGTGAGGACCATCTCATCTCCTGCCTGGAGGATTTCTGGTTTCTGTATCTCTCACGTTTTCCTTCTCTTCATACTCCCAGCAGATATTCCAGGCACATAGTGTTCTTTGTTTGCTTAGCCTGTCCTGCTATTCCAGCTCTTGGTTTTCTCAGGATGGGGAAATGATCCCCCATTTGTAATTTCAGACATTACCCTCTGTCTATCCCCGCTTACAAAAGGGACGTAATTCAATTCAGAGTGGAAACATGAATGCAGCCTCTGCCAGATGTTTGTGGATTCCATGAGCTCTGTTTGGGGATACTTCATTAAAGTAATTTTGCTTTTGAAGGAAACGTAAATAGCAAATATGGTTTCGATTGTAAGGAACAATGGAGACTTTTGGAGGGTCTGTATTTATGTTGTGATAGCTTTTGTATTGTCAAGATATAAGTACAAATTTTTAAAAGAAAATTCTTTTAAGAATTGCAACCTTCTTTTTAGCCATGACAGGGCTATTTTCCTTCCTAAATCTTTCTTTATCCCATCAAACTGATACTGAGCAATCTTTCACAAACATGATTTCCCCTCTCCTCTTCCCTAAGGACAAGAAACTTGGACCTGTGAGCCCAGGCTGGTTTCCCTTCACTCGTACTCAGTGTAGCACTTAGACACATGTTTAACATTCAGTGAGTGACAGCTATGCACATGTTTAAACCTAATTATTTAACCAAATCACGGTTTACATTTGGATGCGGTTGATTCAGCACGTCCCTCACCCTTTCTCACTTAAATTCAAAAGCACATTTCTGCTAATCAGCTCCTCACAGCAGGAAAGTGTGTGGTCTCCAGCATCCTCTATTGAGGACAGAGCTATCAAAAAGCCCAGGTATTCATGGAGAATCTCTGCAAAAGGTTAATACCCACGGGAGCCGTGACTTTGCATCTCAGATCATAAAGCTGCACCTGAAATCCTGCTGCAAAGTGTCTGACCTTCCCACGTTCTTCTGGCCAAGGTGTCTGTCAATATAGCTGGAGTTTTATCCTCTCACTGGAGGGGATGCTGGGTCCTGGCTCAGGCAACTCGGAGGGGCTTTTCAAATCCCAAAGCATCTTTCTCTTTTCCACTCTGCCATTCATTCATCAGGCTCCTGCATTGAGCATTGCCCAGGTGAAGCCTGCAAGGAGGAGATAAGACGTGCACACCTCCATTCCCAGCACAGCCACTCTGGGTGGGAGGGGACCAGAGTCACAGCATCGCTGCCTCCAGGAATTTGTAAATGCCTGGGGTTTGTAAAGTGGGGTTATCTAAGCAAACCCAAAACCAGTTGCTTTTTCCAGGCCCAGCAGAGTTGTTGTTCATGGAGAAAAAGCAGAGGCCTATTGTTTTGCTCCCAGGGATCTTTCTAGTTGGCTGAAAAGGCATTAGAAGTGTTTGAGGAAAAGTTAGCTACAGATCTACAGCCAGCAGCGCGTCCCTTCAGCTTCAGTCAAGGCATCTGCCTGCTTTTCATTTGGCCAGACTGTGATAGTGAAATATCAATATTTGGATAAAGGGGTAAGGAAGAAGCTGTGGATTGCTGGAAAGGAGCTACTGGCTGCTTGTTCATGCTACTGCTTCTGCTATTCAGAGGCCAGTTACTGCCTCTCTTTGAGCTCTGAGTTTCTGTTTAAACAGGGGGAAATGCAGCACTGCTTTGTGGAAACACCTCGTGGAGTGTTCAGCTCTGTTCTGCACCAGTGTTGCTTCTCTAGCCACAGGGTGTATCTGTATCACCTCATGGGGGAGAGCAATAAACCTGGGTTGCAAAGCCTGGAGCTGAATTCTCTGGATTTGTGAGCTGGTGCTGTCCATATCTAGCCATCATTCCCCTTCATTCAGTCTGGGATTGCTGATTGTGCTGCCCAGTATTGCACATCTCTGAGGGAAAGGCTGTCTTGGCCATGCACCCACTGACCCTGTGGCACCTGCTTTGCTGCTGTTGCTGGAGCCTATGTTAAAAATAACTCAGGATTACAAGGGGCAGAATGTGACTGCAGGTGAGACTTGCAAAGATTTAATGTTGGCTTTCTGCTACACAGCTCCATGGGGACTTACACAGGGATTACAGTGAGAAACCTGCCCACATAAGGCATTGAAACTAGAATTTCAAAGCTGCTGGGCTCTGCCCAGCCCTGGGTGTCTGAGATCCAGGATTCAACTGTGACTTTCTGTAGCTGGAGTGTTGGCACTTGGACACTGGGTCACAGAGCTGTGATGTCCTGGGCAATGCCAATGTGGCTCCTCTTGCCTGACCACACAACCAAAAGGGGAAACTGATCTCTTTGGGTACCAATGAGTGATTGCACTCGATCTTGTGGTTCCTGTGCTGCAGTGGGACTGCCCAGGCACATCCCTGTGCTGCGACTCCCTGCCTGAGCTCGGCTGAGTGGCTTTGAGATGGGCATGGCAATGCCTTTCAGCTGCATATTCATGTCCTACTGGCTTTGGTGAAGCAGCTGAGCAGGTTCTCAAATGCTCCATCTCTCTGTGCAAAGGAGCGGATAGATCTCAATTTAACTCGCCTTTTTTTCCTGTTTACATTATAGAGCTCCTTGGAGCTTGCAGTGTTTGCACAGCCCTGGCCCAGCAGGACCCCTCCTGGGCTGTGTACTGCCCTGTAAATACTAACACAGACTAGAGAAAAGCTTCCTTCTCTGTTTCATGGGCTTCTGGAGATGCTGACACTGGCGATAAGGCCAAGCCTTTCACTGCCCCCTCCTTACCCCATCCTCAGCACAGGGGTCCTCCACATGCCCTTAGGATGATGTTCCTCAGGACACCTCTCTACACGCTTGGCCTGGTCCCTCTGCCCTGCCCTGCTCAGGGGAGACATGCCTGATGGTTCAGTCCATTTGGAAGCACCGAGGGTCCAAGGGGAGCCTGGGGAGCTGTGCTCAGCCCTGCCTGCAAGGCCAAGCTGCCAGGTCTGCAGGGGGAGGGTGTCGTGCTGTGCCTTGCGGCGTTTGGCATGAGATGCTCCCTGGAGAGCTGCCAGGACCTCACTCACTCATCTCTAACCAGCGTTGTCAGTAAAAGAGAGTTTTAAAGATTTAACTAATTGACTAAACGTAGCCTTTCCTGTCAGGGCGAATTAGGGGAAGCCTTTATCCTGGGTTCCAGCCCAGGAGGCTGGAGAAGATGAAGCTTGCTGCATGCATTTGTGAATACAGGGTCACCTTCTCCTTCTTTAGGTCAGATGCCGATGAGATGTGTTGTGATGGGATTAGGCAGGTGGCTGCTGTGAAGTGAGGTTGGCCTGGAAGATCCTGCAATGCTGGTGACAGGGCTCTGCTGGAAGAAATGAGGATACTGTAAACACTGCCCCAGCCAGCCAGCCCTGCCAGTGGGGCTGCTGAGACCCACTGCCACCACTGCCCAAGCTGCAGTGCTGAGTGAGGGCTGAGGGCACCCAACAGCCGCCACCCAGCTCAGAGCAGCCTAGCCCTGGCAAAGGTCTGGACAGGGCAGGACAGGCATGGGTCTGGAGGGGCCAGACATCTCACTTTCCTTCCCCAGCAGCACCTGTCCTGGGATGGAAACCTCTAACACGGGTCATCACTGTCATTCTCATGTCCCACTTGCCTCTGATCCCTGCTCCCTCCTCCACAGGGCTGAGGGATTGGATCCTTTGCCCTGGCACATCCTTTCCCTTCTTCACAAGCAGGTCACCCCATCATCTCAGATAGTAAAGTTGTAATTGCACAAACTATCTGAACAGCTGCTCAAAGAGGAGGGGAACAGTTTGCTTTCCAGAGAGGATGAGAAGTCGGGTGGCAAGGCGCTTCCCCAGGGTGCCAGTGCCATAGACATGCTGACTGATCCCCTTTCTTTGGGCAGCCCAGTACCCAGGCAGGGCAGCTCTGTGTATTTTACTGGGTGTCCCAGGCACCTCAGGCACTTCCCCTGATGTCTCCAAGCCCAGTTCTCTCACTACTTTAACCTACAGCTCTGTCTGACTTGAGCTGTCAGTAGCCCTGCTTTTAAATGACCTTCTGCTTTATGTCATTGTGTTTTGAGGTTTATAGGACCACGGATTAATGGAACTTTTGGTCTTCACTGCTCTCTGCTGTAGTGACCAGCATGAGCCAGGACACTTGGGGTCTATGGCTGGTGAGAGCTGCCATGACATTAGTGCAGCAAAGCCCCAACCTGTCAAACCCCCTGCTTGGTTGTGGTGCTCCCATCTGGTGCACAGTCCTCCTCTGTCTGTCTGTCCTGGAGACCGGGCTGAGCATTCTTTAGAGCTATGTCTTACTGGCATGCAGTAGAGGCTTTTGGTTATTTAATCTCTGGTACTCTCAGCAGCACGGGGCTTTGCCAAGCGCACTAGAAGTTTTTGCATTATTTTATATTGACAATGTTTGTCTGCTGTAATAATTTGGCCACGTTTCCCATACATCTTCTGCTGTTACACTGCCTTTCTTTGTGAGTCTCTCTTTGCCTGTCACACTGGAGTTGCTTTTCTAACGCGTTGACTCCCCAGCCCTGTTATTACTTTTGGCACTGGGTTTGCATCCCGATTAAGCACGTTGGCTCCTGTTTTCTCTATTTCCGTGCTGGCCTCCCCTCAGAATTCCTCTTACCACTACATTCTAGCACCACTCTGTGTTTTTATTTGTTATTTATGTTGCAGTAGCGCCTCAGAGTCCCAACTGAGCTCACAGCCCGATTATGGACATGACGTGGGTTAATGGAGTATCTTCATATGCCCCGTTTTTCAGTGTTTGATTTTCCCTGCCCATGACTCTGTTTATTCTCTGTTGGTTTGACACACTGGTTTCTGGGGTTCCTCTGGTGCAGAGGGCCGTGTCCAGCCCCTCCGAAACTAGTTTGAAAGCTGTATCACAGCTCTCCCCTCTTCCCAGGGCTCTCCTTGCTTAGGACCCTCTAGAAGCACAAGGACACCTCAATACAAGAAGGACCACCAGGTCCAGAGAAAGGCAATAAAGCTGGTGCCAGGTCTAGAGCACAGGTCTTATGAGGAGTGGCTGAGGGATCTGGGGTTGTTCAACCTGGAGAAACGGAGGCTCAGGGGAGACCTTCTTGCTCTCAACAACTCTCTGAAAGGAGGTTAGAGTTGAGGTCAGTCTCTTCTCCTAAGGACAAGAGGAAATGGCCTCAAGATGTTCCAGAGGAGGTTTTGTTTGGATATTAGGAAAAGATTTTTCACTGCAAGGGTTGTCAAGCCCTGGAACAGGCTGCCCAGGGAAGTGGTTGGATCACCATCCCTGGACATGCTTACAAGTCGTGTAGATGTGGTGCTGAGGGACATGGTTTAGCACTGGGCTTGGTGGAGTTAGGTTAATGATTGGACATGACAACCTTAAAGATCTTTTCCAACCTAAACGATTCTATGATGCCCAAACTGTTCAATTTTAGCTGATTGCATCCAGGGTCACTCCCTGTCTGGACTCTGATACGTGCCGTGAGCCTTTGCAGCATTGTGCGTGTCCCACGCACCTCCCCAGGTCCTGCTGCCTGCACGCCCAGGAGCAGATGCTGGGCATAGGACCAGACATGTCAAAGCAGGGGCTCGGGCTGCTCTCCTCCCAGCATGCATATGCATGAGCACCTGCCTGCTCCTAACAGCAGCCAGCTCTTTAAATAGCAGGTAACTGGAGCTGAAGGCTTGGAGCTGAGCTGCCAGCAGACATGCCCTGCTCTCTGGGAGCAGTCTGGGGCCCGGGATGGTTGTGAAGGTGTATTACTTATTGCCCTGATTGTGGCCATAAGGCAGTGTGGTGTGCCAAGAGCTAAGGGCAGGGGCAGTTGGAAAAGTGGGGTTTGTAGGAAGGAAGAGGTTTGCCATCAACAAGGCTAGATCTGCAAGTCTGTGCATTGCAAACTGTTGCCACATAACTGTTACCTGAAAATAAGGCTGTTCCTGGCCTGCTTTTCTCCTCTGGCTTTAGTTTGCTGTTGATAGTTGGTTTAAAAAGGAATAAAAACCACTTGGGTGCTGTGTGCTGGTAACGGTGAGAAATGAAGCAACAAAACACAGAAAGGCTCCTTGGAGTCCTGGGCTCTGAGCTGCTGTGCTCAGCCCGACCAGGTAGACCTAGCATAGCCAGGACTGATCTCATGGACATTCCTGGTGGCCAAAGCTAGGGTGACTGCTGTATTTTCCAGTGAGGCATATACTCCATGTTCTTATTCTTGCCTTTTTCCAGGGTGCTAGAGGGCCTGATGGACCAGTAGGCGAGCCGGGGTCACGAGGTGTCAAGGTGAGTGCCAGCAGGTGGCCACGTTGGCCAAGGCTTCTCTTAGTGTTGTGAAATGCTCTGGACAGGATCAAGGTCACGTCCCACACCAGGAACAGGGGATGTTCAATTACTCCGTGAGGATCAACCAGCAGGGATGAGTCTTTCATGCAACCACAGTAAAATCTGTCCAATGTGGGCATCAAGGACCTTGCTACTGGGATCTGAGAGCCTGAATAACAAGGAAATCCACAAATGTAGAAGAGCCTCTGCTAAAATAATAGAGTCCCTCACAGGAGCAGGAGTAGCTTTAACTAAAATGCAAGAGATGGGCTGGGGCAGAAGAGCATCACCAATACTTTGTGCTCCTAACGACCTGTCTTTGCCTTTTTGCTCTGCAGGGCCGACCAGGGCAGCCAGGCAAGCCAGGGCCAGATGGGCCACAGGTATGTCCTCTGTGAGAGCCAGTGCCTGCCAAACCTGGCATGGTCTCAGTCCCCACAGCACCCAGGGAACTGGCCAAAGCATCACAGGGATCTCAGCACGTTCCTGGTTGCTAACTGCTGTAACTGTGTTCACAGGGGAAGATGGGTGAGACTGGGGAGACAGGAGCACGTGGCTTCCCGGTAAGTGTCCATCCCCTGTGCTTCCTTCCATAACCTTGGTTTCATTTAAGCCTGTAAGTTTTGAGTCCAGGAGGAAGAATTTGGACAATGCCTCACTCTTACAGGGCCACCTCTCTACTTCTTTTACTGGAGCATTTATGAGATTCATGTTACTGCTAAGAGGCACAAAGGATTGCTATGGGATTGGAGGTGACCTTGGTGTTTTAATTTTTCTAGGGTATCCAAGGACCTTCTGGACCTCCAGGAGCAAAAGGGCCCCCAGGAGACCCGGCAAGTGTCATCACTCTCTCTTTACCTGTCTTTCCTTGCACACACACACAGATATTTCATTTCTTTCTCTATCTCTATCTCTTCCCTACTACTTATTCCCATTCCCAACTTCTCTGTCCTTGCTGGCTCCAGTGTGGTCAGAGATGTGAAAGACTCAGCTAGAGTCCTAGGAGACATGAGGAAAGACAAGGTCAGACCCCTGGAAAGCAAAAGGAGGCTGTGAATTGACCAGGGAGAGTGTAGGATACAGCCTGGGCTGGATTTCAGAAGGGAAGGGAGAAGAGAATGGCAAGGTCGGGTCTGGGACAGGGTCAGATGTTACAGGAGGAGTTGGATTGGGCTGGAAGGTGGAGCAGAAGGGGACCAGGAGGGAGACTGATGATGTCAGAATTGAGCCCACACCTTTGATGGACACAATGGGAGATGAGAGGTGAAGACACAGTCCTCAAGGAGGTCCAACAGGATCAGTGAAGCTGGAAGAGGGGTCATCTCCTTTCTGTGTCTGTAGGGACTGACCTGGACTGTGAAGGAAGAGGGTAAACCAGGCATTTTCAGGTTGCCAACTGCAGTTGTTTTAGGATGGGAGCCAGAAAGATGAAGGGTTTTCTGAACTGTTTCCCTGGTAAGGTGCCTCAGCACACCCATCACTGACCCCTCCATCTCACTGGCCATCTCTTGCACATTGTGTAGCTCTGCTGTGATGGGGGAGGGAGCTGGTGTTTTATCTCACAGACCATGGAAGTGATGGCCCTTCAGAAATTAAAACAGTTGCATGAATAGAGTCTTGTGTGTCTCTGTTTTTCAGGGTCCACAAGGACCACAGGGGCCACCTGGACCTTTGGGAGAAATCGGACATAAGGTAGGTCTGATCTTTGCTTCTGTTTGTTTTCCCCTTGCATCAAGAGTGGCAGGACTGAGGGAGAAGTAAATGTGCAGAGGCACAACCTCACATCCTTCCCCACCTGGGGACACAAGCAGCAAGGATTTCCCTCAAGTCTGAAAGTCAGCTTCCAGAGCAAACAATGAAAATCAGAAATTCAAGCATCATTTTCATCACAGGCCAGTGTGACACCCAGTGTGACACCACAGACACCCAGTTGGTAGCTGTACAGACCCATCTCCATAACAAATGTGAAAAACATTTCAAAGCTGACCACACTGCCAAGCACACCCCAGACGTGGCTCTGCACCCACACCAGGGACCACCTTTCAGCACCAGGGAGCAGAGTCAGGGACCTACTCCAGTCACAATTCAAACCAATAACTGGTGTTTCCTCTCCCTCTTGCTGGTGCCATTGCTGACAAGAGGCAGCTTTGACAGCCCACCTGGGTTGCTCTGGCAGTCCCATCACGAGCTGCTGCAGCCAGTGGAGGAAGCCCAGAGCAACGCCCTTGCTGCTGACTCTGCTTTTGGGTTGCTGTTGCCATGAAGCAGTGGCAGAAACACACCATAACCAAAGCAGCAGCAGCTGCCAGGCAGTGCCCTGGTGGAGTGCAGGAGATGCCTCCACGGCTTCCCCTTTACTCGTCTGCAGTCTTGGCTTGATTCCACTCCCCTTGAACTATTATAGTCTTGGCTGTTTATACCAGATGTGCCAGTTCCCCTTGGGTAGCTCCTTTCCATAGGTGTAATATAGACATGATGTTTCACTCAGTTGTGTGAAGGTGACTTTTAACACAGTCTACTGCAAAGGGTATGAGTCAGGGAAGTTTCCATTCTCATGGCTGCTAGACGGGATGGAGTGAGCTCTTAGCGTGGTAAACCACACTCTGGAGCTGGAAAACTGCTACCCAGCCACTCTGGAGGTTGCCAACCAAGAAAGCACAGAGCTTTATTCAAATCTGTGACTCTTCCAGGAGCCTTTCTCTGCACTGGAACCTCTGGAGAAACCAAAGCAGGATTTTTGCTTTCATTGGAGCTTGAATTTTCTCATTGCGTGACTTGACCATTTGTTCATAAACCCAACACAGATCCTGCTCCCTCCTCTGCTTGAATCCATCTGAGCAAGCCAGGAGCTGGCGTTATTCCCTGGGCAGCAGAGTTCTCCCTTGACTATGTGCTCTTTTTTTCCTTTATTCCCAACTGTAAAGAGAAGGGAGGTTGTTGTCCGGAAAGCAAATATCATAAGTAAATAAACCACTCAAATCCTTTAAGGACAAGCTTTGCTGTCCCATCTTTGGGCTTGTTTTACACATTCTTATTCCCCACGATTCCCAGAGATAGTAGGAAATGTCCAAAGATTAAAGCTCCCAATTGATCTTGGTACTAAAGATAGCAAATGAACCTGACCCCTCCACCGCAAGGCTGCTCGTGGCAGCTGCACACTGAGTAAGGACAGTTTGCAAGGTCATTCTCTCATCATCCTTCTTTCTGTCTTACTTCCCATAGTTTCCCAGGTCCCCACCCATTTAGAGGGATGCCAAACCTCTCTACCAGGGTCTATGCTCACATAGATGGGGACACATGATCTCATCTGCCACCTTCTGATCTCACCTCCTCTCAGCTGGTAGAGCCTGGCAACAGCCCTGAGCTGTGGACTTCTGGTCCAAGCCCAGTCGTTGGCATTAGGATGTTTGCTGGCCCATTACAGCCAGAGAAAGTGGGTGATGGATGTCAAGGTTAATCTGGCCAAAGCTGGTGCTGAAGGGTTTGGTGTGACCTTGCTGTTGTTGGCTCCCTTGAGCTGTCCTGGAGCTGGCAGCACCGTGGCCTTCCTGCCTTTCCGGGAGCATGGAGCCAGTGGCTCAGCTCGAAGCTGGGGCAGCTGCTCCTGCAAAGGCAGGACAACTAATGGACCTGCAAACCCATTGATGCTTCACCCTCACCCAAACGAGACCAGTGGCATAGAGAATGTGCTTGCACCCATTAATGGAGAAGTGGAGTTGCAAGGAGCAGGGATCAAGAGCAGAGCTGAGCATTTTAGAACCATAGATTCTAAAGATCCATAGATTTGTGTTACCCACTGCACCAGCCAACCTGCTGGGCTCTTTGGAAGGGCTCTCATGTCTAGTTCTGGACCTTTTCTCTTCTTTCCCAACTCGTCCCAGTGCTGCTCCCCAGCGTGGTTAGAAAGCAGAGGGGTTGGAAGGAGTTAGAGTTGCTTGGCAGAGGAGGCTGGGGGGCTGCTGGGGAGGGGGGAGGTGTGAGAGACAAGCAGAGCCCTCCCAGGATCCAGGCACAAGGGGGTACTGGGCCTCTTTGATGCTCTGTACCCTGAGCCAGCTCCAGGGAGGTAATTACATTGCAACCAGGGCTCCGCTGTCCCAGGAGGGCTCTGCTAAAGGAATTATGTCTTTGATCTTGCTTTCTACTTGGTTACAATGGGTTTTTTCATTATCTTTTCTTTTTTTTCCTCCCAGGGACCGCCTGGCTCAATAGGACAACCTGGCCTTGCAGGTGAACCTGGCATGAAGGTAAGAAAAAGCCTGAGTGCAATTTCTCTGTCAGACCAGGGAGTTAACAGCAACTCCTGTTCCTGCAGGACTGGGTAATGTTGCAGGGTCACTCTCCAGCAGCCAAAGCAGATAGCATATTACAAAAGATAAAGGTTAAAAAATAAAACTGGGTTAACTTTAAGCCCATAGTTACAAATTCCTAAGCCCCATCCCAAGGGGAAAGCTGTCAGTGCTGGCAAAAATCACCATCCCAGGAACCTTGTGCCTCAAGAGCTGTGAAAGGCATTGGAAATGAAGCTTGACCTCTTTTCAGATCCAATATCTGAGTGGAGAGGGGACTCCTCAAGACCTACAGATCCAGATAGCTTCTAATTTGAAACAAGAGGAGTCTTTGGAAGGTCCCAGACTTAAAAATACCCTCGGACAAGGTCCTGCCACAGTTTCCAAGCCTCAGCTCTGTGGGGACTGAACTCCTCTAATGGTTTTGGGGGAAGGGTGCCCTGCTCCAGAGCCATGAATGCTCCTTCTTGTCCACATGGAAAGGCCAATGAAAACCATGTCTTTGTTTGAATAAGATCCCTGTGCTGAGCAGCTCAGAGGGGGTTTTATTTTATCCTAACCCCCATCCCACTTGGTTTGAAGGTTCACTCCTGTGTGCAGAGCTTTTGAACAGCCTCTATGTGGGGATTAAACGCAGCTTCCTCCTTGGTGTTCCTCACCCCACCCCCAGCTCCATCCTTTGCCATGTTTTCATTGGCAAATCTTCTGACACTTCACTGGAGCTACCATGTCTTTGGCATCCTGATACTGCACGAGTGTTTCAGCTCCCGTGTTCCTGGCTGCCCTTGCCAGGAGCAGGACACGGTGATTTGCACAAACCCCCTTTACCCACTGCCAGTGCCACCCGTCCTTGCTGGGGAGCCAGGGAGCAAGAGTCCTGTGCTGCTGCTTCCCCTAAGCTGGGAGGTACTGGGACAGGCTGGGGTTGGTCTGGGCAGCCATCACTTGCAGACGAGTTTGCTGCTGGACAAGATGTATGGGTAGGTCAGACCCTTTTCCCCATGTGCCTTTGCATTTCTTGAGCTTGTCCTTGAAGAGCGGTTGGCTTGGGTGGGCACACATGGGAAGTAGCTGCACCATGGCCTTTGTATCCTCAGGGCTAAGTTTCAACCTCATAGATCCGTTTGTTTGCCAGCTCCAACACCTTCTGTTCACTCATTTTGGTGCCATCAAAGATTCAGGTTCTTCTCCTCCCTCCTCAGTCACCCTGGGGCTTAAAGAGCTCTTGGCTTTCTTGTCTCTCCCTCCAGTTGTGTCTGCTGCAGCAGCATTGCTGCTTTTCTGCCAAGGGAATAGCTTCTGGCTCTGCAGGCAGCACAAACCACTCCTCAACCTCTGTCCTGTTAAGCATCATTTAAATACTGTTCCAGTATTTCAATTTCCATATTTAAGTATTATTCCAGTATTAAAAGGGTGGCTACAAAGAAGATGGAGACTCCATTTTTACAAGGAGTCACATGGAAAAGATGAGGGGTAATGGTGTAAGTTACTCCTGAGGACATTCCAGTTAGACACAAGATAAAAAATGTTCACAACAAGAACAATTGGCTGTTCAAATAATCTCTGCAGGGAAGTGGTGAAGTTCCCAACATTGGGCACTTAAAATTGTGCTGGCCCATCTTGTCTAGACTGTGCTTTTGACAAGAAAGTTTGGATGATCCTTGAGGCCTCTTCCAACCCAATATTCTATGATTCTGTGATCATTGCAACAGAGCCTGTGAGGTGTGTGCTGGCCCTGTGTGAGCGGGGGCACTGGTCCTGTCCTTTGGACCCCCTTGCAGACTGAAGTGAAGGTGTTTATGTGGGAGAAGGAAAGAAAAAGCCAAAATGAGGGGTGCAATGGGAAGTGCTTCATGCTCACCTGCCCTCAGTAAACAGCTTGTCTCCATGTCTGTGGTTTCTTCTTTTTAGGGTGACCCTGGCCAGTTGGGAGTCCCTGGAGAGCAAGGTCTCATTGGCCAAAGAGTGAGTACGGTCACCTTCTGGTAGGACTTCTGTGCCTTATCAGTTCCCCAGAGGTCCTGTTCCCTCTTCACCCACAGCCTGGGCAGACAGACTCTGCTCTGGCCATCCCATAAACCCCTATGGCCTTTGCTTCTTCTGTGGGTGGTGGAAACACCTTCCTAGCAGAGCCTTCCTGGCCAGAGCCTGTCAGCTGGAGCTCAGCAGCCTACGGGAGCCTCTCCAGTGCTACAGAGCTGCTTTGCAAAGAGCTGTGACAACCTCGGGTATGAAAGGGGGGCAGTGTGGGAACAGACCCGTCCTGTTCCCCAGGAGGGTCCAGGGAGATGCTGGAGCAGAAGGGCAGCATTAAGCTGGGAAACACTGGCTGCACTGTGCACGCGTGGGAGGGAGCCAGGGCAGGATGAATGCAGGGATTGAAGCTGGCAGTGCCTCTTGTCCCTTCCCAGGACTAAGGTCAGTTGTTGGAGCGGGATGGGGAAGCCCCAGGTTAAGTGAGTACAGACTGAGCCCCCTCTTCTACACAGGGCAGGTCTTCCCTCAGGCCAGCAGTGAGGTCCATGGAGGAGAAATTGTGGCTCAGAATAAAGCAAGAGGCTGAATTCCTGCTCTGGCTCCAGGAAGAGCTTGTCAACGTTAGGGTGTGAGATAGGACACATGTCAGAGCATGGGGCTGGGCTCCTGTTGCTGCAGCACGACTCACTGTAGAAAGCAGGGGGTAAAGCATGTTTGGGCACAGCCTGGTGATGGTTGTTTCTGTCTTGCAGGGAGAGCCAGGGCTGGAAGGGGACAGTGGACCACTCGGGCCAGATGGTGTCAAGGTAAACCTCACTCTTGTGGCATCTTCAGCTCTCATACACATCTCCGTGCACTCAGATCCTTGTGACTGTCAGGGCCAGGTTGAACCAAGGGGGTTTTTCGGTCCTCTGTGCAATAAGTCTCTGCCCTGCTCCCTCTAAGGATTTCTCTTCCACAAGTACACATAGCAGGCTCCTCCTGTTTCCCTCCTCTACCCACATTTTTGGCATCTGATCAGGTCTCCAAAAAGGTCAAGTCCTTCAAAATCTAGTTTCCAACAATTTGTCTGTTTTGTTTGAGTCTTTACAGATTAAATTTTTGGCTAATCAGGAATTCCTGGGCCTGGCAGGGGAAATAAAGAATTGTCCATCATCATCCTCCCCGGCATCACTGACCAGAACATTGTTAGCGAGTAAAGAAACCAGATCCCTTTCCCCTTGGCAAAGCCCCAGGTGCTCAGGGCTTGCACTGCTCTCTATCTAGCTGCCCTGAGCTTTGCTACCTTGCCTTTGGAACAGGACCCTGGTTTCTGTCCCTGCACAGCTGGTCTTTCCAAACGGGCCAACAGTTTTGTTCCATGGAAAGAAAAAGCAGCCAGTCCCACAACAATGCAGTTTATCGCTCCCTTCTAGTTAAACTCTGCCATGTGTCTCTTCTTCTGCTTATCTCTGAATGTTGGACCAAAAGACTCTTCCTTAAAGACAGTCAAGACTTCTGTATTTTCTTACCACTGCTAAACGTGCATGAAACCAAATCTTTTCAACCCAAACATGTCTCTGGGCAGTAGAAGGGCTGCTCACTGCAGGAGCATTTGTTTAACCAGCTGAGATGTTGCTGTGTTCTCACCAACACAGGTGCAAGTCAAAGATGTCTCTGTCAAGTCTGGTTGGTTGCACAAGTGCAGGTGCTGCTGTCAGTACAGAATTGGCCTTCTTGATTGTCTCCATAAAATTTTGTGCCATCAATTATAAGAAGGGTGATTGGACATGATAGCTGCTGCTCGGGTCACAAACCCTTCACAGGGACAGGATGACACTGTCTCACAGTGTTTATTCAAGTCCTGGGCTGGTTCCCATTTGGCAGCAAAAGCCAAGCAGCCACTCCAGACAAACCCATCCTATTAAAACTCTTTCAGCATCCCGAGCTCAGGGCTTCTGGGTGACTTTCAGATCTTGTGCGCCTGTCTCATTCATGTGGGTGGTTCAGGTCTTGTTGCAGGAGGGGCAAAGGGGTTCAGATTACCCTGTGGAATGGAGGAGTTCCTTCTCCTCCAGCCAAGAGTCTTAAAAAAAAAAGAAACCTGGTTTTGCTCATTTTGTTAAATGTCAAGTGTATTATGACTCATCCTCATTCATCCTTCTGCTCACAGGCTCTCTTCCTCTCAGCCTCCTGAAATATTGATTATGTGGTGGGTTTTTTCCTCACAAGAGCCAGGTACAGTGACCCATGTGTTGTGTGAGTATGAAGAGCTCCCACTCTCCTCTCTTCCACAGGGAGACAAAGGAGAGCAAGGCCTGGAAGGAGAGAAAGGAGAAAAAGGAGATGAAGGACTGAAGGGAAAAGAGGGGCCTCCTGGATATCCCGGCATCACAGGTGTCCGAGTGAGTCTGCAAAACCAGCCTGCTCACCCCTGAGCTGGTCCGTGGGGTCCCCATGGGAACTAGTGCTCCTCCTGAGCTGCACGGGCTGTATCCATCAGGATCTCAGGTCACCAGGGTATGAGCATTAGCCCAACACAGCTCCTCCATAGGCCACCTGAGCTCTGGCTTCTGAATCAGCATCTGACCCAAAGGGATCAGCAGAGTGCTGAGAGTGCTGCTGGTTTTAACCTCCCCAATGGCTGCAGCATGAGCCCCGAGGTGTGGTATGTGCTTGCCAGGGTGTGGTACATGCTCCCCAAGGTATGGTTTGTGCTCCCCAAGATGTGATATGTGCTCCCCAAGGTGTGGTACGTGCTCCCCAGGGTGTGGTACATGCTCCCAAGGTATGATATGTGCTCCCCAAGGTGCTCTCCTCTGGAGAGATCAGAGCTGCCTGTGACAAGAGAGCAAAAGAAAGTTTGCAGTCTTGTCTCTGGGAGGCTGGATTGCATTTAAACTCTAGTAAGAAATACGTAGGCAATTAACTAGGATGCTGCTTAGGACAGGAGGTCATCTGAGGTGTCACTTGTTGGAAATGTTGTCATAGAGCATGTTATTTATGTGAAAAACTGCATCCAGGAGAAGGTTTGGTCTTTCCATCAGGATACGTACTCAAGATGTGGATCAGTTCCCCATCTGCTGTAGGTTTGGGGTCACTTTGCCTCTCTACTGCATCTGTAGAAGGGTCACCTCTCAGGGCATGAGAGGGATGCACAGAGGACTGTGAGGAGCTGAGTTTCCCCTGCCACAGCCTTGGCCTGCAGGTTGGAAATGTTCAGCTTTTGCCTTCTCTCACCTCTGTTTGATGATTACTTGCTTGCTTCTGCTTTTCCCTTCAAAGGATTTCTCCTTAAATATAGAAAGCAAATAGAAGAAGCTAGCAGGGAATTATTCCTGACTCTGCAATGAATATCCTGGGCATGTGTGATTCACTTGGAGGTCTGATCTCAATGCCATAGACAGAAAAAATGTGATTCTGGCTCTGAGGTGAGAGCTGTGGGACCAGGGGACTTGGGCAGGATCTGGCTGGGGCCTCATTTGGTGGTGCCAGAGGGTGGAAAGCCCTGCCCAGTGCCCCAGCATGCTGCTCTGCCCTTCTGCTTGAAACGTGGACTTTATCAGCTTGATGACATGATTTATTCATTGTAATTATTGTTGTGGATCAAAGCTGTAGGAAGTGTGGGCTCAGGAGGCTCTTTCCATGAAGCGATAGCCCGGGTGGGTCAGACCCAGCCAGCCTGGCCCCACGGCCAGGCTCACCCGTAGCATCAGCCCTGATGCTCATGCAGCTGAAGAACATGCTGGTCCCCATCCCACGTGTCTCTGGAAGGCGTGCAAGCAGCCCTGGAAAGTCAGAAGGAAGGAGTAGCCCAAGTCTGACCATGTTTGATGAGAGCTCTGAAGTCCCAGCCCAGGATGGATGGGGGGCAGCAGGGCAGGCAGGTACCTCCAAGTGCTGGGTGGGTGCTTGATGTTGCAGCATGTTGAGTTTCCCTTTGGTGATGTCGTGGCTGGTTAAAAGGAGGGCAGGGAGAAGATGTGAGGGGATGTAAGCAGCAAAGGGGCTGGATTTATGTTATTTTTGGGCTAAGGCTGGGATTTGAGCACTGACTCCACTAGAAAGTGGAAACATTGGCTTAATACTGCGGTGCAGCACCATAAATGTGCAGGGTAAGGCTGTAAGTCCTGCCCTAAATCAGGCCATCTTTGGCCACAGCCCCTTTGCCCACAGGGAGCTCTTTGCAGGACTGGGACCATACCAGAGGCGAGGGGTGGTCCCCAGTATCCCAGCTCCCTCCCAGCTGCAGGCTGGCACAGCCCTCAGCCCCCAGCCCTCCATGTGCTGTACTTCTGGCTGGGCCACGTGTTTATCTTGTGCATGTTTTTAGAACCAATAAAAACACTAAAATCATGCACAAGCCATATTAAGTTATAGAGTATGAAATATAGATTCTCTCAGACTCTGTCCCTGCTGTTTGCCAGCATGTCCCTGGGAACATGATGCCGTTTTCTGCTTCATTTTTGAAAAAAAAAGAGTCAATAGAGCCAGGATTCCTGCTCATAATCACTCCCTTTTGTTTTTTTTGCTGTGGAGTGCTATATTTCCATCTACTATTTGAGTATGTTTCTTTGTATATCCATATGTCTGAACTCCAGCACTTTCAAGGACCCGTGTAGACTCCAGATAGCGTTGCCTCTCCTGCCAAACTCCTTCTCCTTACCTCATATATAGGCTGGTGTTCCTGTGCTCACTGAGGTAATCTAAAGATGGAAGTCCTCTGACAGAAGTATAAATATTTTTTCTCCTCCTGCTTTTTCTTTGAGACTTTTATCCTACATTCCTGTGGAGAGAATGCACAAATATTAGTGGGATCTTCCTTAGATTTCTGCCAAGACAAATTTTACAGCTCAGAGATGCAGAGCGCTTGAGATAACTGCAACTCCCTCCTTTTCATCTGAGGTTTGGAAGCTGGAACATAAAGTCAACTCATCTTCTGCAAGACGTGCCACAAAAGCCACCCCAGGCACAGCCCACCACAAACGTGTACGATGGACGGAGGTTTTTAAGGCTGCTGGACACAGATAACAAAATCTTGCAAGGGAAGAATCCTGAAGGTGTTCACCCAAGGGCAAAGCCAAGGGTGCACGGTGCCAAACTCCTGTCCAGGATTTGTAGGGTGGCATGGAAATTGCCTGGGGAAGGTGAGGAGGAACTCGCATTGCAAGGAGGAGGAGTGTTGGGTGTGGGTGTGCTCAGATACTCTGTGTTTACACATAACACGTTGCATATGGTTTTAATACATCTGATGTGATGTAGTGTTGTGCTGTCCAACGCTCAGTTTAGATGGTTTTAAAGAGAACTTCACCTTTAGCTGTTGTATCTTCACTTGGTCTCTCCTGGCATGACACCCACGACTCCTTATGTCCGTGCTTCACTTCATTCCAGCCTGGATCCACTGACTTTTCCCTGGGCTAGAGATGTTTGCTTCTGCTTCAATATTGATGAAACATCTCACTCATCTATAAAGGGGACAGGGGAGAATGTTGATGATTCTGTGCCCTTATTGGGAGAGAGACACACAAGGATCTGTCTAGTTACCTGTGCCAACACCTGACCTTCATCTGGGAGCACCAAGCTCATCTGCTTCTGGAAGAGATTCACATTGGCTCAAGGAAGCTGATGCCCATCTGCAGTCGTGAACGTAGAGATGAGCTTCTCCTATGCTTTGGCTTGGCCCTGTGATGTCCTCTGCCTCAACCCTAGAGGGGACCCCCAGAGACATGTCCTCCACAAACAGGGACAGCCTCTGGAAAACCCTTTTCATCACAAGTCCCTGCAGCTGAACCAATTCTTGAAGATCTTTCCTTAACACTAAGAACATGTTTAGTCTTAATCTGTATTTTGCTTATGTCTAAAGGAATGTGACACTTCACTATCAAGTGTATTCTTGACATATATAGGAAATGAGGTGTCTGATTGCTCTGGAATGATCTGCCTTTATTACATTTTCAGCCCAGTTTGCACATACTGGCCTGGGGCAGCAGCCTGGTGCTGGCAGTGCCCCGTGAAGCTGTAGAGCAGGTAGAAGCTGGAGGACTTGGCAGGGCACCTACAAACTTAAACCTCACATGGCAACGGGCCAGCACAAGGGATGGAAAGAGGTTGGCAGTAATTCAGTCTGCACAGTCGTAGAGCAACCTGGGAGATGGCAGGTGAAGGGATGTTCTGGAGAACCTTCACAGGTGCTGGAGGGAACATCAAGGGCCTGTGCTGCCCTGCTGGGTCACGCAGAAGAGATGTTCACCCAGTGATTGATCCCTACAGCAAGGACACTTCTGGCTTTACTGAGCAAGGTTTGCCAGAAAGCCATCCCAGTGCTGGTACAACATCACCAGCTGAGCACAACCAAACTTCCCTTGGTGCTCAAGGAACGTTTTTCCAGGATGGTTTGCTTTGACTTGGCTCAGTCACCTCTGGAATGAACATATCTGAGAAACGATTTCCACAGTGGTTTTAAAGCTCAAACAAACGCAGCAGGGAGGCCCAGCCAAGTCTCCAGGGGTAGTTTGTACGTGTTTCAAGGCCAGTGGATCTCGGCAAACAAACCTGGCAGCTGAGCTGGTCCCTGAGTCTCACAGCTGTGGCTGGCAGGACTCGAGGCAGCTGGAGCTGAGACACAAGAGTATGCTCTATCTTCTGGTCACTTTGTCCAAGTTCACACTGCTCCGTTCAATTCCAGCTCTTGCTCACCAGAGGACTGGGCCAGTTGTCCCTCTGATCCTAAGAGAGAAATTGGAGCACTTGAAACAGTAACACACAGCTGAGAGCAGGAGCCACTTGAGATTTCAGAAATCACCTCAGAGATGTGCACCTTCCCTCAGCTGCTGGTTTGGGTAGTGTCTTCTCCCAGTGGCTTCCATCTTCTTCTAATACAAACTTGTTGCCTCCTCTTGATCTTGACTCTCTTCTGTACTTGCCATTTGACCTCTGGCAGCTTGTTTGAGCAGCAAAGATGTGAAAATCTCTTCCCATTGCAGAGCACCAGGGGCTGTTTGGGCATCTCCATTGAAAGAGACTGGCCAGAGATGCAGATCCTGGGGTCAACAGTGCAGGGAGCAGGAGTAGGAGTTGTCCACTGAAGATCCAGCCTTTCTGTACGGGCAAGGCAGGACAAGTACATGTCTCCACAGATTGTTGGGAGCCTGGATGATGCAACGACCATCTAACCCTGGCAAGGCACCCATCAGCAATGCAAGTGTCACAGCGTAGCTTGTCAAAATAACAAGACAATAAATCTGCTCACCTGTAAGTGCACAAGGAGATAGTGCCACAATACTTGACATACCCAAAGAACATTGTTGGAGAATAATGTGCGTTTACAAAGGATCTGGCTGCCAGACAATCCTGCTCTTTGCAACAGAGGATGATAAAAGCCAAAAGTTGAAGTCACTGGTATACAACCAGCAACCTGGACATGGACAAGTGGTCCCTGAGAGAACCTCCCCCCCAAGAAGTGCTCTTCTCCACTCCATCTACAGAACATATGGTGTTCCAGCCCTTCCCTCGGAGGACAACCGATCCACTGGTGGCTGTGCAAAGGCCCAGGCCAGCTGGCAGGAGGGAGGTGGTGGGTTTCCAGCTGTGCTCCATGGCTGTGTGCTGTGGTTTTCGTAATGTGCTGGTTGTCATACAAGGCAGACATCTGATAGTGAGGTTTTTACAGTTCCAGGAACGCAATTGGAGAGCCCGTAGGTAATGAAACACGACATGCTCTGAAACAAGAAAATCCCTCGTTGTTCAGCAAAAACTGGGAGCCCAGCTCTTTTCTTTTTCCACTTCTTTTTTGACCTGAAATCCTATCTGCAATGTCATTCAAGCCATGTCAGGACTCGGAAAGCTTTGAGCCAGACACTCCAATGGTATAAATCGCCATAAACAATTACATCAGAGCAGATCTGGCTGCGTGTGCCTGTCCTGCTGCGCGCTGCAGATGAGCACCAGCAGAGCAAAGGAGCTCGGAGGGCTGGTAAACCCTTTTGCTCTGATGCAACAAGGTCCAAAGTCCTTTTGTTTGCTCTCCAAGAGGGTAGATTGATGGAGCTGGGCTGGTGTAGAGATCTGAGAAGGTTTTTTGAGGGTACTCACAGTGCTCTGAAAAGGAAAAAGCCACTATCCAGCCCAGTGCAGAGTGTTGGGTGAACTCGTGGCTCTTGGCTCCAGCGCTGTGTTCTCAGCCACATCACTCCCCAGAGCAGCAGCAGCTCCCCACACAGCACTGGGTGGTGTTCTGAGGACACCGTCCTTCCCATCATGTTCTTATTCCTCCATCATCTGCAGGCTACAATCCTGAAGTGGAAGAAGGACTTGATGGCCAGGGTGGACCTTCTGCTCTGAGCTAGCAGAGTCACTCCAGAAGCAGTGTGCTGTGTTCACAGCTCAGATGAGGCTGGTTTAGGGCCCTGTAAAGCCAGGGCAGAGCAGGAGCTCATTCTCATCCAACACACTGCTCTATTACAAAGTTGTCCAAACACCACTTAGAGCAGAATTTGTCCCGGAGTGGTTTTCTGCTCTTTGTTCTTTTCTGTTTCCTGCCACTGAAAACATGATTCAAAGATTTTTCTGCAACAAAGCTCCTCGCTCTGCTGAGTCCAGCCATTCACTCCCAACACATGAGCTGCCAATGCCACCTCGGTTCCATGGCACTGGGCTCCCTGAAAACACTGAGGCTGCTGAAGGACAATCCTGGAGCCACTTCTGGTTTTAATCTCTACTCTCCATGCAGGAATCTAAGCTTTTTTTTTTTTGATAATGTGCTGAGCTGTTGTTTCCTGGAAAAGCTGGTGTTCATGCTCTGGTCTATGGGCTGTCTGTGGAGCTCTTGCTTGAAAGAAGTTTCTTAAACTCCTTCAGCTGGAGGGTGTGGGGTTACCCTCCAACCGAGCAATGGGAGGACTGGAGGATACGGAGCTCAGTGTGCAGGGGAGGGCTGTGACAGCCCTGGAAGGGTGTCAGTGTTAGCAGTGAGCTCCTCACACCCTTGATCTAGGACATGAGTTTTGTCACTCCTAATCTCACCCTTGAATTATGCATTAGCAGTAGATGCACAAAGTAGTAAAGTGACTTTCCTGGGGTCATGCAGGAGGTTGGTCAGTGACAGAGGACCACTGGAAGCTCCTCAGCCCTGTGCAGGGGCTTAGTATGGGCTGTATTGGCCCATGGGCCAGAGACATCTCAGTAGAGGTTTCCTGAGACAACTCTGCTTGTCAAAGGCCATGGGCACTTTGCTGCAGAGCTGAACGTCTCCTGAGGTTGTTCAGGATCCCCATCCCAAGCCACAGCTACCCCTTCTGCACAGGAGGAGGGGACACAACAAGACTTACTTTTCCTACCCTACAGCCTGTCCTTTCTGGTACCTACAACTCCAGTTCCTATACTGGTGGTGCTTTGCATTTGGCCATGGTGTGTCATGGTGCAACAGCCTTGGAGTGTCATTACTCATGTGGACCAATAGCCAGCAAAGCTATAAGCAGATATTTGCCTTGCATCAGAAATCAAAGGCGAGTGAAGTTGCTCAGGAATGTAGTGAAATATGCTTAAACTCTTGGCTTTGACCAGGGCGAGAGCAAGGGCCAGGTGAGTGCTTCTCATAGCTGCAGTCCACAGGTCTCTCTCCTTCCCCTTCTAGAAGCTGTGTTGTCATCCCTGGGCAACTCTGTCCTTAGCTGCAGTCAGCTCCTCCTTCTTGTGCTTTAACAACCAGTGATGGCCCCAGGTTCAGATGGCCCCAGGCTCAGCCTCCTCTGGGGAAGTCTAAACATCCCATTTTATGGAGAGGCACATGCTGGATTCCATTTGGAAGATTTTATCGTGGGTTTTTTTCCCCCTTGTTTGCTATTCTGGTGCCTGTGACTCAACCCACGAAATCCATTGAAACCTTTGGAGTGGACCAGGGCTGCCCTAGCCCCAGGAATCCTGCTGGGAATCACGGAGCTCTCCCAATCCCAGGGAACTGCTGTTTGCAGACCGAGGTTGCTCCCCAGCAGCTGAGGGGCTGTCGGTCCTTGCAGTGGGTCAGTCAGCTCTGCCTGGGCTCTGTGCTGCTGGGGGAGGCTGATCCCAGCTGGTCTTCGTTTAGAGTTAATAGGAGTCAAAATGAGCCAGAATTTGAAATAAATCCCGTTGACTTGGCACGGTTTCTTTCCTGACTCAGAAGAAGGAGACGCACTTTTGGGGCAGTTCCTCCAAGATTCCCCTCCTTATTGCAAGAGAGGATTTTGTTCTCCTCCTCTTCCACAACCCCAGGGCATCTGTGTCCTTCAAAAGGAAGATATTAACCCCTAGTGTTTGGAGGAGATAGAGAAGGAGCACAAGTAGTGCTTGTTAGTGTAAATGGGAGTTCTGCTGCCCCAGTTCTCTGACTGTTCCTTTCAGTTGCCAGCTTCCAACGCTGGCTAATTCTTTGCAGCATTTTGATGTCATCGTGTGTGAAAGCTTCACAGCCCAGTGGGGATGAGGGTTTGCACTTTTCCTACACTTCCCACCCACCCACCAAGCCTTTTGGTGGGACTTTTGTCTCCTGTGCTTCCTTAGAGATGAGGAAATAAAGGGAGAAAAAAAGGATTTTCCCAGAAACAACAAATTAATGGCAGTTGAGGGCTCTCAGACCAAACCAGAGCAGCTCAGAGCACACAGCACTGCTCTGTACATGATCCTCTGCTACCTTACACTGTGACTGCTCAGAAAAACCAAGTTAAATAGACCTCTGCATGCACAAAACCCAAAGTGACATGTTTCAGAGCAACATCTGCATGCAGATAAGAACTTGCACTGAAGCAGAGAGTTTGGGATACGTTTTATTGAGGAACTCAGCTGGAAGAAAAGCCATAGTGACAGTAGCTGTGGTCTTTCCAGTCAAGGTCTTTTTATAGGGCTTCCCCATCTCACTTTTTCTTTGCATTCAGCCAAGCCAGCTCTACCTGCACTTACCACTCGGGTTTCCACAGGCAGGCCAGGAGCCCATTACTTCCCAGTGAAGCCCTCTGAACCTCACAGTACAATCAGGGCTTTCTTCTCAAGAACAGTTGAGTCTTTCTTCTCTCCCCATACTCATTCAGGAGCTGCTGCCCTGTCTCCTCCCCTTCCAAACTACTGCGAGGCAGAGTGATTATGAAATGTGTTTCTTATAAATCCGAAACATTTATGTCTTCAAATGCCCGGCCCCAATAATCCCACTAATTTCCTGAGTGCTTGTGAACTGTCCTCCATGGGGGGAGGCTTCTCCCGATCAAAGCTTATTAAGTAGAGGTTCTCATATGGAGACATTGCTGAGCAGTAGGAAATGATATGGGGCTTTTTCATTTCCCTTTAAATGAGCTCGCTGGAGCAATATGGGCATGGTCATCCTATGTTTCATGCTTCCTACCTTTATTGTGGCTTTAGCTTCTCTGCCCTTTCTACGTCCAGTGCCTCAAACTATCACCTCTTTTGAGTTCCCATCACCATTGGCGCTTCTCTTTACTCCGTAGCCACATTCTGCTGCTTCTATCTCTTCCTGCCTCATTTTTGGTGACCTCAGACCTTCACTCAATGACACCCAAAAATAATTTGAATGTACACTCCTGCTCCACAACAGCCCTGAGCAATCCCGAACCTGCTGAGATATGTTTCAGGGGCTATCTCCTCAGCACCGTGCCCTTGTAGAGCTTCCCTCCTATAAGTCTGCAAGCAAAACAGAAACATCTGAAGTGCCAAGAGCCACAGTTCCCCTTGAGTCAAAGCAGGACCATGAGTCACGTCCCAGTATCCGCTTCACTGGATCCAGAGCATCCCTGAACGGGGGGATGTTTGGGTCTGGACTTATCTCTCTTTGTTGTTTGGCTCCATTTAGGGCATATCTGTCCACAGCTCATTCAACTTCCTTATTTTTTCTGGATGATGTTGTTGTAACGTTGCAAGTTTTGATATCTTGAGAATTTCAAGCTGAGCTGCTCATTTGTTTGCTCCCAGTAAACGTTGCTGCTGTGCCATGCAAGAGACCTGACTTTGCTGCCAAGGCCATCAGCAGCTGAAAGCCTCTTTTTTTTTCCTTAAAAATTAATAAATTTGCATTGGAAAATAAACCTTCCAGCTTTTCCCTTAGGGGAATATATAAAATCATACTAAAAATACCTATAAAATTAGGTGAGCTGGCAATGAAATTTTAAATATGCCACATTTAAGGTGGTAATTTTTTTGCTTTTTCTTGGATATTCTGGCACAACTGAGGGCATCTGACTTCATGAAACCACTGGTCACAAATACCATCATCTTCTGGAGGTACCAATATGCTTCTCTAGTGAAGAGTGCAGTATATAAAGAGAAAGCACCATTTAAAAATAATCCCAGTCACAGAAGAAGCTTGGAAAGAAGATTTGTTTTCTCAGCAAACAGTAACCCAAAGCACACAACAAAATGTGTACGAACCCCAGGGATAAAAGCATCAAGTGTTTAGTGCCTTGGCACTAAACTAACCCAACTGATTTGAATCCAGCAGAAGGAACTTGGAATTAATTATTCCTATGTATAGGCTTTTGTACATTTTCTGCCTGTCATTGCTGTCTCTGCTGAAGAGAGAGGAACCCTGGGAACTTCACGTTGCAGTGAACGAGGTACCAAGAGATGCTGGATTCTTGATGGAGACCCTGGATGAAGTTACAGTCTCACTGGATTTTATTTTTATCCTTTTTTTCCCCCCATTCTGGCCCTGATTTTTCCACCCCTGGACAGATGAGTCAGAAGAATGGCTAGAAAAAGTGTCTGACCTTTTTTGAAGGCTACCAAAGCTGTTGCTGGACAATAGCCTGTGTAATGTGGGGCATGTCATAGTGTGATGACTTCTGGGAAACCACTGCATATGTGCCCTGTGGACATCTGGGATTGCAGCAGGAACCACATCTGGAACATCACAAGTAGAGATACCACATATCTGGGAACTCCAGACAAGTGTTGAGCTGCCTCTAAATTCATCTGGGCAATATTCCTGCGCGGTTGGAGAAAGAACATCCAGGAAAATGAGACATGTGGTAGGCTTCCCGCTCACCAGCAGAGCTCTGCTGGCCAAAGTCCTAGAAAGCATGCTGGTAGAGCCCAGAAATAGCCTTTGCTGATAGAGCTTGCTCCATCCAAGGAGGTGACTTTGGCTGAGAGATCCAAGCCACGTCTCTGCTGATGGTGTCGCCAGCACAATTTGACCCATTTATTTGTACCAGCAAAACTTGTAACCAGCAGATGAGAGCCAACAACAGGGAGGGAGGCTCAAAGGGACATCTCCAGAGTTTACTGCAAGTGACAGCTGGTCTCACTATCACTGACAAGAGGTGGAAATGCTGCCAATTTTTTTCTTCCTCCAGCGATGAAGAAGGAGCCGCACCCCAGCTGGAGGACCCAGGAGAGCCTTCTGGAGTAGATGAACATCCCCACTCAATGAGGCCAATGTGTCATATGAGGAAAAGCCAGTACAGGGAGATAATTGGAGCCCATATCTGTGTTTGGACTCTACCAAGAAGCTGAAGGAACCCAGAGAAAGTTGAGATCTTGTTCCTGTGCAACTTGGTCTAGGTGATCCTGTTCTAGCAGGGGGGTTGGACTAGATGGTCTTTTGAGGTCCCTTCCAATCCCCAACATTCTGTGATTCTATGGCACAGTCTTCTGTGGATCAGGTTTATTTTTATGAGCAGGGCTTGGGCTGTCAGAGTTGGGTGCTGTACTTCATGATTGTGGGTACAAGCATGAACCTGAATGTTGGCAAATTTTACGAGTAGGGTGGAAATTTTGTTTCTCGGGAAGATTTAAAACCTGAACCCATCTTCTCCAAAAGCAAAGACATTTCCCAGTGCAAGGTAGAAGCAAGTTTTAGCCATTGCTTTCATGGCAGATGTACCCAGGTGAGGGGAACCAGGCTATGCTCCAAATTCTTCTGAAGTAGCTGTGAGATCCTCATGACCTCCCCCATGAACAGGGTCCATCTGCCCTGCAGGAGGATGAAGGGATCTCATCAATGTCCATCTGCCCTGCAGGAGGATGAAGGGATCTTTTACAGACAGTGTGACACATGCTCATCCTGGGGATGGAACCACAAAACTGGAGTATTTCTTTCAAGAGCTGCTGCAGCCCAGCAATTCAGGAGCACATCTGAGTGTGCAAGATGACTCTGCTGGAGAAGATCAAGGGCTTGGCCATCACTGGGGCCAGGAACTTAAGCTTAAAATAGGCTTTCTTCTATTTGCAAGAAACATCTATTGCCTGTGCTTCCATCAGATCTTAGTGCAGAGTTCAAGAAGACTGATCAGAAAATGCTGTGCAACTAATTAGAAATCCCACCAGTGTCTTTATTCATTCACGTCTTGTTTTGACAGTAAACTTTGGTGAGTGATTCCACTATTTGCTCTCCAAATTTTCCACTAAGCATCATGGTATTTCTGCAAACCAGGGTCTGGGAGTGTTATTGCTGCCTCACTACACACCATAACTGATATGTGATGGTTTTAAGCTAGGAAAGGAGAGATTTAGACTGGATATTAGAAAAAAGGTCTTTAACATGAGGGTGATAGATCAGTGGAATGAGCTGCCCAGAGAGGGGGTGGAGGCTCCATCCCGGGAGTCGTTCAAGGTCAGGCTTGATGGGGCTCTGAGCAGCCTGCCCTAGGTAGAGATGTCCCTGCTTGTGTAGGGAGGTTGGACCAGATGACCTCTAGAGGTTCCTTCCAGCCTAAAATGTTCTATGATTCTATGTGGGGAGGTTGAGGAACCTGGTACCAGGTCCAGTGGTGAGGTAGCTGTGGAGCTGGATGGGGGTGGCCATTTCCCAGGCCGATGCTTTCGCTGGTGAGGATTTTTCTGTACTGCCAAGAGTGTAAATCATGTGGGTGACACTGGAGGCTGGGCACCCACAATTCATCATGTATTGTGGCTGCTCAGCAGCTGTGGGAAAATAATTCCAAAAGTGTTCTCTTGGAAAGTGGCAGCAAAAAATAGCAAATGAAAACCCCCCGAGCAGTATAGAAGAGACACCAGAACAAGGCTTGGTGGGGACCTGTCCTTTGTGAAGCTCTAATAGCACTGGCAAGGTGGGCTCTTGAAATGCTTGACTTGGGTAAAATGAAGCTATTCCCCTTGGGGATGCGAAGAATTGGCACAATTCTTCAGGGCTATAATAAGCCTGAATTGCTCCTTTGTGTTAAGAGCAGGCACTTGTGAGGCCCGTGTTTCAGAGCAGTGAAACCCCCCTGATATGGCTGCCTTGATAAGTTGCTTTTGTTCAGCTGAGGCTGCAACATCAACCCTGGTGAAAATTAAACCCTCTGGCCTGGGAGGAGGGGGAGCAGCAGGAGAGATGCTGTGCTGGGGTGTGGATGCTGCTGAAAAGTTTGTCACAGTTGCCAAAAGGCAGGAGTTATTTTCTTCAGTGATACTTCTGCTTCTTTCTGTCAAATCCAAAATACGCCGCCTGCCTTGCAGCCAACGGGGTCAAACAGTGAAGAAATGAGCTCCCTAAGGAGAGTCTGCTGTACTCAGCTGCTCCCCACAGCTAATTTCTGTGGTGTCCTTGCAAGGGGCTTTGCCACCCACCTGAAGTTCTGTGTCCTGCTCCGTCTCTAGATGCCTGATGAGGAGATGGTGGTTTCTCTGTGCTGTGTGTTGCAGTAATAGGAATATAAAGAGAGGGAAGGGGGTTGCACTGTGAGCAGAAAGCTGTGCATGGCAGGGAGGTAGAAAACGAAACCACTGCCTGTTTTGGCAAAGGGAAAATAAGGCTAATTGCTGGTGGGGCAGTGGTGCCACTGCCAGCACCCTAAAACCATACAAAAAGTGTTGATGTCCAACTCAGTGCCATGGCTGGTGAAAGATGCACCTGTTTGTGAAGCAGCAGAGCACCCATGGCAGCTCTATGCAGACCAGAGGAAATCCTTTGAGGGGACCACGTAAATGTGTTTTCTCCATTTCAGCCCTTTCTGTAGCAGTGTCTGGGTAGATACCATTTTTCAGATTAGTTGGTGCTGTCTTCAAGGAGCACTTCTGAGATCCCTCCTTTGCATCCTTGAGGACAGGTGGACACATCAGGTGGCAGTTTTCCATCACCCACCTTTCTTTGGCATGTGATCCGAGGATTAAAAATACCATCTTTCAGCCACGCTGCCCCATAGTCACCTGGGCAGAGGTGTCATCCAGGGCTGGGATGGGGCTTCTTTGCTTTCTCCTTCCAACAGCTTTTTTTTCTCTCTTAGGGACCAGAAGGGAAACCAGGAAAACAGGGGGAAAAGGGCAAGCCTGGCCAGAAGGTAGGAACATCTCCCGTTGATGGCATCTCCTCCTCTGGATCTCCCTTTCTTTGCTCATCTTTGCTGTTTATCTGTTCTACATTAATGTCAGTGCTTCTCTTCTGCAGGGCAGCAAGGGCTACCAGGGGCAGCTTGGCGAGACAGGAGCTCCAGGGAAGGAGGGGCCGAAGGGGAACCAAGGCCCTAAAGGATCCCGAGGTACCCTGGGACCTATGGTGAGAAGAGCTCTGCAAATGGTTGAACACAACACCCAGAAACGTGACTGGCAGTGGTGGGCACAGGCCTGAGTGAAGCAGAGAACCCAACAGAGCATTTAGAGCACAGAAAGTGAAATTGTTAGATGGGTTTAATGGACCCAAATAGTGGTGTTGGTGCCCCATGAATCTAGCTCACGTTGTATTGTAGCTGTTCCTCACAACTCCCCAGAAGGGCTGAGATATTGGGGATTTTTCTTGAGAAGGAAGTGAGCTGATAAGCTATTTTTTGATGAGATCTTTCCCTCTGAGACTGCACACTCATGGCAAGAGCTGCTTCCAAGTCTGACTGTGTTGTTATAAGGAACTCTGCCTTGGACTTCTGCCCTGTTTCCACACCCACTCTTGATCTACTTATCTAAAACACTTGCAGCAAGAAGAAATATAGTATGGGAAAGGATTTGATTTGGGGACTGAAGGTGAGGCTTTCAGAGAGAAGAGAAAGGGAAGAAAGTTAATTTGCTTTAGGCACATGAGACAAATGCACTGGGACAGCAGCATAAAGTACTAAGTCCCTCCTCATGCCTTGCAGGCTGGTAGGGAGACTTCTTGCACTATACTTGGTAGAACTTAGTGAAAAAACAGGAATTATTTATGAATCAGGAATCGTGGTGATGTTTCAGAACAGTAGCACATGAGTGATGGAGTAATGGTTCCACTGGTGGTGCTTTTCTGCAGTAAAAATTATGGCCTCCCCATATATCCTCCCTTCATATTCCTTGGCAAAGCCTCCATGGATCGTTTCACAAGGAAGCAAAGCAGCATCTGAGCAGCAGCCTATGGGGCTGAGCATGGCTCTGTCTGGTGGAAAGGGGCTTCTTTCTTTCTTCTGGAAAGTTTGCAATTCACTTTAATCTGATGATCTGATTTAAACCCTTTTGTTCAGCCTGCTAAAGATGCAATAAACAGGTCTTGCAGTGCCCTCCTCACAACCCAGAAAGCTCCTTTCTTGGCCTCAACCCACCCTGAAAGGTTTCCTCCCAGCAGTTTAGGATTAGGTCATGCATGAGGATGGTCTCACTGGTGGACTTCCTATCACAAAGCTGGTTTGGATGTAAAGAGATGTCCAGAAGCACAGATGAAGAGCACACACTGTGCAGCCACTTCTGGTAGCAAATCTGAGTGAGGTGGGGAACCTATTGCTACAGGCTGGTAAAGACAGAATGGCCTCCTAGCATCATGTGTGAGAGGTTAAAGCCAAGCAAGAGGTTTTCATATGGCTGCAGCAGAGCTCACTGGTGGCCACACTCCCATGTGGGGCTGAGCTTTGCTTTTCAGAGCCCAGAGCATCCTCTTCTTGTGGGGTAAAACCCATGGGCCACTCTCATGGTGCTTTCTGTGCTTGCCTCTCCAGGGTGCTCCAGGCAGGATGGGTGCTCAAGGGGAACCTGGCTTAAAGGGTTACCAGGTAAGGATTTTATTTTCATCCCCCAGCTTCTATTTGTTCTCAAAAGCAACAGAACTGCCACTCCAGGAGGCAAAATTTTTCTTAAACTAAGATTTATTTCTGATCTTGAGTTCAGTTTAGTTCCTTTCTCTCATCCCTAT
Source organism: Brachypteracias leptosomus (assembly GCA_013401335.1). Taxonomy (NCBI): domain Eukaryota; kingdom Metazoa; phylum Chordata; class Aves; order Coraciiformes; family Brachypteraciidae; genus Brachypteracias; species Brachypteracias leptosomus. The sequence continues at coordinate 302,467 of VYZX01004337.1, forward strand.
TTGCACCATCATGACTTCTTCAAGATGCCTTTGGTTCACCTCTACCATGACTCGTGTGTCCCTCCAAAGCTGAGATGTACAACATGGGGCTTGCAGGATCTGACAGGGAGCTAGGGGGGTCCTCCAGTTAAACAGCTCTTTTCTGTCTCCTCACATGCTGTCTGCTCTCCACAGGGACATGCAGGACCACCAGGGCCAATTGGACCACCAGGGCCAAAGGGAGAAAAGGTAAGTTTGCAGAGTTGAACCATCTTGTCTTCCATTAGAAGCTGAGCTGCCACAGAGATGATTGCCCTGCTGCCATAACACCCATGCACCTGCACTCTCCTCCTCTACCAGGGGCAGAGGTGCCTCCTCTACACCATGGCCACCTACATAACTCCTGCTGCAGCTTTTCTGCTGCAGATCATCACCAGGACACCCGTGCCACAGGCAGATGCTGTCCAGACACCACGTGCCCTTGTGCTGGTGACTGAGCCAGCGACAGGCACTCTGGGGACACTTTTTCCCTGCATCTGTAGAAATCCTGCACAATCCCCAAGCTGAAAGAGATCAGAGCAGTAGCTTTCTGTCATCAGGTCAGAACAACAACAACAACATGCCCAAACAAGCTCATCTTCAGCAAGCTGCCCATCTGTGCTTGAATCAGCCAGTTGTAAGTGAGGCAGAACTGGTCTCCTCTCCATTGCCCTTGCTCCATTTTCCTGCACCTCCTGACCTTGATCATCCCCCACACACCCCTTGACAACCCTGAGTCAGAGCCCTCTTTCCACAGCAGCTTTCCCCTGGTGTTTTCCCCCTTCTGCTGAGTCAGCACGGCCATAACCAGCCCAAGCTGGGGAATGAGTCACTCTGTAATGGGTTCCTGTTGGGACAGCCCGGCGGGGTTTGCTCTGCTCACCGTGCCCTCCACGTGCCTTCAGCAGCCACGGGCCCTCCCTCGGTGTGGGGAGGGAAGAGGTGGTGATGGGGACTGGGCAGCCACGGGGTCCCCACACACACCATCAATACTTTTCACTCATTTTCCGCTCCCCATCACCAAGAGCACTTTGGGCTTTCCCTCTGCACACCGGTGTGATCACCACTCTGCGTCTGCAGGCAGGAGCTTTGGTGCTTATAAAAGGGGTTTGTGGGACAGAGATCCCAAGGGCTTGTCTTTGCTGGGGCTTTAGATGTGTCATTTCATCTTCTGGTGTCAGGACACCCCGTCCATGCTGCTCTCTGTGCTCTGCCTGGAGCCCCCGTGTGAAGCTCTGTGCTGGTGGCCAGGAGTCCGTGGGGCAGGGGGAGCTGTTGTGTCCCACTAAGATATTCACATGCCTCAGAAATTTTGCTTTGGGGATGAACAATGGTCATGCTGCTTTTCCTCTCATTTCCTGCTGCTGAAGCACATCCGTGGAGAACAGCTGGTGATGCTCCTGCTGCTCCACATCCCCATTGCTGTCTTCTGACTTTCCTCTCCGCCCCCAGCCTTTCTAAGGCTGCTCCATCCCCTTCCCAAGCTGCAGCTCTTGCTCTTCAGACCTCAGCAGCATTCCTCCTCAGACACACTCTGCTGAGTGGCCGTGTGGGAAGTGGCAAGTGTTAGCTGAGCACAACCAGCCCAGGGTAACAATGCAAGAGCTCACAACCAAGCACATTGTGAGTTCAGAGGCTGGCCAGAGGTTTCTCACAGTCCTGCTTGAGCATCCTGGCAAAAAGTTGTGAGTTGTGACGACCAAAAGCAAGATCAGCCTTTGGCCTTACAGCAGAAATGTGCAGAAACGTGTCTCTGTTATTTAAATTGCAGCTGTTGATTTACTTTAAAACATTGGAAATTGCCATCTTCTTGAAAGCTCCCATCGTTTCAGAAGTAAATGGTCCCCAAATTAATAATCTGAACCTCTCCGTGAAGCACTCTCCCCTTGACCAACCAAAGATTCTTCTGCAAATGGACACTAGAAGAGCACACCCTCAGAGATAACATGGATCTTGTGTCATCAGAGCACAGCAACACTGATGGTAAAATGAATTCCACATGAAGGATCCAAGCTGAAGCATGAAAAAGGCACCAAAGCATCTAATGCTGTTGCTGAGAACAGTCAGGTCTGTTATTGACCATTCGCAGCTGGATCTCACTCATGTCTTCTTGGAAGGTCAGTGGGTCTGCTGGCACCTTGCTGGGGAGCAGCTCCAGCTGAGCGAGGAGAGCACAGCATCACGTGCTGAGCTTCCAGCATCCAGGTGCTCCACAAAAGTCTTGCATCTAAGTTTTCTTATCATCCACCCTCCCTCCTCATCTCCTAAGAGCTGCCTGGATCCTGGCCTAAGGATAGACAGATTCTTTCCCTCTGGACATCTGTAATATCACACACAAGCAAACACAAACATGGAAGCCTGAATCTTGAGAAATCAAGAGGAAATGAATATGGGGCCATGACTGCTCTGTGAGCTTTAAACAACATGGTAAACCTAGCTGTGCTGGAGGAGGAGGGTGTGGAATGGTGGGGAAGGCCTTCCCCTTGCCAGAGGAGAAAGCAGCTTGGTGAGAGGCATTATAGAGGAATCCAGCTCCCTTGTGCTGTACCAGCTACTCCACCACATTTAATACGTTTCCAGCTCCTCAAAGAGGCCTTGCTCAGAGCAGACGCCTGCACTTGGCAGCTGCTTAAAGCACTCCAGATGGGATCCTTTTAAAAATTACAAACTGGTGTATCTCACTTTGGGACGGGAGCCAACAACAACAAGCCTTCCCTTCTTCTCCATGCATTTTCCATTTGTATCCCAACATGTTTACTTTGCTGCCCTTTACTCTAACTTTTTTTCGCTGCAACTTTCCGAAGCATTAGCACAGACCTTTCGTCTCCCTCTTGAGCAGCTGAGGCATCAGGAAGTCTTGGAGGAGCTCAAGATCACAGTCCTAGAGCTGACCAGGCTACAGGATTTTCTCAGAAGACAAAGGACAAGGTGGGAATGAGACTCAAGAGGACAGAAAGCCACTGCTTGGCTGTGGGGAGGAAGTCTGGGAGACTTGATGGTCTTCAAGGGTCCCCAGAATTATGAGCTTGCTTTGAGTTCATCGCCCTCGTCTCAGCTCCCCAATGTCAAGGTGTTCACGTCCTCTTGGAGAAGAAGCAATTGATGCCAAGACTTCTGCACAGTAACACGTGTACTGGGATATTATTTTTTTCCCTGAGTCTTGAGAAATGGTGGCTTTGTTTCCCTCTTAGCCTTCATTCTTTTGATAGTGGCTAGAAAACAAACCAGCTGCCAGGTATTCTGCTGCTGACTTCAACCAGCAAGTTCAGTAGCACTGGAAACTGTTGGCAGAGCCTGTTTGGCATTACTTTCCTTTCTACTCTGCCACCCAAATTTCTCCATCCATATTGCTCAATATTCTATTCTCAAGCCATCCTGGCACAGTTTCTCCCTATATATTTCTTCTACCATGAGACCTCCCCAGAAGCCCAGAGGAGCTGGAGTTCCCCTCCCAGCACACAATCTCTGAAGGCCAGAGTAACCATAACTATGAGATGTAGGAAATCCTGGCAACGTTCACCCATGTCACAGCAGCAGGGAAAGAAAATGCCACTGTCATCAGGTGTGTGATGGAGAGAGGTTGCACTGAGCCCTTTGCTACTTGTTGAGGATGACTGCAAGAGATTTTACCAAATCTTGAGCCTCATTCTCCCAAGCTGTACATGTCAATACTGATGCTCAGCCCACGAGAAGTCAGTGTGGGTCAGCCTGTCTCTCTCTGGAGCAGCCCCGACTCCAAGCCATGATCCAGATCCTACAGAAAAGCCATTGGCTCTCAGTGTTTCCACTGAGGGTCGTTCACTGCTCCAGGTGTGTCGTTGCCAAACATCACATACAAGCAAAGCACCCCAAATGCCTTCTCCCAGAGACAGGATCACTGAGAGATTGCCCAATCACCCTCACTACCAGCAGCTGCAACTCAAAAGGAAGATGAGAGTAGCCCAGACAGAAAGTCAAAGACCATCGTAAATACAAAGTGGTGAACCACAGAGAATTCTGTGGAAAACTTTGCTCTGCAGAGCTCTAGAGACTTGGATGTTCAAGGCTCTAGGAGCACCCTGAACACTCCAAACACAGCAGCTCCACTGTGCCAGAACCCCCCAGACCTCCTCTCTCCAGTAGCTGCAACATCAAAGGAGCTCTGAGACGTGTTCATCCTAAAGAGCCAGTGCCAGAGGCTCAGGGATAGGAAGTAGCCAGAAACTGGAGAAGCTGGAATGTAGCTTTCATCTATGGGGAGCAAAGAAACAGCCATCTCTGAGCTAGACTCTAGAGAAAATAGGACACCATGACCCCAAGTGACTTATACAACAGAATTTAAAAAGATGGTGTCTGTGTTAAGTCTTGAGGGATCTCTCTGTGGGTGTTTTAGAGAGACCTCAGTTATAAATAATCCGGGTGATGTTATCTGCCAGCCAGACCATGAGCTCTGAGCTCTTGCTGTGGAGCATCCAATCAACAAGTGGAGCTCCTCACACAGTGAGTGTGTAAGGGGCTGACGCTCCCACCTTATCAACTGTAAGACAAGCCCACAATGGTGGCACACAAGCAGGGAGCCCATCCAGACCACCCTTGATCCCATGACAGCCCAGGCAGCACTCAATGAGGGTGGGGGAATGCTTGATTAGAGAGTTTGTTTTGACTGTCAGCAATAAAATTCAGAAGCAGGGAAGTTTTTCCCATATTGTTGTAATTACATGCTTCATACTTCATTTGGGGAGTTGTTGAAAATAACCCCTTGCACCTGGTTCCTTAGGAAGGACAGTTGGGCCAGGCAGAAATAACCACCAAGGAGACTAGGAAAGCAATGTGAAGGGTCAGTGTACTCCAGCAAGTGAAACAAAAAAAGAGATGTTTAGACTTTCTTTGGATGAAAGTGAACTCAACTGAGGCTTTGACTTGGAGCCTGTGATATGGGAGGACTGGATTGGGTCTGTACAGAAGCATCTGCTTTCTATATTAATTCATATTTTTATTCCCAGGGAGAACAAGGTGATGACGGGAAGGTGGAAGGCCCACAGGGACCACCTGGAGACAGAGTAAGACACTAAATCCCTTCTCTAATCAATCCTGGCCTGATCCTTGCAGGTGGATTGGTTACCAGGTTGCTTCCTTGCTTGTAGAACATGCACAAGCCATTGAGATGTTGCAGGTGACAGATGGTTCACATCCACCTGAAGTCTTTGTTGTGTTGTTGTAGGGCCCTGTTGGTGACAGAGGTGATCGAGGAGAGTCTGGAGACCCTGGTTATCCTGTGAGTCTTATCCCAAATATGTGATTCAGAAATGTTTGTCTTGGGGAGGTGCTTCCAATCTGTGTCAGGTCTGCCCTTTGCTCAGCAGTCACAATTCATAAACCACTCTTGTCCCTCCTCAACAACATGGATGTGTTTCAAACAAGGAGTAATTCAGATAAATTGGTACAAATTTTGCTGAAGGCAAAGGTAGGTCCTGCAGGTCAGCATCTCACAGTGTCATGCACCTGCCTGAGCACATAGACAGAAATGATGAGCAGGACCATCTCATCAGAGGTATTGGTGATTATCAAGGAAATTACATGGGGAGGATGTGTATGAGAGAGGTCATGTCAATGCTGGGAAAAATTCAGGACTAATGTGCCCATGGCTCTAGACTCTATCACGGGAGCATCTCTGTTAACTTGGAGCTTTGGAAGCTCCCAAAATCTGAGATTTCTCTCAAAAGAAATATCAGGGTTATTAGTTACTCCCCTGTGCTCCTGATGCCCACCACTGTTTGGTGCTGATCTCCAAAGGCTCTATAGACTAAGTCTTGTCCCCATCCAAAATCAGCTGCTCAGAGTGACCCGTTGCAGTAATGTACAGAAGAGTTTAACTTCACCAGAAGCTTCAGCATTTGTGCCTTAGCAGAGTGCAGCCATTTCTATCTTCTCCTGCCCCACACAGCATGTTACACCTGGGTTTGTTTCCCCTTGCCATGAAAGTACCCAAGACTAAACACGTGTTCCTTCTCTGCTTTTTATTTAAGGGTCAAGAAGGGCTTGATGGAGAAAGAGGAAAACCTGGACAGCAAGGCTTACCTGTAAGAGATGCTGCTTTATTGTGAGCTAATGTCACATGTATGTGAAAGGCAGGAAGGCAGGAGGGGCTGCAGGAGGGAACGTGTGGTCAGCTGTGAGATGTGTACATCTCTGTAAGCCAGGCCTATAGAATGAGCATTTTAGGACTAATAAATAGGTATGGAGCAGGGGACAATCCCTGAATCCTGACTCCAAAGCTGTCTTTTCTGAACGATCCAAGAGGGACTAGAAATCTCAGGAGAAGGGCACTGGGAGGTGACAATGACAGTGGAAGGGTCCACTTGGCAATGATACGTTTGGCATTCTGCTGGTGAGAGCTGGGCCAGTGTGAGGAGAGTCCATGTTACTGGCCTGGGTGGTGTTTCCTCTCAAACTAGGGCATTTATGAAAGACTAAATTAAATCCAAATTTCACTTGAACTTTTTATTCCCTCGCTATATATGGCAGCATCTCATTTGTATGTGTGACTATTGCAGCTGTGAGCACAACAGCACTTTAAACGTAGTTTGTATTGGGAAAGAAAGTTGAATCCATTCCCACTCTTTGTAAGGCTGCTGGAAAGAACAACAGATTCTATTTTGGGGTAAAATCTTAGTGCTCTGTCATATGACCCAGAAATTGGTAGAGCTGCTGCATTCACCAGTGGATGTTATTTATTCCAAGGGGTGGCAGCCCCTCAGATGTCAGTGTTTCAGCTGGAAGCAGGAGCTTTGGATTGCCTTTAGTAAAGAGCTGTTAGAAACACGTGGCTCAGAAACAAGCTGAAGAAGGAGAGCTCTGCAGACGTGTCCTTATTTACCATTTCTTTGGTATTAGTCCAGGAATTGCCTCTGACACAAACACACACAAAAACCCCTCTGGATGGCCAGAAAAAAAGGTGGGGATGGGGATGATGGCGAAGTGACCAGTAAGAGAGTGGTGAAATATCCTCTCTGCTTTACTCCTCTAATATCTGACACCCAGGTGAAGCCAAGGAAAGGGCTGCAGAGTGAAGAAGGGAGCTGGTACCAGCACTAAAGGTGTAACCACTGTATAAACCACTTGTTCTGCACGTACCTTCTGCAGAACCCTTATCAAAATAGGCTCCTTCCTGCCCACTCCTCAACACTGTTTTCCAGGTGCCATCTGGAATTCAGTGAATGATTTCTATGACTACACACACCCCCAAGTGAGGGGGCAGCTTTGCTTCTCCTCCAGTTGACACCCCGTTAAGTGCTCTCTGGAGACAGACCCTTGTTCCCCAGGAGGCTGTCTGAGCACAGCCTGTTCCCCTGAATTGTTTCCATACGCTCAGCCTTGCTAGGGCACAAAAAATGCTGTTCTTTGTGCTTCGTGCAAGATACTGCCAGAAGAGAATTTCAAGCAGATTTTTCTTGCTTATGTTTTGTAGGGGGATCCTGGACCACCAGGCCAGCCAGGAGCAAAGGGATCCAAAGGTGATGTGGTAGGTTTCAGCAGGGTGGATTTATAGTGTCCCAAGTTTCAAGGAAATGTCTAGTTAAGAGGACTGTCATGGTTTTCCCCAGCATGTGTGATTTGGCCTATGGTTTATGCTTTGAAAGACTGTGGAGAACCTAGTGGGAGGGCTGTGAACATGTGTCGGAGTGTCCAAGCCCAATGGTTTGTTGGCTTTGTGGAGCTGGAGAAGATCAAGACAATTACAGCTCCAGCGTGATGGGTGAATCTTAGGCAGGTCTTTAGTCATTGCCATGGGTTGTGTCTCTTTCCCATGCCCTGTCTGTGGTGCCTCCAGCCACAGCTGGCTCCTCTGTCCCTCAGGAGGTCTGAGCCAGGCGAGTGTCTCTCACTTGCACTTGAACCATAAACTTCTCTGGCTCAAAGCCTCCCAGATTTGGAGTCGATTTCTCCATGCACTTATGTTTCTTGGAAGAGTCCCTCTAACTTCTTGCCCTTATTGAGCAGGAAAACACAGCACACGTGGGTCCTTCAAGGTTCACTGGGGTTCCTCATACCTACTCCTACCTCCACATCTGGCTATAATGACAGCTTCCTAATTATTCTTACAGATCAGGGACTTTATTTGCTAAAACATAAGTATGTGACCTCAGTACTCAGCAAATTCCTGCTCCCTTTTGGCAGATGTGAGGATTTTTAATCAGGCTCTGCTGGAGTAATGCCAGAAGATGGTTGAACCTACAGTAGGTGTTCTTGGCAAAAAGTATCCCAGGCAATAAGAGAAATAAACTCTACCCATCAATGGGCAACCTGGAACTGCCTTTGGGCCTAATGAATAGCAGACAAAGCACCCCCAGGAGTATTTCTTTCGTGTAGCTGGTCTGCCTGGTCCTCTGCAGATGGAGAAACAATGCACAGAAAATGCAGTGCTTCAATTTAAAAGTGCCTTAGTACATGACCTCACTAAGAGAGCCCTAGTGAAGGTGATGAGGCTGAGTTTTCCATTCATTCTGCAGGAATTAATCCTTTTTACAGCTAATAAAGCTCAGGAGTATTTCTTCTATGTCTTTATTCACAAAAGCAGCATTGCAAATTTTTCGACACAAGATACTCTTCTTGTATCCATTAACTTTCCAAAGGAGAGGGAGCAACATCCCAGAGAAAAGCTCTCCCTGAACGCCCTGCAGAAGACTTGCTGGGTCCTTGTTTTGGCACCGTGCTGCCAATGAACTGACAGGGGATACAGGTTTTAAGCATCTTGTTCTAATGTTTGCCAGTTCACTGAGTCCTCCCTTGAGTTCATCCTGCTTTATTTGTCCTCATCTGCTCTGTATTAGGAAAAATGTAGGTCCTTGCCTTCTAGCTATTCATTCCTGCCCTAGAACTCTCAAGACATACGAGGAATCGCTTGTAATAAAACCAAATAGCTGCTCATTCCCCAGTGTTGGAGCAACTGACTTTATAAATCTCCTTTTTATAAAACTCTTTCCAGCCATTATCCGAAAGCACACCCTGAAGTTGTGTGAGATCTGCTGCCATTTTAGATGTCTTTCTTTTTTCACTGGCAGGGTCAAAAAGGAAAGCAAGGAGCACGGGGCAACGCAGGGAGCAGAGGTTCACCGGTGGGTAAAAATCCCATTTTCTGCCCCATTTTTCAGCAAATGCTGTCCAGGAGCTCCATCACTAACACTTCTGTGATTTTAGGGCATCCTTGGGCTACCAGGTCCTCGAGGCGTGGTGGGAAGGCAGGGTCAGGAGGGTGCTCCTGGAGTGGATGGGGTGCCTGGCAAGGACGGCGTGCCCGGGATGCCGGTGAGTTTGGAGTTGTGACCTTGGAGCATCAACAGCAAACCCAGCCTGGGAACTGGGAAACTGGAAGGGAGCACGGGAGAAATGGATGTGGTCCAGCTGTAGGTACTCCAGCTAAATGTACCCAGAGTGGATGATGTGCTCCTCTCCATGTCTCCCAGGCACCCAGAGGCTGCAGCTGCCTTTACACAGCCAAGCCTGTAAATGAACTGGTGTTCGTAGCCTGACAGATACTTGCAGGCACAGACTTCTACACGCAGCTCTGCAAAGCCACCCGTGCCCAGATGCATGGTGCTTGCTAAGAGCAGAATCACCCCACCCTCCTGCTCCCCCTGAAGCTATGCAGAGTCTTGTTTCATAGCCTCTTCTGGGTTTCTTTTCTAGGGAGAGCAAGGCGATGATGGGGAAGAAGGTGTGGCAGGGATGTCAGGCAAAAGAGGGAACCCTGGCATACCAGGACTCCCCGGGGCACAGGGACCACCAGGATTCAAGGTGAGTTTCTGAATCCCTAAGATACTGCCACAAGCAATCCAGTCTGTGAGTCTGTTGTCAAGTCTGGGGCTTGAATTCAGCACGGTCTAATAAAATCACAATTCCTGCTGCCATCTTTCACCTAGTTCAGGTAGATTTTCTCTCCATCCATCCATTTTCGTGATGTTCACAGCAGCTGAATGTCCCAGAGACTTTTCCTTCTTCGTGAAAGTTCACTGAGCTCAGGAGCCTACAGATACACATATTCATACTACAAACACTTCAGCCTTCTTGTGTTAGAAACCTGGCTAAAAAGCCATGGCCTTGGAGAAGTTGCAAAGGAACTGCAGCAGCCTGTCTGTAGGATGTCCACGATGGACACAACTCTATGGGGAATTGAGATGTCCTCTAGCTGCTGCCCTGCAAGGCCTGAGCTGCTGAAGGGAAATTTGTGCTGCTTGGTTTTTAGCTTATATTTACTGAATTGGAATGGCTGGAACCAGTATAGGCTTGGACATCACCCTGGGTGGAAGCAGGGACAAGCTGCTTTAGTAACCTTGGGGTTTTTTCCTGGTCCCTGCCCTGTTCCAGACTGGCCACAGAATCTAAACTGGACCAACAGCAATTCATCTGTTTGTAGAAAGACTCTGTAAATAGGAAGAGTCCAGCTGGGTTTGGAGAGGCTGTCAAGTCTGATGTAAATTATGCCTCCCATAACACATCACTCTTAAACTGTCACTTGCTGCCCTCCAGCTGGCTTGGGTAGAACAACAGGCTGTTACCAGAAGTGAGTTAAAAACCCCTATGTCCTTGTGACAGACTCATTCCCAGGCTCTAGGGAAACGTGTTGCTCCTTTTCCAGCTGCTAAAACCATCCTAGGTTCTCACCACCTTCTCTTCTCTCTCCCAGTCCACCCCAGATCAAGTAGCTGGAGCTTGTGCTGCTCCAGTCACTTAGCAAGGGGAAGAGGTGGAGAGCAAAGTGTGGTGCTGGGTCTCAAAAGCCCAGCTCTTGTCCTTAAACTGTGGAGGTGGTGCTGGGAAGTGTTGGCTTTGCAGCCTCTGCATTTAAGTCCTCCAGCTGAAGTCTTGGTGTGTCTTCAACATTGTAGATGGATTAATCATCAATTGCTGTCCTGCTGGGGGAGAAGAGACGATGAGAAATTGCAGGGCAGGACAGATAACTTGCAGAAGTGCCAACAGAAGACATTTCACCCCCTTGCTGTCCTTAGCCCTGACACAGGCAGTACAGCTCTGCTGAAGCTCCTGCTCCACGTGAAGCTCGGCATTTTGTGCTGCCAGCTCTCTTCTTCTTCAGGCCAACACCAAACTCAGCAACATCCCCTCAGCATGACTTCATCTTTTATTCCTCATGGCCATGCCCATGGCTGGTCTCATGCTGTGCATCCTGCAGCAGTTGCCTTAGGAGACCTGAGGCATCTCCTGATGAAGCCACCACATTCCTTATCCCCACGGGCCACTCTTTCCCAGCTTTCCATCTATGGCTATTTCAGCTGAGTGTTGTTATATTTAGCTCCTGTCCTTCGGAATTACTTGAATTCTGTTATTTTTAGGGTGAAAGAGGATTGCCTGGACAGACTGGCCAAACAGGGAAGCGAGGATCACCAGGAGGAACGGGTCTCCCAGGGAGCCCTGGCGATCCAGGACCCAAAGGACAGCCGGTTAGTGGTGACTGGAGCTGGTCAGACTTTTCTCCAAGCTGTCTCCTTCAGGAGAGGGTGGGAGAGCAGAGTGAATCCTGGGAGGGTCTTCTACAGGGAACCCATAATGAGCTCTTGTGTGTGTGCAGGAGCATCATCACAGCTCTCTCCAGCGGGCACTCTTCCCTGCATGCCTAATCCACCCCAGGACAGTGTCACTGGTCACATCATCCCCATGCCTGTGGTTCAAGGCCATGGTGTGTGCTGGCAGCCAGGCCAAAGAGCTGGCAGCCACCTCAAACACCCTTCAGCAGTGTCTCCAAAGGGAGCTGTGATGAGAGCAATGCATGGAGCCTCTGGGAGGTGTTCAGCATAGGAGGTGAAGCTCAGCACTCCAAGCCATCTGAAAGGTGCCAGGGAGAGTCTGTAGCTCCACTGGGACATGCAGGAGCAGGTATCATCAGTACAGTTTTGAGGGTGGTGGAGCTGCAGGTTCAGAGCACACCATGAGAGACACACCAAGAGCTCTCAGTGAAGGTAGGAGTTAAATTCCCACCCGTGTCTCCAAGGTAGGCTCCTAATCCTTACTGCTTTGATTATTGTGCTGGTGGGATCCACTTGAGCACTGATGAGTGATGCTTTGTCAGCCTGAGCCTATAGTGAGAATACTTAAGGTGTGTAGATTGGAACCACCATCAGGTGTCTAGTTAGGCCACAGATATGAAACTAACAGGAGGAAAAGAGATTAGGACTAATACAAAACAAGGGAGAAGATGAACCCCAAGTACCTCGATTAGAATATACTTTCTATTTTTTATAAATATATTTTATATTCTATATAAAACCCTCTGGTGACAGTATTTAGGATGAAAGACAGTAGCTGACAACAACATTATCTTGCCTCTGGTGTCCACACGTGGCAGGTTCATTTGCCTGGTATTGCCATTGCCAACCTTGCTGCATAATTAGCAACCAGGTCCCCTTGGCTGAGATGACTCTATGGCATTTAAAACCTTTGGACTTCCCATTTACTTTTGCCCAGAATTTGTCTAGAAAGAGAACTTGGTTGGTTCTCCTAATGCAGGAAAGACCTTAGCCCTCTGTTAGCAGTTCTCCTTTCCAGGATCCATAAATGGACAGTTAAATCAGTTTATATCCTTGGAAAGTTTCTTCCTTCCACTGAGCCCTTTCTTGCCAAGAAGTTTCCCAAGCAGTTTCTCACTGTTGTGGCAGGAAAATCTTCCTACCAGTGAGGTCTCCAGGCTGAATCTGGAATAGTCTCCTAATAGAAGTGGTGGAAACCCCATCGCTTGAGTCATTTACAACTGGGCTGAACAAGACATTGCAAAATACCCCGTAAAGTACAATCCAACATGGGTCACAAAGTCCTGCCGAGAGTCCAAACAAGCCTTTTCCATCCCTGATGTTCCTCAGGCTGCAGATGAATCATCTGGTGCATGTTTCTGACCCATTTTTTGAACGTTGAGTCATTTTGCATTTTGACATCTGAGAAGCCCAGAAATATCAAAAGATACATCTCAAACCTGGGGAGATGAGGGTGTTTATATTAGGACATGCTACCCAGGGTGGCTTTTGGAGCTCAGAGTGCATGCTATGTGCTGATCCAAGCTTGATGGCCTTCCAAATATTTCAGTATTTTTTTCGTAAGAAATTCAGCAAAAGTCCCTGTAGACTTGAACAGGAAAAGAATTAGGGGACGTGAACAGTTCTCTGGGTTTGGGTGGGAGGTTGTGTTGTAGGAACATGCACTTTTTTCACAGCTTGAATGAGCACAGTTTGAAATTACCCTTTGGTAGTTGGTCAGTCCGATTGGTATGAGAAATAAAATATAATTTGTTTTAAGAGGCTTTGAGGCTGTTTTTTCACAGCATGACCTCCCAGGATAATCTCAGAGTAGATGCTCTCCATTTTCCTTCTGCTGCCTGTGGCCCAGGCTAGACAAGATTCTGCTAGAATAGCGCAGGTATGGCTCCCATTTAGGAGGCAAAAAGAATTAGTCTGTGAGATCTAAGTGATCTACAAGTCCATGAGATCTTCTGGGGTTGCTTCTAGCCTGATGTTTGTGTAATTCCTCTGTCAGATTTCTTTCCTACTTCTTTCTCATCAGCCCTTCTTTGAGGAATACTAATGGGTTTCTCTTCCTATGAAGCTGCTGAACTCTCGGTGTGTCTTTGAGTTGAGTGTGAACTTACAGCTGCTCTTTGTCCTTGGCTTTGTCTTGGCTGTTGTTTGCAGGGGGACTTTGGTGAGACAGGATTTCCAGGCATCGCGGGATTGTTTGGGCCAAAGGTAAGAGGCTGTCTTGGGACCAGTTGGTTTTCTGGGCTCTCCTTACTGGGGACAGACAGCACAAGACTTGTTGGGAAGACTTTATCACCAGCTCTGCAGGAACTATTGAAATTGAGTGATGATTCCAACTTTCTTTAGTTTATGCATCTTCATTTGTTAAATAAGTGCAGGTTTACATGTGCTTGGTTGGAGCTTATTCCTGTTAAAATGGGTAGATGGTAGAGGCTGACCTATAGATCCTGGAGCTGTTTTCCCACCTCAATGTCTTTAAGACACTTTCATTTCCAGCATCAGTCATCAGTCTGTACCTGAGACACCAATACATGTTCCTAATGTTGAGAGCCCTGATGTGAAGCTTATCATAGAATCATAGAACAGGTTGGGTTGGAAGGGACCTTTAAAAGTCATCTAGTGCAAATCCCCTGCAGTGAGCAGGGACTTCTTTAATTTTATCAGAATATAATTTTCCTGGTGAAGAGGAACAAATTTGTTTTCTGTAGAAAGTAAAAGGATTGCGAAACAGAATTGGGAGTAGAATTTTTCAATGATTGGACCTTCCCATTCCCACAGACAAGAGGCAGCCCCTGTGTCCTTGCAGCAGAGCTGTGAGCAGGGGTCTACACATGGGTTTGTTCATTCAGGGGACCTGGCATCTCCTTTCTCCTTGCAGGGCCCCCCAGGAGACCTTGGTTTCAAAGGCATTCAGGGACCACGTGGGCCACCTGGTCTCATGGTGAGTGGTTTTTCAGTTTGTTTGGCTTGGGAGGATTTTCTTCCTTGCCCTGTTTGTGAGAGGCCACAGGGTGCTATAAGGAGCACAGTGCACTGTTCACTGCCTGCCTGAGCCACCCCAGCACATCTGGAGGTAGCCACGTGTGCTTGGGTCTCTGCTGCCTTGGAGACAGTCCTGCTGCTCTGACCACTCCAGCTACACTGAGATCCTTCTATTTCTGGGATTTCTGAGGTTTTACATGGGCCATGGCAACTGTTCTGCGAGGGCTTGTGTCTTTAGACCTGTGTTGTGGAATAGGTTTATTTTAGATTCAGCAAATACCACGATCATGTTGCTGAAAAGCCACAAAAAGATTCAGTGTCTCCTGAGCACGGACGTGCTAAAAGTGACCGTCAGTTCCCACAGGATGGTTCACGTGTATCTTTTATTTTTTAGGGAAAAGAAGGAATAATTGGTCCTCTTGGCATTCAGGGTCCCACAGGAAGCCCCGTAAGTATCTGCACTTTTTTTCTGTATTTTTTAGAAGAGCACAGAGTTTGAGATCTGAGGTGCTCAAGGCCAGCACAAGTAAATCTCAGGTCCTGCTGTAATAAGGGAAATTAAATGGTCTTTATGATGAGCAGCTTCAGAGAAGTGCAGGTTTAGTCTCTGGCTGCATTATTAGCTTAAAAGTGAGGAGCAACTCTACCTAAGTGCAAGTTTTTCAATAGATTGGCTCAGGCTAGAAGACAAGAGTGTTATTGCAGTTTTTCAGAAGCAAGCTGCCAGATTTTCCAAAGAACTTGGCCTGAAGGGGTGAAAATTTAAAAAAAACCCCAAAAAACAGGAAAAAAAAACAACCAACAAAAACTGATAAATATATTAAATTGGAAACAGCTTGATTCTGGGAAGTGTTGAAAATCCCTGCCTGCCCCAAAATGGCAAAGGCACCTAACAGCTAAAAGTTCAGGTCAGAGCTTCATAAAAGCATTAGCATGAACCTACTTGGAGTTCAGTACAGAGGCTGCTACTGGCAGAGGTGGAAACCAGCAAGGTGAACTTGGACATTGCCAAAATATCCAATAATGGCTATTTTTTTTTTGCCTCGGGATGGGTGGGCCTATAGGGCAACCTGAGCTGATCTGTTTAGAGATGCACTTGGGTTCTTGCAAGGAGCTTCTGGGTGGCAGCACATAGAATGGGTTGGGGTGGAAGGAACCTTAAAGATCATCTAGTCCCAACACCTCCCACTAGACCAGGTTGCTCAAAGCCCCATCTAGCCTGGCCTTGGACACTTCCAGGGATGGGGCAGCCACAGCTGTGTTTAAGTGTCTCAGCATCCTCACAGTGAATTTCTTCCTTACATCTAATCTAAATCTACCCTTTTCCAGTTTAAAGCCATTACCCCTTGTCCTATCACTACCAGCCCAGTAGCCAGGCAGCACAACTCACTAACAGACACTGACACCCACCTCGTGTGCTTTCACAGGGGCCCAAGGGAGACAAAGGCAGCCGTGGAGAAATGGTAAGTGTCTGTGCACAGCCCTGGTGTGTCCTGTCCTTGGGAGGGTCCTTCTGAGCAACCAAGAGTCACCTGGGCTCTGCTGCACCCACTTGGCTCCTATGAGGACAAGACATACACGTGTGCACGCAGCCACAGGTGCACATATACACCCACTCTGCTGGTAAAATTGCCAGTTACAGAGCCAGAGCTAAGATGTTATCGTGTTAGCTCTGACCATGGCATCTCCAGGAGCTAACGGCAGCTCAAAAAGCCACAGGCTGCCCAGGCCAGGGGCACAGGACCTATCAGAGCAGCAGCATTGCCCAGGTGCAGCCCCCACAGCTGGGGGACACGTTCTCACCTTCCACGCTTCCTCTGGACCCCTTCTTGCAGGGGTTCTGATGGACTTTTACACCTTCTTGTAGCTCCTTGGTGTCCTCACCATACAGGGGATGTGTGAGCTATACTGGATACCAAATCCCAGTGCACATTCCTAACAAGACTCTTCTTGCTCACCATTTTCCACCTCTATGGGCACAGCAGAGGACAACGTGCTGGTGGGGATCTGAGCCCCGTTGGCAGACATTGTTGGGCCCCTGTTCTCACTGTCCTTCCAGTTCAGCACCCAGCCCTTGTGCAGGCACCTTGGGGACAGCACACACTGTACAGGGAGAGTTGGGGTTATTTATGAGCATCTTCTGACAGCTGCTTCTTCTCTTGTTTTTTTTCTTGTTTTTTTTTCCCTGCAGGGTCTTCAAGGTCCAAGGGTAAGTATTTGAAATCACTTTTTTTCTGAGTAATATCTTGTACTTAAAGAAAACAGTTGCTTTGAGCAAATCTAAAGCTTCTGGGTGGGTAATTTTGCACACAGGGCATGTGGTAAGTACCCGGGGATATGGGATTAAAAGGAGCTAAGGGCTGGGAATGAGGGATGCAATAGGAATGGACCAGGTGCAGACAGATGCACCCTGAGTTGGGAGATGGAGGAAATTCAGCCACCTCCTGTCTCCTGAAGGGTTTGAGGGAGAAGATGCTGTAGGATGTGAAAAATCTGGAGGATTTCAGCAGGGAACAGATTCACGCTGGTGACGACCATGAGAAATGTAAATATAAACAGGAGATCTTTCACTAACTGGTGCCACTCTCTCTCTTTAGGGTCCTCCAGGCCCACGAGGACACCCTGGCCCTCCGGTATGTATATGGGGAAAGAGTTCAAAGACATTATTGAAACAAGCTAAAATTATTGCCATGATGCTCTCCAGGGAGACTGTTCACTCCCTGGAAATTATAACTTAGTCCCATTCCTCGTATGCAAAACTCTGTGTGTGAATGGAGCAGTGTTCCTTGTGCTCTAGTCCAACCCATCTCCAAGTATTTTATAGAGACAGCATTGTTGCCTCTCACTCATCTGCATTGATGGACTCCAGGGGAAAGAGGATTTCAAAAGGACATGACTGAATATCTTTGTATAGTGACTGTCCATCTTTCTGGCTGATGCCCCTTTTTTCCTTCAATTTCTAGGGACCCCCAGGAATTCCAGCCTCATTTGTAAGTTGCCTTTTTCTGTCTGTTTTTTAAAGATGCTAATAAGTCATGTAGAGCCATGGTGCTGATGGGCCATCCAGAAAGAGCTGCTGGGACACACTTGGGTCCAGCAGGAGATGCAATGCTCAAATCTCAGCCCTAGACTGAGATTGCATCAGGGCACGTCCAGCTTCTAACAATCTCAGTTACCATCTTTTTTCATCCCACACTAGCAACAAGATGGCTTTGGGGCAGCTTTCCAGACACTGATTGACTCAAACATCGTGCTCAAGACAGAGGTAAGAGAGAACTTTTGAACTCCCTGGTCCTTGCTGGAGCTGGAGGCTGGGAACGGTCACCGTGTGCTTGTTCTTTCTGTGTGCTTGAAGTTTATACACACAAAGCTCTGATTTGTTGCTGTTCTCATGGAATATTTGGAGTTTATGGACACAAAGATCCAGCTAAAGGATAGGTTCTGTTGTACTACTCATTTGTGAAGCTTCAGACTTCATGACTTTGCCAGAGCTTCAGAGATGTCCCATCCAGGATAGTTCAAGAGCTGGATCCCAGCCAGCACCGAGTGTCTTTGACCCTCTAGGTTTTTCCCACAGATAAAGCAGAAACCCCTGTGGTTACAGCACCAAGGCACACCTGACTTGGCCCCCTTTTCTCTCCAGGGTTACCAACATCCAGACTTTCTCATGCTGGACCATGGAGGGGAGATCTTTAAGACTCTACACTACCTCAGCAACCTCATTCAGAGCATCAAAAGACCCCTGGGAACCAAGGAGAACCCTGCACGCATCTGTCGAGACCTCATGAACTGTGAACAGAAGATGAACGATGGTAGGAAGCTCTGAGTGTGCAAAGGCTGCATCCTCCACAGAGCTACTGCACATGGCCCAAACTGGTCTCCTTCCCTGCGACCAGAAATGCAGAAACCAACTTTCCTTTTCTCACTCACAGAAAAGGTTAAGTGTCCTTGTTAATCCCCAACTCCTCCATTCCCTCAGGTACCTACTGGATTGACCCAAATCTCGGCTGTTCCTCAGACACCATACAGGTCATCTGTAACTTCACCAACGGTGGCCAGACGTGTCTCAGCCCCATCACCGTCTCCAAGGTACACACAGCTCGACCCCAGTGCAGCATTTCCCACACTACTATTACAAAATATTTACCCAGGGGGGTGTTTTTCCAGGACACTGGACGGTGACCACTGTGACACAGCACATTGGTTTCTTCTCGAGGCAGGGGTAGAGCAGCTCTAACATCCACAACTGCTCTTGTGCACTTAAAAAAAACCTGTTATTGACTTGTCAAGACCAAGCAGGACGTTTCCACCAATGTTTAATTAACCCATAACCTTAACAGAGAACAGGAATTTTGCGAACACGTTGCTCCCAAATGCTTTGTTGAATTAACTTACGTTCAGGTCATTCCTGCATTTTGTTTTCTGCCACCTGCAGAAGTGAGGTCAGCTTAGACAAGTCTGCAGGGAAGTTAATGCTGCAGCATTTTTCTTGAGGAAGCACCGGTACCAAAAGTACTGATAGTATCTGGGTTCA
The DNA here is from genome assembly GCA_013401335.1 of Brachypteracias leptosomus. Taxonomy (NCBI): domain Eukaryota; kingdom Metazoa; phylum Chordata; class Aves; order Coraciiformes; family Brachypteraciidae; genus Brachypteracias; species Brachypteracias leptosomus. The sequence continues at coordinate 321,517 of VYZX01004337.1, forward strand.
TCTTCAGATGAGCTGAACCTGCTGCTTTGCAGACACGTGTGTTGAATTCATAGTTTGTTATTTTTCCTCCTACTCAAGGACCTGCCAGTTTGTTCTGGAAAAATAAAGGACCTGCTGTGTCCCCATGAAAACTTTCCAGATTGACTTGGCATCTGGCTCTTATGCCCATACTCACGCCAGGTCCAGCTCTGGACTTCCATGCATGGTCCCCTCCAGCCTGAAGCAGAGGGCAGGGACCACCTTTGTTGTCACCCCACTCCCCCCTCCAGCCCCACTAACATCTCTGTCACCTCCACAGCTGGATTTTGACATCGGCAGAGTCCAGATGAACTTTCTCCGCCTCCTGAGCTCCGAGGTGGTGCAGCACATCACCATCCACTGCCTCAACACCTCTGTCTGGAGGGAGGGCTCCTCCGAGAAGCCTTCGGAGAAAGCCGTGCGCTTCAGGGCCTGGAACGGGCAGATCTTTGAGGCTGACGGGCAGCTCAGGCCAGAAGTGGCAGCTGATGATTGCAAGGTATGTTGGGGAACTCTCTCAGGACACCCAACAAGGGTTGAGTTACAGCTGTGATGCTTATTCTACCAAAAACAAAGGGGAGAGAGGTCTAGTTTACGTGTTCACCACTTCAACTTACCTACCACTTGCAACTACCTCTAAGGAGGTTGTGGTGGGGCTGGTGTTGGTCTCTTCTCCCAAATCACTAATGATAAGACGAGAGTTGCATCAGAGGAGGTTTAGATTGGATATTAGGAAGAAATTCTTTACTGAGAGAGTGGTCAGGCACTGGAACAGGCTGCCCAGGGAGGTGGTGGAGTCACCATCCCTGGAGGGGTTTAAAAAAATGAATAGATGTAGCACTTGAGGCCATGGTCTAGTGGTCAGGGAGATGTTGGGGTGAAGGTTGGACTTGATGATCCTAGAGGTCCTTTCCAGCCATAGTGATTCTATGATTCTATTCAATTTCCCAGCTCAGGGTGCTGCAGCGGCTCATGTGAAGTTAGTGGCCTTCAGATAGAAAGCAAAAAATTAAATTCCCAAGTTACACGTCAGCTGTAGCAGCAGCTGAGTGGGGAAGGGAGAATTACCACCCAGAGGTGGTGGCCTCAGAGCTGGGTCAGTGACCATGTGTCTGCAGCTCAGGTTCCCTGCGTTAGGAGCTTGTGCTTGGTGACACCGTTCCAAGCTGGTTCCATCAACTTGCCCTGGATGAAGGGTTCCCCAAAATGCTTTCTAAACCTCACCCCAGAGGGCAGCCCCTTGTCCCGTGCAGGACTTTCCAAGCTTATACCTCATGAAAGCCATTCCTTCCCAGCAGGATTGCCCCCCCAGTTAACCAGCTTCTCCTCTGTCCCTCCTCCCCGCACAGATCAAGGACGGACGCTGGCATCGGACTCTCTTTTCGTTTCGGACACAGGACCCTCAGCAACTGCCAATTGTCAACATCTACAACCTGCCCCCATCCGAGCCAGGACAGCACTATCACCTCGAGGTCGGCCCCGTCTGCTTCCTTTGAACACCACCATCCAAACCGGGCTCCAAGGCTCTGACCCCGAGCGCGCCCTGTGTCTCTGCACAGGCTCTCCCACCTCCCAAGGACAGCTGGGCTGTATCTTCTGGGTCAACTCTTGCTCTAGCCTTTGGCTCCAAGAACCCGTGATCTACTGAACTCAGCAGCTTGTTGAAGGAGGAAGACCAAGGACGTAGAGGATGCGGGTATCAGGCGGAACGTGAACAGTGAAAAGGGATCAGGGGACTAGATGTTGTAGGAGGTTCCACACACAAAGCTTTTTCCATGACCAAAGAAAATATTGAGAGAAACCTCAAACAACATGCAGCGTGTGGTTTGGGTTTGGTTCTTTTTGGTTTTTTCCTCCCCCCCTTATTTTGTCTTACCTGGTTCCTGAGTTACCAAATGTTCTTTCCATTGAAAAAAAAATGATTAAAAGATAGAGCTTCCCTCTCAGAGCTTGTCGCCTTCTGGATGGCCACGTGCTGCATCAGGTCTCCCAGGCGGAGCTGCAAGTTGATTCTGGCTGCTCTGTGTGCAGGAAGCATTTTGATGTGCAATATTAGAAGAAACAAAAAAATATATATATTATATTATTTAAAGCAAAAAGAAAAAAAAACAAAAAAAAAATAATAGTTCCTCCTTCCATGGCTGAGTTTAATCAACATCCCTCCTCGTGTGTGGTGGTGGGGTAGGGGAGAGTCCTGAAGCCAAGATGGGGGGGGGATGGAAGGAGGAGAGGGGAAGAGATTGGTGCTAAAATAGAGAGAGAGGATGGGTTCGTCTGATTTGTTTCTACCTCTCACTGTGAAATCTCTGGTGCTCTTACAAAGTGTGTTGTTTTATATATATGACTTTAAACTATTTAAGGTTGTGAAGGTGCTACCGTGTCTTGCCACAGACTCCCCCAGAAAAAAAAAGCCCCTCGGACCCTCTCTCTGGGAAGAGAGGAGGTTCCACCCTACAGCTAAATCAGAGAAACCATCACCTTTAATGGGATCCCTCAATCTCCACAATGTCAATTGTGTGCAACAGCTCAACCCGTGTCCAGAATAACTCACAGGATATTTGAAAAAGCAAATTAGCCTTTTTTTTGTTGTTGTTAACCAGCACTTCACTGCTTTGGGAGGGGGGGGTGAGGGGTTCAGCTCCTCTGGCAGCACTGAGCCCCAGAGAGAGCTGACTTGAGGGGGTTGTTGGTTCTGCTGTCGTCGCGCTGGTGCGTGCAGCGAGTCCCTGGGCTCAGCTCCTATTGAAACCCAGCTCTGCAACCCTCTGTCTGGCCCCTCTGGCAAGCCTGACATGATGGTACCTTGTTTCAGAACCCAGCCGGGCTTGGAGGGGGTTTGGTTTTGTTAAGTTTTGTAGAAATTTAGACTCTATATGTAAATTTGGAGGATTTTTTGGGTTTTTTTTTTTTGGAAGAGGATAATTATGGTAATCTTTAATTCTATATAAGGAATAATATTGATGTAATCGGAGCTGTACTGTATCAGAAACGCTTCAGTGCCTGGTTGGAGTTTTCATGTCTCACATGGACTATGGATTTTATTTTTTTGAGGAAAAAAAAAATTATATGTGAGTCTCTCTTTGTGTATTCTTTTTTCTTTTTTTTTTAACTACTGCCTGCTGGGTGGTGTCCAACAACCAGCAGAAAAGCTTAAGATCTGTCCCAGATACCTCACCCTCCCCACAGCCCTGCCTCTGCCCAGAAATACCTCACCCCTGGGGGCAGCTCGTCCCAGCACCCCGGGCAAAATCACCATCACTCATCCCTGCTCACCCCCTGCCCTGCTCTGCTCACACGCTCTGGTTCCTCCCTCTTGTCCCTGCACCATCAGCTCTGTGTGTTTTCTTGAGGCTGGAGTTACCAGTTGTTCTCCTTAGAGCTTTTTTTTTTTTCCTTTTCTTCTTTCTTTTTTGACTTTAAATAAATATTTAAAACTGCGGCAATGAAAGGGACGTGGTTTGGGGTGTTTTTTGCTGCTTCATGGGAAACCAAGTGAGCAAGAGGTGCAGAAAGACCCTGTTGCTATGGGATGATGATGATGATATTGGTGTGACCTCCCAGGTGAACTGGGGAGCCCAACCCACACCCCAAGACCCTTCCCCTGGTGCTGGTCACAGCAGGACCTGCCCAAGCCACAGCACGATGTTAAATGCACATCCCTGATGGATCCCCTCCACTATGTCACCCCACTGCTGTCACCAACCCATGCCTCAGCCACAGCTGCATTCTGAGGTGGTGCCAGGGAGCAAGAGGAAAAAAGAAAACCAAGAGAGCTGAGCTGCTGTTTGTTTGCTGGACCCCAAATCCCATCTCAGTTGCTCCAAGCTGACTTTGAAACCTAAATTCTTGCTTAGCAGGTCTCCTGGCCCTAGCCCAGCCTCACACAGCAGCAAAGCCCCTGTGGGCTTGGAGCAGGACATTGGGGTGACCACATACCCCCCATCACACCATGGGACCTGCCTTGACTGGTCCTGGGTTGCATCAGGGGCAGCAGGAAGGGGCCGGGCTGTGTTTGCTCACCCCTTCCCGGAACAGCTCCGGTGGCTGAGGGACCAAGGGACACCCCCCCGGGCACAGCGGGTGCTGGTGACCAGGTCAGCTCTGGCAGCTCTCACATGAACCAGCCCTTCCTGAAACACGCTGCTCGTGGGCAGGGACAGAGCAAACACAGCTCAGAAATCAATCAATGCACTTCACTATGAGGACAAAGTTGGAGGAGCTACAGGGACGTTGTTAGATGGCAAGATTCTGCAGATAAAGCTTTGTTAAAAGCCTGACCCCACTGCACTGGTTGTTCCCCTGCCTCGTACCACCCCAGACAGGATTTATTAAACAAGGGTCTATCTCTACCAGTTGTTTTAGATTACTTAAAATAATCAGCTACGTACGTTATCAGCACCCACAGCCATCACATCCACTTTACCACTGCAAGGCTGGGCTGAGACGAGCCACAAGGCTCCCAGAACATCACAGGGAGCTCAGCTCCCCCAGATTTCATGGCTTTGGGAGTCCCATCAAGCTGCTGTAGGGCCAGCTCAGGCACCAGGGCAGGACAGTGCCACCACCGGAGAGAGAAAGGACATGGTGGGGTTTCTATTTTGTATTTAAATGGTACAACTCATTGAAATACCACCTTGAGATGATTTTTTTTTCTCCTTATGTCTAGCCTAAATCTCCCTCTTTTAGCATAAAACCATCACCCCTTGTCCTGTCACAACAGGCCCTGCTAAAAAAGTCCATCCCCATCTTTCTCACAGGTCCCAGTCTTGAAAGGCCACCAGAAGGTCTCCCTGGAGCCTTCTCCTCTTCCAGGCTGAACAAGCCCAACTCTCCCAGCCTGGCCTCCCAGCAGAGGGGTTCCAGCCCCCTGATCATCTACATGAGCCTCCTCTGGACCTGCTCCAATAGGTCCATGTGTCTCCTGTGCTGAGGACTCCAGCTTGTACAAGGTCTAGTAGACCCAAAGCCCTCCCATCCCCCAGGTGAAGAGCCACCACCCAACATCACAATGGGAATTTATTTGCCCTGTGGAGAAAAGCCACGTCCAGGTGCCCTGGAGGCCTCCAAACACACCTGGAGCTGCCTGAGAGCTTTGCCAGGCACCAGCAGAATTAATTACAATTTCCGAGAACAAAAGCCTGTATCGGTGAAACGTGGGGTTGTTGGTTTTTTCATCATCTCAGCAGAGGAAATCCAAAGCTTTTGCAAGTGTAATTTCCTCCAACAGCTATTGCTTCATGCCTGAGCAAACAGCCCAGCTGCTGAACCAGCACAGCGGGGCTGGGGCTGCCCAGCTTTGCAGGCGGTCTTATATAAAGGACAGAGCTGAGCCACCTCCCCTCAGAGCAGGAGCCTCTTCTTGCCCAGACAGAAGATGTTGGCGACCCTCACCCTCCTCCTGGGGCTGCCCTTTGCCCTCAGGGGTGAGCACTCCACCTGCACCCCGCTCGCCCCGGTCGTCTTCGACAACACCACCGTCCCTGGGGTAAGCCCTGCCCTCAGCTGGGGCACCCGCTCTCTCCTTCCCCAGCACCATCACTGGCCATCCCAGGGCCGGGAAGAGGTTCTGAACCCAACCAGCAGCTCAGCGCTTATCCCATTGCCTGCCCATGATTATTTTCCTAAAAAAGTAAGACTGTAGCAGGGGGAAGGGGGAAGCCTTGGCAGCTCTGCACCCATAATCTCATGAGCAGGTGCTTTTGGAGGGGTCCTGCTTCCATTTCCCCACTCAAGCCAGGCTGAGCACCAGCCCCAGTGCTTCGTCACTCTATTTTAAGACCTTCAAATGATGGGGACTCAGGCCATGAGTCTCCATCCAAACACTCTCCACTGCAAGAACAGTACTGAGTCCCTTGGGGATGTTTAATGGGAGGAGAGCGATGAGAGCTGGGCACAGAGCCGGAGGAACACGGCTGCAGAACCAAGCTGGGAGCTGGAGCATCGCCTTGGCTGGGAGGGGACAAAACCAAGAGCCCCTCACCCAGCCCAGATCCTGCCCAAGATGCTCGCCTGGCATGGACCCCCCACCCACCCTTCCCTGCTCCCCTCCTCTCTGCAGATCCTGGGACACTGGACCTACATCAGCGGTGCCTCCAAGTACCCACCTCACCTGGAGGAGATGAAATGGCTGAAACATGCAGCTTTTACCTTATTTCCTGGCAGCCACGAGGATGAGATCGGCGTCACTGAAACCATGAGAGTGTAAGGACAGGGATTCACCCCCTCCCTGGCTCCCCCACCCCCTGGGACATTTCCACCTACTGGTACCATCCTCTGGGCTGAGACACCCCCATGGATTGGGAGTGGAGAGCAGCTCTGCTGAATTTATTTAAGCTCTGCAGCCCAGCTTGAGTTCTGAGTCCCTCAGGTTTGATTGGGGCAGTTTTTGGTGGGGTATTTGCCCCATCTGACCTCTCTGTCCCACAGGAATGAGACATGTGTGACAAGGAACACCAGCATCCAGGTCATTTGGCACAACTCCACCCTGGTGCATGGTAAAGCCCTGGCCGTGCTGTGGGGCAGGGATGGGGTGGTAGGGGACGGGGGGGACACCTCAGCTGCACTTTGCACCTTCCTGCTTCTGTCCCCCAGTATTTGGCACCCTGACCCCTGGCAACAGGCCATTTACCACCTAAAAACACATCTGGAGGTGGTGGGGGGGAATTTCTTCCACTCCGGCATTGTGGGACCAGACTGGTCCCCACTGGGATGAGTCTCCTGGGATAAAGGGAATGAGCAGCCCTGGCATGGGGTGACCCCACTCTTCCTGTGCCTTCCAGTCGATGACCAGGTGACTTCCACGGCCAGACTGATCCAAAGTGACAAGGACCTGCTGATCCTGAACCACATCAATGGCGACTTCCCGGGGCTGAGCCTCTCAGGTGAGTGGTGCTGCCCCAGCTCCATGGGGCACGTCCCTGCCTGGGGACACACTGACGGGCACAGGCATCCCCAGCCCTCACAGGCAGGGCAAAAAACCCCTTCTCCCCAGTATGGGGAGGGGAAAGATGGGGATGGGCAGGGAGAGAGCCCCCCATCCTCACTATGGGGACCACCTAAAACTCCCTTTTTTTTCCTCCCCCTTCTCTTTTTACCTCCACATTCCTCCAACAGCGCGGACACCAAATGTCAGCAAGGAGCACCTGGAGGAGTTCAGAGCCCAACTGCACTGCCTGGGCTTCACTGAGGAGGAGACATTCTTCGTTTCAGAAAAGGTCTGAACCACTTCCCAGGGTGGGGGAGCCCCAATCTGGGCCAGCTCCTGCCACCAGCTGGGATGAGGGTCTGGGGAGGGTGTAAGGTCAGTTCCCCACCACTGCTGCTCCTCTGCACATTCTCTCTCCTCCCTGAGCATCCATCCTGACCATTCCTGGCTCTTTGGGAAGTTTTGGGACAAGGGGGCACAAACGGCCACTCTCTCCTCTCCCACAGGAGAAGTGTCCCCTGAGCTGGGAGAAGAAGGACGAAGGTGACGTGAAGCCATAGCTGGGGTGACCCCCCTTGGGCCAGGTCAGCAACTCCATCCCCATCCTCCTCCAGCCCCTCTGTGGGGCCATCCCTGCCTGCCAGCCCCAGCCAGGCTTGGCTCAGCCTCAGGACTTTCTATCAAGGTTTCATGTTTTCCTCCTGGATGAGCACCCAGTTTCCCTGTTCTCACCCAGACCCTAAATAAACAAATGTTACACCCTCCTGTTGCTCCTGCTGCATCCTGCCTGCCCTGCCCACGATGCCACACCTCCAAATCCACTAAGAGCTGTGAAAAGCCCTGGACAAAACCCTGCCAGGTCCTAGTGTGACAGTGGGCATGGAGATGCTTGTTCTCCCACCAGCTCCACAGACTCTCCTGGCCACCTCACCCAGCAGGTCCCCTCCAGCCACGGGGTGCCAGGGTGGGAGCACCCACCCATCAGCCCTGACCCCACAAGGAGATGCACGAACCCACTGACTCCTTTGGGTCTCCTCCACCACAACTCAAGGCTGTCAAGGTGCTTTTAGCACCCAAACATCCCACTCTGAATTTTCAAGCTAAATCCCACATGGCTTCACCTGCGCCGGGGTCTTGTGCATTGGTCACAATGGATTGGGGTGACACAGGGTGACATTGCACCTTCCCTGGGTGTCTCTGAGCAAAGGAAGGGGGAAGAAGATGGGAAAAACCATCACTTAGAGCCAAACCAAGGCACTCGGGGATGCTCTGATACAAGGGAGGAAAGGGCAAACAGAAATAAAGCCAGAGAAGCAGGTCCTGCCCTGCCCAGCAGCAGAGGGACAGGAATGGGACAGAGGAGCTGGGAGGAGCCACCACAGGGGACACATCCAACAGGACAGGGGAGACCTCCTGGGGCTCCTTCAGCTCTGTTTTTATGGCCTGTTTTGGCAAGAAAGGAAAACACCTTCCTGGCCAGGAAGAAGGGGTCTCTTTGAAGCTCCTCAGGCTTCACCCAAGGTGAGGAACAGCCTCAGCCCAGGCAGCACCATGGTCGGGGCTGCATGGGGCCTCATCTGCGGAGCAAGAAGCAGCTACAACTGCTGCTAGCAGGGAAAAAAAAATTCAAATTTAAGTAAGATTTTAGTTCTAAGTGCAGCAAGTGCATTGCCCCCACCACCTCCAGCCATGCCAAGGGTCTGCAGCCAGGGAAGTGCCAAGCTCCGGGTTGGCCACGTCCCCACAGGTGTCGGTTGCGTCACCAGGACAGAGCTGACAGCCCCGGGCACATCGTGTTCCCTCCACAGAGCTGCAAAGGCAAAGGGCCGAGCGAGCGCATCCCTCTGTCTGTCCAGAGCTTCACTCTCTCCTCGCCCCCAGGCAGCCATGGGGCTCTTTGGGACCACCACCATCCTCATCCTCACGGTGCTGCTGCCCACAGCCGCCCTGCCCTGCGAACCCGCTCGCTCAGACGGCACCACAGCATCCAAGGTAGGAGAGACCCAAGCCCTGGGGGCTGCCCCACACCTGCAATGGGTTTGTGGGTGCTCTGCTGAGCCTCACGGTCTGCTGGGAAGGGAGGAAATCCCCCCACGCCCCCGGCACCTCTGCCGAGGCACCTCTACAAAACTCCTGCAACAAACAAGAAGGATTTGCTTTCCAAACCCTCCGAATTACCCAGTTCTCTCATGGTCCCCCACCCAGGTGACCTGGAAACACGGGGGGCTGGCTGGGTGTTTCTTGGTGCAGATCCCCAGTGGCAGCACAGGGCTGTCCTCACCCTGCGCAGCGGCACCAGAGCCAACTCCAGCACCATTTCCCAACCCCACATTCAGCTTCCCCACCCCCCTGTGTGTTTGCCAGTGCAGCGTAAGGGAGAACTGGCAGAGGCCTGGGGCCAAAAATAACAATTTTGCCACAGGGAGGGTGGAGATCTCTTAGAATCAGAACGCAATGGATTGGAAGGGACCTTCCAATCCCATCTCCCAAACCCTCTGCAGTCAGCAGGGGTGTCTCTGGCTACACCAGGTTGCTCAGAGCCCCAACAAGCCTGGCCTCGAGGGGCTCTTCTCCAGAGCTCCCCCTTGCAAACCCTCAAAGCTCTCACTGCCCTGTTCCTCTCTCCTCAGCTCCTGGGGACATGGCTGTATGTGGCTGGGGCTGTCCAGTTCCCCCAGCACGCCCTGGAGATCCTGCTCGTGGACCATGCCTACCTCCATGTGGAGCCTGATGCCGAGGAGCAGGAGCTGATCCTCAACCACCGTGTGGCCGCGTAAGATGCAGCCCTCGTGTCCCTGCTGAACCCATCTCCTCCCACCTGCTGCACCCCCCACAGCCCTTTCAACACAAGATATGAGCAGGGGTTCAGGCTGGTTTCCCCAAGGACAATCTCTTCTGGCTGCTCTGTGCATACTCTCTTCTCCCCTCTCTTCCTCAATCCTTCTTTTATTTATTTATTATTTCAATAGCCACCAGGTTTAGGCAGATTTCACAGGGCACAGAGGTCTTGCAGGCACCAAACCCTCCAGGCGTGGATGCTGCAGGACACAGGCAAGGAGAAGACCTTTCCAGAGATCCCTGTGCTACAGCTGCCAAGTCTGCCTGGCACCAAAAGCTGTTCCCCCCTCCAGGGTCAGACTTTAAGGGGATGATTTTTTCTGTGCCAACACAAGAAGCTCTTTCCAGGTTCAGTTACTTTGGGGTGGAAAAGTCTCAACACCAAGGAGCTGGGGCAAGGGCAAGGCTGAGACCTCCAGCTGCAGGTGGAGGTCAGAGAAATGCAGGGAGAAATGGCTTCATTTTAAAAGTGAGAGCAATTAACCCTGCCAAGGAGCTGACATGGCCAGGTTCCCATCCCATGGCCAGGGGCATGTGCCCCGTGCAGTGCCAGGTCCAGGGCTTTGCTGGTGTTTCCAGCCCACAGTGAGGGTCTCCACTCTCCTTCTCCATGTCACCCCTTCCCTTCTCTCTCTCTCCAGGCAGGACCAATGTTTCACCAACAACTCCACCTACTTTGAAATCATTGCTGGTAACACCACGCTGGTGAAGCAAGGTGAGCAGCACCAGTGGGTGCAGATGTTGGGGTTATCACCCAGACCATTTTCTGGATGGGCTGAGACACACAAAGGGCCCCTGTCCACATTTTACATCCTTTGTTGTATTTTATTCCCGGGTTGCTTTGTCTGTTGAGCTTCAGTGGATTCCAAACAGCTCCCCAGGACCAGGAGCACCTGGGGTCAGCCTCACTCCTGGGACACGCTGGGTTTTGTGTCCCCACCATCAATCCCCACTAAACCCTGTGGAGCAATGTCACACAGGAAGCAAGCAGCAAACCTGCTCCCACCCCTGTAGAAGAAGGCTGCCTTGTTTGTGCAGTTATTTCGCAATGCCTCGGGGGAAAGGAGGGAACATTCATGGCAGGTTTCGGCTAATTAATGAAGCTTTGAGTTCTGAATTGCTTCCTCCTCCTGAGGAAATGGGGTGAGCCATTTAGGGTGGGAATTACAAACCCGCTGAGATACAGTTTGCACTGACCCAGCCAAGGCAGCATTGCTGTGAGCTGGGGACAGTTTATCCCTGTTTTTGCAGACCTCCAAGCTGTAAGGTTGGGCACTCGGGGCTGGACAGACCCTCTCACACCCTGAGCACAAGCAAATCACAGTATCCAGTGCATTGCAACAGCAGGACAGGGGCTGGGGGACTTTGGCTCCTTCACACCCCAGACCCACACCTAAGAAATACAATTCAGATAAAACAAGAGCCAAACAACTCACTCCGTGTCAGGACATTTGTCCTCACCTGCTGCTAAGGGCTGGATCTTGGGGGCTTCTGGCATTGCCCACACATGAGCTGTGGGGTTTTTGTTGCTGCTGCAGCACTGAAAATCTGAATATTGTGGCTGTTCCCAACCCTGACTCTGTTCTCTCAAAGTCAAGACCCAGGAAATCGCGGGGATGCTGATGAACCTCAGCTCTGAAGATGTTTTACTCATCCAGTACCAAATGCAGAGGGAAAGGACGTACTCGGGGCTGTATCTCTATGGTAGGTGAACTCCCTCCTGAAGTAACATAAAGCTATCACAGGACACCAAAACACACACACAAAATTATCAGCTAAACCCACACAGCAACCTGGTTTCACAGTCATTGATTTCCTGAGACAACCACACCAGGAGTCACAGGAGTATTTACAAACCCCATTAAAACCCACATCTCTCGGCAGAGCAGAAAGAGCAAGTTAAAGACAAAACCCACGTACGCCATAAATATTCAAACAACAGGAAGCAAATACAATTCAGCATCGATATCATCATAAAAATCTCAATATTTTCAAGCCAACCATGATTTTTTCAGTGCTTCCCTCCCAGGGCAGAGCACGTGGCTTTGCAGCACAGGCAAAGCTGATCAGATCTACCCACAACCCCATAAAGCAGCATTGTAGACCTTGATAAGACTTCCCATTGCCCTCCCAAGCTGCACAGCAGTTGCTTAAGAGAGTTGAAGACACATGTAGAAACCCGTCTCCACACCCAACCTCAGTTCCTCCCAAGACTTTCAGACTATCCCACAACCCCTAAAGCAGACAGGGCCAGACCTGATGGACAGAGGGTTAAAAAGGTGATGGCTGAGGTTGATTTTGTTCAGGTGTATTCACCACAGGTGTGAAAGATCCTGGGCAGGGACCATGTCCACAGCAAGGGCGGGGATGTGGTACAAAAGGCCATGTCAAGGCCATTGGTCCATATTTAATACCTGGCAAGTGCTTCTCCTTTTCCAGCCCGGAACTTGACTTTGAGCACCACCCAAAGGGAAGAGTTTGAGCATCATGTCAGGTGCCTGGGGCTGAGCAAGGAGGAGATCGTGTACGCGCCATGGAGAACGGTACGTGGTGCTCACGGGTGGGCGAGGGGCACAGGAACACCACAGCCCCAAACTGGGAGAGATTTTCAAGGTGGTGGAAGTAATTTAGGGGACTGAACAAATGCAGGTTTGCTTCAACAGTGAGGCTGGTTTAAAATAACACACACCCTCTCACAGAGACACAATTCCCCAAAGCACCTGGACATCTCCAGTGGGGAACCTGGTAACTGTCTGTCTCCCCTGCCAAGGAGGAGACAGCTAAAGCATTGGAATTTTGCCCTGAAATTCCTGATTTTGCCCTGAAATCCCTGATTTTACCCTGAAATTCTTGGGTTTGCCCCCCACAGGAGCTGCAGTGAGGGACAGGAGGGGCTGGTGCCCTGAGGAGCTGCACAGCCCCATTTCAGCCAAAACCACAACCACTGAAACCCCTAAAAACCTCAGGTTGTTTTCAGACTGAGATTTACTTTTCCAGCACCATAAGGTGCTGCCTGATGGGCAGGTACCCAGCCTGGCTGGCTGTAAATGGGGTTCAGGAGGGTTGCACAAGCCAGTCCTCCTGCCCAACATGGGGGGTCTAGCACAGAGGCTCCTTTTGGGCTGGAGTCTGGCTCCATGGGACACCAGGAAAGAAGCAGCATCATCCACTCCCACAAAACCAGACTTATTTCTTTAGTTTTTCCAAACTAGCCCTAGCCATAACCACCTGATTTAGGATCATGTACATGACCCAGTCCCCAAGTCAGTTTGATGAGGCTCCCTTTTGCAAAGTAGAGGGTGAAAAAATATCTTACCTTTTCCTGTCCTGTCCATCTATCCATCCCTGGCCATCTGCTGGTCCATGGCAGGAGACTCTGAGCTTCCAGCAGTGCCCAAAACGCTGTCATGAGCTGGGGAACTGAACCCAGCACAGCCTCAAACACCTCCCAGCTTCAAGATGCTTCTTGTAGAACTATTCCCCCAGGTTCAGGGGAACAGGTTGAAACCTTGCTGGGGTAGGGGCAGGGGCAGGTCTCCTCCCCCTCTTAGGCAATGGGCAGCACCTGGGAGGCAGGACCCAGGTCTCCCAGACTAACAGCTGGACCACATTTCAATTTGGGCAAGGTTAATTTCAGAGACAGCCAGGATGAGTGGAATTAGCCACAACTGTTCCTCCTTAAGATGGCTGTTAGTAGAGAGGGGGTTTGGCTGTCTAAGAGGCAGGACATCACATCGAAGGAATAAAATTAAACTGATTAAACAAACACAGAAAAGATTTTGGGGACCTTTCTCATTGGGCTGAAAGAGATGGACGTGAACGGGCACCAGAGCAGAGACTCACGTACCCCTGAGGTACTGGCAGAACTTAAACCACACTAATTCTGAGTGCCTGGGTAGCACAAGCTTTGTATTTATTTCTCTACTTACTGACCCCCCCAGACTGTCACATTTTGCTCCAGAAAGTTGGTCTCCTCTTTAGAGCACAGGTGTGGAAAATGGCAGCACACCCAGGCAAGCAGTGTCTGTGATGGCAGCAGTGTGAAGCCTGTAGCTTCTCTAGGCCCTCTTGGACTTAATAATCAGATAAAAAGGAAGATAAAAATACTCCTTTCTTCAGTAAATTCTCTCCTGCTGGCGCTCTGGAGGTTTCATTTATCCTGTTGTTATTTTGGAAGGAGCTGTGTCGAGTGAAAGAAATGGAAGAAGGAAACAGCCCTCACATGGAGCCCACGGTCACAGCATCACCTCCTCTGGGTAACCACCAGCCTGGGAGCTGGTAACCAACCCCACGGGAGGAAATAAAGGTCTTGCTCAAATTCATTGAGTGTTGTTGCTGAGCTGTTGGAGAGCAGGGGTGTGGAGAGACCAGAAGTGAGGCTTCCTAAAACAACCTGAACATCCAATTCACTTTGCATGTCATTCAACTGGGGGCTGGGAAAAGTCAACCTCAAGCACTGCGGGAGGTTTTTTAGCGCTGCCTCACACCGAGCTCTCAGGAGCCCTGCTGGACTTCAATGCACTTCAGTGGAGTAGTAATGGAGGCTAACCAGAAGAGGGCAATCATTCACTATTCTAAATGAGGGTGCCAAGGGTTTGATGGGTAGCTGGGAGATATAGAAGGCTAGAAACTTCTCTAACTGCATAGCCTGAGAGGAAGAGGATGCTCAGCTAGAAACACGCACTTCTGGTGACAGCAGCTTGACTGCCAGATGTAGCCCAGCTGGGCCAGATGTTCCTGCCCAAATCCTTTGGACTTGGCAGGAGCTCCCCGAGAACATTCATCCACAGCAAGATCTGCAATATAATATGACAATGCTGACAAATCACCCTCCTGATAGAGAGGGAAGGGGTGCTAACCCAACCCAGGCTGGATTTTTACTTCCCCAGAAAAAAAGGGTCATATTTCCTCATTTCCCAATAAGCTCAGCACCCCAGAGGTGAGAAGGTTCAAGTGCCAAGGGTGATGTTGCTCCCCATGTCTCCCACACACCCCTACACTTGTGGGGCCAGCCCTTCTCCCACCCCCACAGGGAGGGGAGCACCCTCACTCTGAGCTTCTCAAAGCAGGGGGTGTTTAAAAAGAGACTATTCTGTTGCGTGCCTGGAGAGTAATTCAGTCTCTGCTCTAACCTAGTAATTAAGCACTGAAAATATCTCTCTTCCTTAAAAAGGCACAACAGGAGAAAAGCTGGAGGGAGCAGAGTGGAGATGAGAGCCCTGCACCTCCCTCTGCAGCACCAGGCTGCCCTGGCCCCATGTGGCAGCATTACAGGCAGTATTTCAGCACATTTTGGCCTGATTCCTGGAGAAAAAAAAAAAAAGAATTTTACAAGGTCTCATTTCCCCCTGGTCTCAGGGCACAAGTACCTGGGCCAGCCCTTGCTTCAGGCACATCTTTATCAGCTTGTGCCACAAAACATAACCCCCAAATGGAGGAGTGAGACAGTTAAAGGGCAGGAGGGAGATGCTGCCAACCAGAGAGTGTCGATAAGCACCTCAGCTGACTCAAGCTGGCACTGCTGGAGAGCAGCAGCTCAGATTACAGGGACCCAGACTTCATGAGGAGATTTATAGATGAATAAAAGCCTTGAATTACAGGCAGAGACATAAGGAACCAACAAACGCAGCCTGGCCCCCATGGCAAGTTTTGTTCCCCAGATCAGAGGCCACTTGTGCTCCTGAATGACCTTCAAGGATAGCTCCTGGTTATTTGTTTTAAGGAAAAATTGGACAAAGCCTTTCTTTTGAAAACACTATAAGCCAGGTTCCTTCGAAGACATAATTGGGCTGCAGTTTCCAGCTTTTCTGGGAAACTCACTTCTCTGAACAGCACTCCAGATACTGCACAGACAGACAAAGTCCAGCAACACTCAGAGACAGGTGAAGAGTATCTGAACATCCCTGACTCATTACAGCCAACATCAGCCTTCATCTCAGGTTTCCTGGGTTCACCTTTAAGAATTCTCCCAGGTCTTTGTAGGGAGAATCCTTCCTGGTGTCAGTGTCCTTGGTGAGAATCATCCTAGGAAGAGTCTGGCCAGAAACAGCACCAATAAACCACACCAAGAAAGAGATTCAGACATGCGGTGTCTCTTTGACAGACCTTTATTAGCAGACTGTTCCCTACATGAAGAATCTGAGTTAGATTTGCATTATAACAATTTGTGGTTACAGCTACAAAGATGGTTGTCATTTTGCATTGATTTTTGCATTCTGATATTCATATTCCCATTAGGCCACACTGGTAGGAAGGAGCCACTGCAGAATTTGTGACAGGTCTCAAGAAGGAGTGGGGTGGAAAAAAAATAAATTAAGAAATCAGATCACTAATCTCAATTTGTTAGATTTCCATGTGGTTATCTACTGACAGCAATGGGCAGCCAAGGCAGAGCCTCACCTGGATGGAAGACTCTCCATGAGCCACCAAAACCTGTCAGAAAAAGAGCAGCTGCTGAGTGCTACCAAATCCCATCCCAATTCCCCACACCCATCTCCACAGTGCCCATTTGCAGGTGAAGGGCACTGGCTCAGCAGCAGGATCTGCTGATTCGGCCTCAAAGCACAACTGCAGCAGCTTGTGTCCAAGAGCAAGTTTCCTTCCATCTCTCTGGAAACTTGTATTTTCTTTAGACCCTGAGATTTCTCCCCTCCCCCTTACCTAAAGACTCCCCAAGATCGCTCTCAATTAGCTGTTGTGACATGCAACTTACACAGACCTTCTACCTCCCAACTCCAGCCCTCCACCCGAAGCCCTCCAGCCGCGCTCAGAGACCATCCTGACCCAAGGAGAGCCCCACAGCACACCATCTCCCCTGCTCCTGCCTCCTCACCAGCTCCCTGACCTCCTATGGCTTCTTGCTACACAATTTCTCTGGGCTCAGGTCCTCCAGCAACAACCCCAGACATGGGAAAGGCAGCTCAAGCCCCCAGGGGAAGGTACACGAGTGCCTTCAGCGTAGCCCTCCCCACAACTCGGCTGCGTGATGTGAGAGAACAAATAGAGAACTTTTTATAACAGGAGAAATACAAGCACAGTAACAATATTTAAACAAGTCTATAAAAATAGTCCAACATAACTCTGTTCAAATAAATACAAAATAAATATGCTTTAAGCAGTAAAACAGTGGAATGCAACGCTGGTCCATTTTGCCCAAAATGAAAAGTTTGGATGAGGATCTCCCAGGCCTCAAAAGCCAGATCCTATGAACTGAAGTAGCCCATAACACAGTCAGAAATTTTAAAGCCATCTCTTTCCCTTAGCCTTATGAAAAGCACCCTTTGAAAGAAAAGCAAGCACGTCTGCAGGACTGAAAGCTCACCTCTCCCAGTGACAACCAGTCCCTCTCCCCAACACCCCTTCCCACAGCAGCCACACTCCTGGCTTGGGGGGTCCCTCCCACTAATGCAAACCTGAACATCAATCTACAAAGAGGTCTAAAGAGATAGATAGCAGCGTAGGCACAGGCTTTGGAAAAGGCCCTCCAGCTCTCCTTGGCACCAGGCAGAATGGAATTCAGAGGTCCATGCAACGCTGCACAGGGGCTCTCGTGTCGTGCTGGGAGCACAACTGCACAGGAGCTGTGAAATATTGACTTTTGTTCACTAAAGCCATGCATCGAGGTGCCAGACCCTCCAGGGTTCTCCTGCCTCCCCCTTTCCAAGCCCCTGCTGAGTATAAGACAAGCCAATCTGGCATGCAAAGGATACAGGCATGCAGGCTCTAGGCTGCTGCTTCGGTTAGTTAAGTGCATCTTGTTAGTGGATTTATGAGACACACTTAAACCTATAAAAAATAAATAATCCTAATTCTTCATCAGGCTGGCCTAAGTAACCTTCTGCCTGTCTGGCTAAACCACTGCCCACCAGCCCTCAAAACCAGTATAGTTCAAAGTTACATCTCATGTCAAGTCTCAGAAGCAGAACATGAAGGTCTCCTACCCAAAGGAATATATGTAAACATAATAACAAGCCTGGTGTGGCAGCAGCTCCTACACAAGGTTTGTACGAATTGAAACAATGGGTAGGAAGTTAAACAACTGAATGGAAAAAGAAGCTCTTTGAATGGAAAAAGAAGCTCTTTCAGCAAGTCAGAAGGTGCTCATCTGCTGGCAAACAGCTCTGTATGTGCAGTATGCTGAAAGCAGAACTGTTACCAAACCCTTGCTACTCTGCCATTAATGCTGGGAACTGACCTCAGCACCTCGTGCCTTAAGATTCTCCCAGGAGTTCAGCTCCTGGTCTCCCAAAAGGCCCAACAAAGGACCATGTGATGGTTTATGTGGAGCTCTTGAGTAGCAAGATGGCAAAGGACACCAGATCCTCCCCCTGCCCTTACTGACTCACAAACTATCTGAAATTTCACAGCTTTGCTTAGTCAGCTTAGTGTCAACACATTCACAGAATGAGAGATGGCTATAACGTCTTGGGGTTGCACCCCAAGATTTCAGTTCAGAGTCCTCAGCATCTCCTGGTCACCGTGACTGCACACCCAGAGTCATCTTCAAGTTCTCATAAACCACGTAGCTGATGCTGACAGCTGGGATCACCTTCATAAAGTTCGGTGCCAGGCCCCGGTAAAGACCAAATGCTCCTTCTGTCTTCAGAATGTGTTTAAACAGTCCTCTCATTGTCACCTCGGGAGCACCCTCCACTGAAGCTGCAATAGGAAAAGCCACAATTAATAATGGTGACAACAGCTTAAGGTAACAACTGTCTCAGAGCAGTTCTGATTATGTGGATGTTCACAGAGCAAAGGTGCTTCATGGAGGACAGCCCCCAACTTCTCAGCAAGCCATGGCCGTGCTACACAGCACAGCCACCTTCCCCAACTGCTCTGCAGGCACCCTTAGCCCAAAACTCCTGATCCAAGCAAAACAGAACCTCTGTCCTGGAGGTGCTGGGCCCCAGATGCTGAGGGCAGCACAAAGTCCACTGTCCCCTTACAGCACAGCAAACAGCCCACTGCTCAGCTGCACAGCCCAGTGAAGGTGGCTGTTGCAATGTTTACACTAGAGGACCTTTACCCTGCTCAGAGACTGTGACAGAAGTTCCCACAGTTCTCAGAAGTTCTCACCTTGGGCCTGCATGCGTGTCCTCACAAGAGCCAGCGGGTAACTGGCAAGCTGTCCACAGGTACTGGAGATGGTGCCACAAGCCAGCAGAACAAAGACTCCAGGGTCAGCACTGTTGACAGCATAGCGTTGCAACCAGGTATTTTTTAGTGTCTGGAAGGAACAAGCCAGATGTCAGCAGTGAAAAGGCAATCAAAGGAATATCACATTACATAAAAAAAAAAAGCATAAAGGCCCAGAAAGCCATGTGCAAATTCAGCCAGAAGCACCAGGCTTCTCAGATCTTTCTGAGCTACTGCAGTGCCTGGAGGAAATTCCTTCTTTAATTTTCTGATGTAATTTTCTCATTTAAAAAAAAACCCAACACAAAAACAAGGGACCATGCATGATGTTGACTAGGAAAGGTGACTTGTACTGGATTATTTTTAGGCCTTTTTGGTTAAAGATCCAATTGTGCCCCATAAGGCTAATGGGGAAAACTTTGATAAGCTACTTGAACTCCTGTAGGAGCTGACAGGGATAAAGCTACACAAGCAGCACAGCCCTACAATAGTGTGGTGGGTTGACCTTGGCCAGACCCAATGCAAATAGGTTAAAGGCTTCATACCTCATAGACTGCCAGGTCGATGCCAGCGTATGGAATGATTCCTAGCATGTTGGGGATGTAGCCCTTGTAGAAGGCAGCCATTCCTTCCTTTGAAAGGATGTTTTTGGCACAATCCAGCATGCCTGAATATTGTCCTGTCTTCCTTAGAGCCATCCGGGTTTTCAAAACCTAGGAGACAAGAATAAACACCATGAAGGCCTACAGGAGAAAAATTATATGTACAGACAATGTCATTCTTAAGAGCATGATGGGGAGGACTACAGCAAGTGTCACGTGAGCAGTATTACCTGCTATCATCTCTGTGAACTCATTAAGCTACCACAGTGCTGGTGTTCCACCCATATTTTCCCACCTCAGCACCTTCCATGACCTCCCACAGGCTGAACTATCAGCCACCCTCCTCACCTCCATCGGGTAGATGCTGCTCTGGGCAATGGCCCCTGCCAGAGAACCAGCCAACAGCCGCTCATGGATCCTCAGCATCTCTTGGTCAGTCCCAATGAACCTCTTGATCTGTAGAAGCCAAACCAGACAGATATTGAGGCTCACTGACTTCTCAGCCATCTTTTTTTTTTTTTTTTTAATCTTTCAAGCTTGTCCTTCTGCAAACCCTTCTGCAGCCAGACTTGCCTGTGCCTTTTTACTCACCTGCTCATATGCCATGAACTTAATGGCAGATTCTGGCGCAATCTTCAACACATTGATGCCGTTCCCTCGCCAGAGTGACCTTGGGCCACCCTCTCGGATCATCTGAGTAAAACCGCCAACGATGCACATGTTGTTACTGCGGGAGGCATGAACCTGGGAGAGAGAGAGAGGGAGAGGGAGAGAGGTTGGATTAGTTCCAGCCCTGATTACGACAGTGTTACGTTTTTTCCGTAATCCAGGGACAAAAGGGCGCTTTTTTTATTTACTCAGAGATTTGCCAAGGCTTTAATCCCTTCCAGACAACTTCGACAATAGGAAAGCAAGCTCCTTTTCTTTTTTGTGAAGTCCAGTGTTAACTAATGAATCTAATCAATATCTCCCTCTGGAATGTGAGGAAAGGCTAAATAGGCAATTCCTGTATGTAGCATAAGATCAGCTGCCCAGGGTAAGCCTCTCAGCTGGCTCGAGAGCAGGTACAGTGGCACAGCAAGCCAAAATCCATTTTTTTCCTCACTCTTTTCTAGTGCTGATAATCTTTATACTGAGCAGGAGCTCTGCCAGCTGACCACCACAACCACGTCAATGCTCGTGGCCTCAGGGTTTCTCCTTGACTTGAACCTGTTTCACCAAAATCCAACTTTTCCAGGGATCTAAATCACAAAGCTCTCTATCTGTTGACAGTTTCCACATGTTTACCTTCCAAAAGATTCTCTATTTTTTCTAGTCAATGAAGAGTAATTTTTTAACATGACTTTGATCATTCAACTAATCCAAAAAGCTTTCAAAAATAGCAATCTAATAGAAGTGAGATTAATCCTGGCCAGAGTGCTGTGCTCTATTGTGTTGATGAACATCATCACCTCCTAGGCATCCAAGAATACTAATGGAATCTGCCTGGATATTCAAACAAACTGCAACTGCTCCATCATACCTGCATGAGCACTTTCAAGCGGTCCAAGGGAGCTGTACAGGTTCTGGACACGGCACCTGCACCTCCACCTGCAACCAGATGTCTCCACCACATCCCTGTCTGCCTCTCTTCCACCGTGAACTCATCGGGGACAGTCAAGTTCTCTCCTACATCAAAGATCTGCAAAAGTATAAAGTGTTGAAGTGTTTCATCAGCTGGTGATCTTGCCAAAGTTTTATTGCTCTTTATCAGCATCAAGTGTTGAAGTACTGAACATGCTTATTCCAAGTCAGCAGCTTATCTACAGCTATTAACTGCCTGGCCACTGGAACTGCCACTGCTATAGCACGTCACAGGAGGAACCTTCCCATTCAGAGACTTTTGTCCAAGAAACTGCCAACTGCTGAACATTTCTCTGCATTAAAATACTGTGGATCCTAATAAGGCAGCTGCATGGTGAAAAAGCTGGACCTCTCTGGAACCTTCCAAGCTCACAGCCAGTTGAATCTCGTTTACATGCTATTTTCACACACTGAAATATCTCCAGGAAGGATAGCTGCCTGACAAATCAGTTTCTAGTCTCAACAGGTCCTGAACTAGCAGGGGCTGGCCACTCATATGAGCTCTCAGAGGTCCAAGCCAAGTGAACACCCTCATCTTCTTACAGAACATGCCGTTATCACCTGTACCAGTGATAGATGGCAAGATAACAGGACAGGAAATGATTTGGCCTCTAGGGCTACAAGGCAGCTATTGAGCCATGAAGAGAAGATAGGGACTGCTGATAGCAGCTCCTGGAGGTCAGGACTCTCACTGAGAAGCTGGGGAAAGACCAAGACCTGTTGCAGAGGAACCATTTCTTACCGTGGAGTGCTTCCAGTACAGGATGATTTCAGGAATGTTCTCCACTGGGTGCAGCAGGTGATAATCTCGCCACTCATTCCAATCAATTGTCATTGTCCCATTTTTATCCATGCTACAAAGATGTATCATTAGATGAGTACAGACTCCCACTGGGTGACAAATTCCTCCTCCCCTTCCCTTTGATTATTCAGGCCTACACCAAAAAAAGCTTTGCAAAGCAACTACTACAAGACTTCTAAAGAGACACGAGACAAAGCTGGGAAATCTTCTATTTACTAAACACTGCAGAAGTAGAAGTGGGCTCCCTTTTTTCTCCCCTCTCTCTCCCCTTTAACTGACCCATAGGATTAGTTGCACCCCCTCCTACCAAACTTAGGGACATAACTGACACTGAAGGGAAAATAATACTTACTAGGTGACAGGACCCCAGAAGTGTCCCGTCCTTATTCTGACACACAGGCAAACAGACAGAGGGGAGGTAGCAGAGGAAAGAAAGAGGAAAAAACAGCACAAATAAGTGGTTGTTAACATCTTAGTGCCACATGCACAAAGCACTCTGCATTTCCAAAGACCAACTACACAGTCCCTCTCCAAAGCAGCAAGCTCAGGGCAGCAGGACAATCAGACAAGGATGCAGATCAGCTCAGGTGCAAGCCCTTCCCACACCAGGGCAGGAAGGTAAGAGATTCTGACAGTAACTCTCCATAATGCAAAATGAAGAGTAACAGGCAAAAAGGGAGGAGCTGGAGTCTCTGGGAAGTGTGTACAAGGTAGAAAGAGGAGCCAGGTTCTATGTCCCTACATTTCCTTCTAAACTCCTCCACAGTAAAACAGAAGAACCAGTTGAATCCTCACCTTTTCAGTATTTTCTCAGCCTGCTGTTCAGAGATCTTGACTCCCAGGTCCCGAAGAGACTGTACAATCTCCTGGGCATCAATACGGCCTGCAAAGACAAGCCAGTGAGCTCAAGTACATGTTACAAGCTAATGCATGCAGTAGTCTATTCATGGGCATGAGAAAGGTGTTTACCATCATTCTTCTTATCCAAACTCTTGAAGACCAGTCTCAGCTTCTTTTCATGATCCTGGAGATAGTGGACAAATTCCTCAAAATCCAGCTGTCCATCCAGGTCCTTGTCTCCAGCCTTCACAATTTTCTGTTAAAAAAAACAAAACAAAACAAAAAAAACCTGTCAGTTCCTTTGTTCATTCAAATAGATCTGCCCCTTCTACCATATTTAAAGACCATTTCCTACACAACTTTGGCTTTTCCTCCAGAAAGTAGCCAACAGAATCATGATAATTCCTCAAAGAAATCTGAGCCAAGCAGTAGTGTAGAAAAGTCACCTGATTCCAGGCAACCGTCTCCCAAAGTGAGTAATGCAGATGAAATGTCTCATGCTTTTTATCAGAGAGATTCTGTTGGTATCACGTGTCTAATCTCAGTCCTGTATCTCCTTGTAAACCTTACAAAGTCCCTGTGGAGGTTAACTAAGTATGAGGCAACAGATTTGCATAAAAAGTGAATCACAGAACTTCAAGTAATAAAAAAAAAAAATCCTGAACAGGAGAAGGAATTTCATGCCTACTACGATCCTTAAAGAAGTAAGCTCCCTCTGGCAATAACTAACTCCAACCAGAAAAAGCCTGTCCAGCTCTAGTGGACACAGCCAAAGATAAAAACCCCTATGAACTGGTTTAGGCACCCTGGAGCTATGTGCTTTAATTACACAAGTTTCCACAGAGAACAAGAAAAGGTTCTTAGTAGGACAATGCTAAAATCAAGATCATACTCTGTGCCAGACATCTGGGACAAGGTAAACTCACTCTAGCAATTAAATTAATTAAGTTCACTCGAGCACAGGGCAGGAGCAGATGGACTGTCCTATCTAAGGGCACGTGGCTACTGATGACAGGAGGGATGATCTCTGGACTGCAAGAATGTGGCTCAGGGAGTTCCTACTCCCCTTCTTGTTCAGTCACCTGCCTTTGACAGCCTGTAAGTCTTTTTCAACATGAATCAATGAGCAACATTAAATGAGGGGTGATTCAGTCCACAGCATCACCTAAATTTTTGTTTTAATTCATGTAACATTTAATGTGAGCAGCAGGTGGGTTGTTAAGGAAGCTGAGACCAAACCCTAGGCCAACTCCTGCTCTCCAACATCTTGTTCAATATCTAGGCTTCAAAAGTAATATACAAAGCTAAGCTTATTGTGATATTTCCTCAGCCTATGAGCAACAGTCCTCTTCATATGTCTCAAGCCTGTTTCAATGTCATTTTCAATTACTTCATCGCTTAATACTTCACTATTAAAACTCACTCTCTCTTGCCCTGCCAAGTCCTGTCACTTTAGCCCTAATGCTATGAGGATTATTCCTAATCGTTCCATGAACCTTAAATAAGAAAGTGCTGTCCCAGCTGCCCCGACCTTTGAGGCATGCCCAGTATTCCCAACCTGCCATTTATCATATGACTGTTGTAAAGTTCAGATATGACCCCACATTCAACTCGGAGGCTAAAGATAGACCAACACCCCTCGCCTGTCAGCAGATTGGCCTTGAACAGCTGAATCAGGGCTTCCCCCCGACTGGCAACCCCCTACCAGTTGACAGGCACGAATAATTGGGAGGCACTGTAAGTGAGATGTGACTGTGCAACTGCTCCCACTCTCTCAGCATGCTCCTAAGAACCGCAGAGACAAGCAATGAATGATCAGAGACCGCAGGTAATAAAATCTGCCTGGCTCCACCAGCCCTCCTCCTCCACAAGGGCAGAGCAGAAAGGCTGCAAGCCTGTTGAAGAGGAACCTGCAACACGTGTAAGGGTGATAAAGCCAAGCTGCCAGCATCTTCTCTGGAGATATGAACCAAGATCTGCCTGCAGCTCTTTCACAGCAAATAAGAAATCTCTGTAGACAGAGCTGGTGATGAAGAGCTTAGCTGGCTGCAGGCGTTTCTATGGTCACCTGCACAACACGCTGTGCCTGCAACCTGCTCTGGGACGCCACGTGTCTCAGAGCCTGCTACAGCCCTCCCCGTGTGCCTGCACAGAGCCTACCCAGCTGTGCTGTTCAATAACCTGGGCAGCCTGGTCACGAGAATCACACCAGCAGCAGCAAGCTGAAAGCAAGGGCTGCAACAGAGTCAATCAGAGAACTCCATGGATTTAGTGCCTCTCCTTTCTACAGGGAAGGGAAACACTCCTGCCCAACCTCCCCCAGCTCAGCCCACCCATCACTGCCGAGCTGCTCTCCAGCTCACATCACATCATGGGGCGAGACAGGCATCGGCTTGAGCCCTCATTACATTACTCACCTCCTGCCAGGAAAGGGTAAGAAAGAGGAAAAGGAAGAGGATGTGAAACATTTGGGCAGATCACTTAAAGCCAAGAAACCCACACTTCGGAAAATCCCTTTTTCTATTTAACTTGCGTCACATCACCTGGTTGAAACAGTCTTAGAGGCAGTGAGACCTCATCAGATTCAAGCCAAAAGAATCAAAAAGATAAGATTCCACTCCATGCTGCTTTGGCAAGAGAATCATGCCCACGCTGTACTCTGCTGTTACGACAGAGCCATCGAGAACTTCTACCCCTCCGACCAGCCACTCAGGGGGTTGGAGACCACCCCTCAGCAGCTCGCTCGCTCCCTCCCGTTCCTCCCGCAGGGCCATACCTGCTTCCACTGGCGGTAGGTGGAGAACTCCTGGGAAGGAATGAAGAGACTGAGTCTGAAGATGGACTTGAGTTCAGCCGGCAGCCCCTTCGACTCAAAGTACTGAAACTCCGCCTGCGACTCCCCGAACACGGGCATGTACAGACAGAGGCAGAGCATCGTTCTGAGCCGGAGTCTGAGCTGCCCTGCTCGGGCTGACCGGGAAGGGAAGCAAAGCTGAGAGTCCCTGAGCTAATTTCAGTGCGTAGTGGAAAGGAAATGCCAGCGAGTCTCATGACACATGCCTATGAGCAAGCCGGCTCCGGAGGGATTGGCTGTTCAAGCCCTGCCCTTCTACTTAAAAGGGAAGCCGGGGCTCTAAGTCCATCCCACCCAAAGACAGGGGTCAGGCAGCAGGAGGCATGTGAGCTGTGAGCTGCCTTCTATTGCTCAACACCAGGCTCCCATTAAGCCCAGAGACCTTACATCACACTCACCACAAGTTAACTCTTACTGGGAGTTTTTTTTCACCCAAGAGGCTTTGGCCAATGTCCAAGACGCTCACTTGCTGTTCCTTACATCCGATCAGTCCTTTCTGATTCTGTTCTCACCTCTCCAAGGATTTACACGTGCAGCACATGTAAGGACTAATCTTGACCATGACCTTTCCCACCACACAGCACAGAAGGCCTTTCACTGTCTTCCTCTTCCCAAAAATTCTTCCTCCAGAACATATTAAGAGCAGGAGGCCAGCCACTTACTGCTTTCATACATGTTTGGGATATCCAGCCTAAGCAAAAGCCTCCAAATTCCACTTTTAAGGTGCCTTTGCTTTGCCAGAGTGGACTGGCTTTGGCTGCAAGTTCTCACACACTTGTGCCAGCCAGCAGCAGGCAGCCCCTGCACACCAAGGCAGCAGTAAAGCCTGGGGAGGAGGTTTCCCATCATGCCCAATGCCCAGAAAACCACCAAAATCAAGGGCAGGCTTCAAACCAGACCCAGCTGCTTCAAAGGCTCCCAGCTAAGCATCCACACAGCAGTTACATCAGCTTAATAGTTTTTCTTCCTCTTCCAGCTAGAATTAAACATCACAGTCGGATGTGTGCTATAATGAGAAGTGGCCTGGGCAGAACAACATTCTCCAGTTTCCACCATTTCCAATTTAAACACTTTGTAAGTGAGTTTCTGGGCTTTCATCAGGAGCAAGCCGGGCTGAAGAGGGAGCGTGGCACACGCATCATTTAATGTGGATATAATTACAGGCTTCTGAGCACTTGGTGGAGTTTGCTGTATGGGATAACACCCAGCACTACAGCGAGAGCCCCAGAGATGTGCAACAGGTAACAATACTGCTCAGTGCAGAGTTACTAATTGCTACTAACATCAGCTTTAAAATAAAATTACAGCCTTGATGCTTGTCAAAGAGAAGCTATCATAGAAGGAAGATGCAAAACCCACAGTCAATAACCAAAACGCTATAATCCTGCCTGCACTTGAAGGAACAGCAGGTTTGCTCTGTTGGTTTAAGCCAGCCCAGCTAACAGCTTTCACACCGCTGTGGATACAGCAGCATTTTCTTGTTTGCTCTGGTTAAACAGGCTGCTTGGCCAGCACAAAGTCCAATAAGCACTTCCCTCCTCGAATCCTAATACATAAGGGGCCTTAATATCTTTCCCATCATGATTTTGTTCTTTAGATTTAAAAGAAAAGCCAAGGTCTGTAATAAGCTGTTTGTGGAGCAGCACGTCAATCACACGAATTGGGAATATTTAATCTGGGGCTTTATTTCAAAGATTTTATTATAAAAAAAAAAAAAGCTTAATAGATCACGACTGGCAGCAATAAGGTACTCTTGAGAGTCATGACCTACAATGGTTCCTGTGCCCTCTCCTGGGCACCTCACCTACCACGGTACCACCACCAGGTTACCTAACCAGGCTTAACCTACTCCCTGCTGACGTCTCTCTGCATGAAAACAGAATCTTCTCAGCAACTCCAGATCCTCTTAAAGATCAGCTGCAGCAGCTCACTACACACACACCAACAGCACACCCCAGCCTTCCCACCAGGTCGAGCCTCACTGCAAGCAGCACCCCAATGCCACACAGCACCAGCCAGGAGCAAACACCTTCAGCAGCCTGACCAAGCTGGCAGCTCCCACCAGCTCTGGATAGTAAGTGAACAAGTATAACTCAGATCTGTCCCACCAAGCCTTAAGATCCCCCAGAGTCCTTCCCACAAGTTGCCAAGCATCACTATTATAGCTGCTTGGCAGCTCAGTTGCTATGCCAACATGATGCAGCTTTTCTTAATAAACTCTGTCTGGAGTTGGCAGCTAGAGACAGAAGGCAAAATCTGCACATTTTAGGGGGAAAAAAAAAAAAGCCCTACTGCCTACGTCAGAGAAAAGGAGAAAGGTAATGAGGTTAAGAAAGCTGATTTTAAGCAGGGTATTAATTACAGGACAGCAAGCTAAGAAGGAAAGACAGATTACGAATGAAGTTTATACCAGCAATTCTGCTTATAACGACAAAGGGGACTTAAATGAGCATTAGCAAGTTCTTAGATTTCACCTAAAAAATCCTGGTAAACCTCAAAGTACTTAAAAGTGAGACAGCTCTCCAAAGCTGCAGGGACCAGGGCTGGTGGAACACAACTAGTACGAGGTCACCATCCAAGTCTTGGCACATGCGGCCAGCCCTGCTCCCCCAGCCCCTGCAGACAGCAGCACACCCACCCCAGGGCTTCAGACCTGAGCTGAGGACAGTACATCCCTCATTAGCACCATCTATTCCTGACCAGACCAAGGACAGGGCACAGAGCTCCAAATGAAGTCAGTCCTTTCAAGCAAGTCCTCCCCAGTACACTTTCCATCCACCACTTGTTTCAATGAAGCCAGAGCTGGACCTACACATTGGTGGTCAGTGTGAAGCCATCCCTGCTAACACTCTCCCTAAAGGGAACACAAGATGGGTCTGTCCTTCTGCAGAAAGCTCACTTCTTGCCATCAATGAAGCTGCAAACTCATTTTATTGATTGATTTGGTTCTCATTTAAATGCTGCACAAGTTGCTGGTTTGAATACCCTGTCACTCCAATGCTAACCTTTCCAAGTCATTTGCATTCTTCTAGGCAGCTGCTTCATCACTGCTTTACTACATCAGCTCCACAAGGTACCTCCCCAAGGATGGGAGGATGCAGCCATACAAGGAACAGGAAAGTATGCTGTTTAATTTTGAATTTACTTTGCTAAAAAAGAAGCCTCTAAAAATATCAAGTGCCAGCGCACGTCACAGCCACATAACTAACATCCTCCTTCACAAGCAAAACAGCTTCTGGGAGAGGACAGCATGGACCGGAGAGAACAGCTACTGCTCGAAGTTTTCACTGCCTTCTGCTGACTTGGTATTTTTTAATTTCTGAAAACAAGCTTATTATTAATTGTACAGTACGGAAAGTCCTCACAAAGCACAAACAACAAGTGTAAAGTGGATGAAGGAGGGGAGTTAATGATTTAAGAACCCCCAGCAGAGTGAAGAGCTGCAGCCAGCCAAGGCAAGAGGCCGGGGAGGGCAGACAGCACCGCACGGTATCGGACACAAAGGCAACCAGGAAAGGTGACCTGTTCCACTGACAACACAGATCCAAAGTTACAAGTCCAGATGGTGTCATCAGGGGCAGATCAGATCTCTCTCCTGTGTACACATACCCAGGGGTCAACACATCACATTTGCAA
Organism: Brachypteracias leptosomus; assembly: GCA_013401335.1. NCBI lineage: Eukaryota > Metazoa > Chordata > Aves > Coraciiformes > Brachypteraciidae > Brachypteracias > Brachypteracias leptosomus. Next base: position 350,790 of record VYZX01004337.1, read on the forward strand.
TCAGTATTTCCTCCCAAATCTGCAGACACAGCCTCATGTTGAAATCGTTACCTTCAAGCGAGGACCTCAGCAGAAACACACCAATGACAACATGAAGATTGAAGAGTCAGGGCTAGTCAGCACCTCCAGTTAGTTTATTGATGCATATCAATTCCTTACAGTAACCCCAGTATCAGGCATGATATTTTGTGTGGTTTTAGACAGGTAGTTACAGGTGTTTTCACATAACAGTATCACCAGTCAAGGGACTCGACAAGGGACAGTCAAGTCCCAAGGTCACAGACAACCAGTGAACAAAAGCCACGTGTCCCTCACATTTTCTTTAAACACCAAATATTTCTGTTTGCTCACAGTGGTTTATAATCTACCCCTAAGGCTGTACCAGACTTTTTGCAACACTTCTCCTCCAGACGGGTAATTAGAACACAGATATCTGATCAAGCACAAACAAGCCATTGCAGCTTAACAAGTTACTGCCCATCAGCTGAGCCACGACGGCTGGACATGGTATTAGCCGGCCCGAATTGCAAGGTAAAACATATCTGCATAATCCCCAACAGAAGAGCTTTACGCTGCCTTTTACTTTACAATCAGGGCAGGCTAAAATTACACAGTCACAACCTCCCAGCAGATGGGCAGTTACTTCCTAAGCTGCAATAACTCCATTTTACCACATCCTTATCCTCTAGGTATTTCTCCATTAGCCGATTTTAGGGGTCCTATGCAGCAGAACTTCCCAGGGTCATCCAAGAAAGAGGAGATTGGTATCAGCTTTCAGAGAAAGCTTCATTTGCAGGTGTGAACAGATGGGCTCTCCCTGACTGAGGGGCCATTGTTCCCTGGAAAACACCAGATTTTCAGCCCTACTCTTGCAAGGTTTTCATCCGCCTTCAGTTCTGAGCCTCTGTCCTTCTTCAACCTCTGTGCACAGATCTCCTCAAATTGCACACACTCCTCTTTTGAAGAGGATGCACAGTGCTAACTGCTAACAACAGGGATGAAAGCAAAAGTCCCTGCAGATTCTTCATTCTGATTCAAGCAGGGAGTGGCTCACTCCCCGAATGCAAAGTGCCACCCTGCCTGTTTCCATTCAAACCAGCAGCAGAGCAAATATTAATCCCCTCTACAACTTCAATGTGGTCGTCCCTTATTTCAGAGAGAAAGCTTCCTGCAACAACCATGCCCGATTCTCTATCGGATGAGCTGGATCCTGCAAGTCATGCACCCCTGTCCCTGCTGCAGCCCTTCAGGATTATCCCAAGCTCCCACCTCTCACAGGGGTTATGCCCAACTCCTTCTCCCCCTAATCCCAGGTCACACCCTCGGTTTTAAACCACATGTAGTCAGAGCTGACTGCACCATCCTCCAGAGAGATGGACAGCATTCCCTCCCCATCAGAAATAAACCGAATTGCAGTCAGCCAGCACCGTGCTGGGAGCCCAGGCACTAAACTGGCAGCTTTTGTTCGACTCCCCCCAGACAAAGCCTCACCAGTTATTCTCCGCCAATTGTGCGCACCCACCACCTCCCGCTCTCCCACCCCCTGGGAAGTTCCCATCCTCAGGCAGATTTTAGTCTCTCCCTTATGCCACCCGCTCCCCAGGGACAGGCTTTACTCTCTTCTGGGCTGTGCCATTCAAATAATACAGCCGGTTACTCATTTGCTCAAACCACGCTAGTTTTTCCAGAGGCTTGCCAAATTACCAGAGACTGACTCCAGAACATTTTAGGATCTATTTGATCCTTTACTGGTCTCCAGTGCAGGGGTGGGACTCACCACTAACCTGCATTATCATTCCCTGCCCTCTCAGTCATGCTTCTTACAAGTTACCGGAAACCTTTGAGACCCTCATATCCTCCCTCACCCCTAAAAAGCATTTTTTCCTCCCTTTGAGCATCATGTCTGAAAGGTTAGGTCACCTCCTCTCTTCACAGTCATTCCCCTGGTCCCCCCACACTTCCCTTCCAGCAAGCACACACCTTGGACCCTGCTCCCTTTTCCTGTTCCTCTTCCCCCTCCCCAAACACACACGCAACCCCCCCAGCTATCCGCACACTCCCCCTGCAACACCCCTACTCCCGGCAGCCCACACACTCGGCTGTCATGTGCGCCAGCCCCTCCTCAGGCCCCTGGATATCCCGTTACCTTTGGAAAATGCTCTGCGGGTCCAACCACCAGTAGGATAGTTGGTCTCCTTTCAGTGGGATCAGTCCCTCTGTCCTGTGGCTTCCCCACCATCTTTGGCCCTTTCTCCCCGGGGCCTGGAAGTGGGGTGGTGTTTCTGGCCTCATCCTCTTTTTCATCTGCAGGACCTTGGCATACGGCCCTGGGAAGGAAGCTAGACAGAAAATGCCAAAGGGTCTGCAGCATTGCTGCTCCAGCGAGCATCCCGGGCAGGGAAACCCTGCGCGCTCGGGAGCTACCCGCTGCCAGGGATGGTGTGACTGCACTACCAAGCACCCTCGAGACGGGAACGGGCACGGCAGCCAGCGGGACCTTCAAGCCAGCGACTCCACGGGCTCAGATTCTTTACAGACCGCTCCTGCGGACGCTTCCTGCCTTTTGAAAGTGCTGCTACTGCAGTCGTGCCTGGCCTGACAAGCAGCTCATTGTACCAGAGCCTCAGAAATCTGGTGGCCACAGACAAAGCACGAGACCCCTGGCACGGAGAAGGCGAGACGCTGAGCTTTGGAGACTGCTTGGACAGAGAAGCCGAGACGCTTAAGAGCTAAAGATGAACCTCTCCGAGAGGAGCTGCTCAGAGCTGCCAATTAACCCGCGCGTCCCGGCTCATCCCCACAGCAGCTCCGCCGAGCAGCGAGGCTGAACACCCAGGCTGCGTCCCCACTGCAGCAGTGCCCAGCCAATCCTCGCTCCCAACACTGCGGTGCTGGCAGCGCGCGCAGCCGGGCGGGAGCGCGCCGAGCGGGAGCCATCCCGCAGAGGAGCGCGCCTGCCAGCCCCACCGCCCCGGGGTGGGCACCGAGGGTAGCCGGGCAGCGGCCAAAGTCACGGTCTCCAGGCGATTGGGATTGTCCGAGGAGGTGTCTATGGACCCCGTTGCTGGGGCTCGGCAGCAGCTCTTTGTTAGAGCAGCAGATGGTTGTGCAGGGAGAAGGCGGCTTTTCCCAGCCATGGCTCAATTAACCTCTAACTGCAGCCTCTCTCCCCGGTCTATTATAGTCTCATCCATCATTACAATAGCTCTTTGGTGCTGCATTGTGCTGCTGCCATTCGGCTCTCGGCGCGACACAGCCACACACTTGCACTGCATTTATGGCTGGTCTAATACGCTGGGGTGAAACTATCGCCGATGAGTCAAACGGGATGAGTTCTGCTGAAGGAGCCTCCAACAGTCAAGGGCAGGATCAGGCAGAGCAGGGCTACAAGTACAATCAATACATAAGCACAGAGCACATGACATGCCCTGAATTTCTACAGCAAAAGCAATGTTTCCTTCTGCTACCACAGCGATTCTGTAGGTAAGGCTGCAGCTATGGGCCTCCTGGCCAGGGCACCACCACCAAAGTCATCCCACCTTGGTGGAATCGAGCTGCCCACGTCTGACAGGCACAACCACTGCAGACAGTTTGAAAGTACCAGCAACTTACTTTGCAGTCCTAGATTCTCGCCTGCCTTTTGCATCTACAGGCAGAGGGCACTGCATGCCTCACTTTCCAAAGTATCATGAGTTTCCCATCAAATAACAGTTTGGATTTTTTAACATGCGGGATAAATTAGTACAGGCCACAGGTTCCATCAGCCGAGGCTCCCAGAGCAAGGTCCACGGTGACTAGAGGACCTCTGTTATCAGCTTTTAACTTCTCAGAGTGACAGACTGTAGGAAACTTTTGTTTTACAGGTATTAGATATGAAAATATAATCCAAAATCTGGAAGGACTGCAAACTTTAGGTAGCCAACCTGCAGATAAATTTGGGGGGAAGAACACAAAACATCACACTTCTGGGAATTTGTCAATGTTGAATTCCTTTAACCAACCTGAGTAATGGAAAAAGTGAGAGGCGAGCACATAGAACACATCACATTAAATTCTTCTGCAAATACTCTTCGGAGTTACTTAGGAAGAAAAAAATGCTGTTTAATCATAAGGTCTACATACAAGTATGTAACAAACTTTTTACCTTAAAACTTGACATACAAAAAAAAAACAAAACAGAAAAACCAAAATTCAGGGATGGTAACACTGGGGTGCGGGTGCAGGAAAGCCCTGTCCCCCTCTGAGGGGTGGCACAGCCCAGTTCTAGTTGGGATGTGGTCTGAAGCCCAGGCTCAGGCACAGGCAGAAGAATGAGGAATTTTTGTCATGCCTCGATTACCTTGAGCTGCTGCCAGTCGTCAGAACTGCAAGCACAAAAGTTAAACTGCTTCCTAAAACGGAGTGATTCAGATCCTTTAAGATGACATTTGAAAGTTTCTAATGCTCTCAAGTCAGAGGAACAAAGCAGATTTTCTGAGCTGGGCACGGTTCTTCAAAATCAGCTTTTCTTAGCCTGAGGCTGTCGTTTCACAAGCTGTGAAATGATCTAAAGCTTAATGCTGCTAGAAGAGGTCATCTCACATCCACATCAGCTCTGCACTTACCTTGCTCCCGTGCTTCTTTGATAAGCTCAAAAAACCAGACAAAACTGACAGAGCTTTCTGCTGGGTAACCAGTTGAGGCAGCTCATGGATGGGGTCCAAGAAGGTGTGACTGGCTGTGGAAAGGGCACTGGAGCTGCCTGCTGTGACAGGCAGACTGGCCCCACCAGCCACAGTACAGAAGGTAACACACTCAAGTGGGACTTTGCATTTGTCCTCAGTGGTCTCTAAGTGCTGAGCTGCTACTCACAAGGACCCATTAAACCAGCTGATGTTACCTGGCACTGCTGCTTACAGGTCTCTGCATGGTAGAGTCAGAGAATTGTTTTGGTTGGAAAAGACCTTTAAGATCAACCACTAACCTAACACTGCCAGGTCACCACTAAACCATGTCCCTCAGCACCACATCTACACCACTTTTAAACCCCTCCAGGGATGGGGACTCCACCACTGCCCTAGGCAGCCTGGGCCAGGGCTGACAAACCTTTCAGTGAAGAAGCTTTTCCTAATATCCAGCCTAAACCTCCCCTGGCACAACTTGAGGCTGTTTCCTCATCCCGTCACTTGTTACTTGTGAGAACAAACCAACCCCCACCTCACTATAACCTTTTTCAAGTCGCTGTAGTACTAGCTTCAGTGGTGTGTGCATGGCACTGACTCTATCTTCCTTCCTTCCTTCGTGCAGAGGTTCCATAGTAAAATAATCATTTGTGCAAGAAATTACATGCCTGGGGTGCAATTAAAGCCAAAACACAGTAATGCTTCCCTTGGCCTTTGTCCTCACTAAAGAAAACCTCAGAGGAATTCTGCACCTCACTAATCCACACAGCTCCTTGAGAACAGACAGACTTTTCCAATCATATTTAGGGAAAAAAAAAAAAAAAAGCATTTCTTCTATGAAACGGCGAATTTTATTAGGTCAGAATAATAAACCCAGTAATGGCAAGATGATTATAGCTAGAGGCAAGACAACTGCTCTCCTATGGGGAATTTGTGGGGAAGCATTACCCTACCAACAGCACCACAATCCCAATCACTCACACATAAGAAAAGAGGCCATAAATACTGTGAGTCCAGCCTGAACAGTGACACCCAGGAACAGATGAGGAACAAAAATCCACATTTTCTAGAAATCATGACCTACGCTACAGCAAAACTTCCTTCCCAACCTATGCTTCATCAGGAGACGTTCAGCTCTCCCATTCCAGCTGTTTCCATGAACCAAATCCAGGATTTTGAAGGCAGAAAAGCACCAGGGCTAATCTCAAAGCTGGCTCTGGGCCAGCACACCAGTCACGGGGGACAGAAGGCGCCTGTGGCAGCTGGCCTCAGAGACCTGCCCCACCAAAACAGGGAGTCATTAGGTAGCCAGGGGAGAAGTCGACAATAAAGTCATGTAATCTGTCCAAACAGAGACAAAAGAGAAAAGAAAGAGCAAGAGAGGGGCGTGTTTTGCTTAATTAGAACAGTATTTTCCTCAGTGTTGCAAGCTGTCAGAGGGAGGTTCTGGTTTAAGCCACAAACCCCATGTATCTTGTATCCCCTTCAGCCACATCATGCTGAAGGCCACGTCTTGGCATCTGCAAAGTCTGAAACTCCAGCTCTCAGACACTTGCCCTTTCCAGCCTGGCAGTACAGGGCAGAAATTCAGACTCAGACCATTTGCTTAAAGATGGCTCCTAGAAGACTTTCGAGTAAAGGCAGAGTTTTCCAGCAAGAATGTGAGCCTCAGCAGCAGACAACTAGCTAACACGTAAAAAATGCGGGAGGGAGGGTGAAAAGAAAGGGGGGCAGAGGGAAGGGAGCTGTGCTTGGAGCAATGACCCTTCAAAGCCCTCCTCCAGGGCAGGAAGAGCTGCCACTGTGGTCACCATCTCCAGTTCTTTATGTGTCCCCAGCTCCTCAGGTGACCCCGTAGCAATCAGCTGTGACTCACCTCTTCTGGGAGCTCTCCTGGAAGCACCCATGAAGCGCTGCCTACATGTGTGCCACCCAGAGATAACACCCAGCCTGCCCCAGCTGGGGTGGGCCACCACAGCTCCTTCAATTTCCTCTTATCTTTTCCAGTGTAATTTCTGAAAATGTTTAGAAAGCCAAAGTTAACCCTGCAGGGTGCTTCTGGCACCACACCATGAGAGCCAAACGTCTGGGCCACCGCTGCTTCAATAATTAAACTGCCTAGTGAGATTGAACTACGTTAGTATATTAAGGTGACACAGCATAGTTCAGTGAGCACTGCAAAGAAACCCAACACTACAAAGAAACCCAGGACACCTCGTTACAGGAACCCTGGCACCAGTGATTAGCTATCCTAGTTAATATATTAAGGCAACCAGGGGCCAGTGCCAAATACAGATACTGAGAGAGCTGACTAAGGAGGGGGAAATGCAGCCCAGAATAGAGAGTTCCACTGAGGTCATACTGTATCACATGAAGAACTAGGGATTGACCAAGGGAAAGGACATCCTTAGTACTCAGAAATTAGAAGGTCTAGCTCTTGCCACACTAGAAAGTTAACCAGAGGAGTAGCTGGAGAGAAGCTATGGCCCCAGCAGCCCGGGCCCAGGCTCGCTCACACAGCCCCTGCTCCCCGTAGGCTCACATACCACACAGCTTTGCCTTTCCAAGCAACTCATGATCGAAATATTTCAACCATTTCTTTGAGGGCTGAATTCTCCACTTTAAGCCACTTGAACTGCCAGAAGCTCCCCTGCAGCTCCGCTGCCTTTCCACCCTGACATCAGTTATCTCAGCTGTGCTTCTCCACCCGAGACCAAGTCTGGGGCATCATTAAAGCGCCATGTCCCACATTCAGAGGGACAAATATAGCAGTAGGACATGAACAAGAACAAAGACTCATTTACCATTTGCTACAAGTAGGTCTGAAAGAAAAAGCCATCCCTCCCCCTTCTCCTCCTCCCAACACCACCTCATGTTATAATATATGCAACAGAGAGCACAGAACTGCAGCAGCACCATTTTGTAGGGCTCTCAAACAGGAGGCCGAGTCCTTGCTATGGCTTTGGGGTCACTTTAACACTCATCACCTGTTTTAGGGTTCTGCTCAATATTCAGCCAGATTCATCACTGGTCTTGTTTCTTTTTAAAAAATTCAAAAGAAACAGTAAGTATACTGAAATCATGAGGTTTTCTTACCTGTCCTTATCTTAGCAATCTGACTAATAATCCAATGTGGATGAGGACAGAGATATTTTCCACTCCCTACCAAGGCATCTAGCCCAGGTCACAAAATACTGCTCCACAGAACATGTGCTGAAAGACCAAAACCTTGCTGCAGATTCTACAGAGGCACACTGGGCTGCTTTGGATCAGTGTTGTTTCAATTCCCTCAGGCTCTGGGGGTCCTACAGGTATTCTCCTCACTAGAGAGTTCAGAGTATGTCCCATCCTGGCAGGAAACCTAACACTGCAAGGCCACATCAGTGACACACAGGATGTCCTTCCACCAGAGGCTCTCATACAGCATTGACATTTAACATTGGCATGCTCAAGCTGAAGTTGCATCTCTGTCCCCCAAGGTCAGCCAGCATCCTTCACTCATTATCACCCTGCAAACAGGACAAAGGTCTCTGCTAAATGAACCTCAGAACCACCAGGATTCTCCAATTTGCTGCAAGGTAGGACAAAAAACAATCCTGGAAGAACATCCCAAGATTGTATCTCTCAGGAGTCACAGACCTGGTCCTGTACGTACACGAACATAAAGCAACACCTGCCTAATCCACAATTGTTTGTTTATATGAAGGTAAACTTGTGCAAGAGCAAGCTTCTCTTGTATGTATTTGCATCTAAACACTGGCTCCCAATCCACCCCTTTGAACACCGAGTGGACATGTCCTGCCAGTTTAACACATGAACTGCACCAAGGCAGGTCTCATGACCTGAGACCAAGTTTGAGTAAGAACTTTCACCATTATGGTGCAAGACTCCGTCTCCAGCACTCTTCTCCTCCTGCCCTCCCCATGAGGCCCCTGGGCCCAGGCAGGGTGACAGGCAAGGGCAGCCAATACCCCCCCGACAGTCATTGTCACCATGCACCCCCCAGCCCCGCTCTCTCTCGGGGAGGCTGCTGGCCAAGGCTATTATTAACTCACACTGCACTGAGAAGTTTCCTTGTGCCAAAGCCAACCCCTGTCTGTCTTCTCAAAGTCTTGGCAGTGGCTGTCAAGAACTCATTTGACTGATGACAAAAAGTTCATCTGTGTCTTTAGCAGATCAGAGGAGGTAACAGAACCCAGAATTCGCACCAACTCGTCCACTTACCGCAGATTTAAAGGCTTTATCTACAACTAAATCATTGCCCTACAATTCTGCTCTTGCACCTCGTTTCTCAAGTGCATGAGAACAGGGCCTTCAACAAACCACACATTTCATAACTTACAAAGAGCAACAACAGGCTTCTCCTCCCTACAGACCCAGCAAACATGATCTTCTTTTGCTTGCTATTTTAATGTACATTATACATAAATGTGTGGAGTTACTCAACATTATTGAAAGCAGCTTCACCTGGTGTTCAACTGGTTCAGGGTATCCACGTTTGTCCTTTGGGATTAGTCAGGAGACGGGTGGTTGAGGAGCTGTTGGCAAATACCTTTCAGCAGAAGGAAGGGCATCAACTGGAATTTCAAACTGTAACACAGCTTCATTTGTTCAATATGACCTTGTGTTGCTCAACCCTTTGGGATGAATTATGAAGGCCTGGTGAAAAGATCCACAACTGCCCCAGCAGGATTCGAGACACCAACCATGAAGGTGTTGTATGTAAATGTAAGTAAGTTTGGAGATACTCCAGTCTAGGTTACAGACCAGTGTGACAATTCTGCTCTTTTTATCAGACTTTGGTAACACGACAGAAACTCAGGCCCTCCTCTTCCAGCTGACTGTGAATGGAGAACAGGTGAAAGCATCACACAGAAAAGATTCTCCCTTCCTCTGCCCCTTATAGTTTGTAGCACTTTACACACAGTATAATAGAGTATTAAAAAGTCCTGGAGAGTATAAAATAGTTACAGAAATAGAGTCTGAAAGGAAGAATTAAATGACGTCATGACAGAAGATAAAGTATTGATCAGAATTAAGATTAAACATTTTTATGTTTACAACTGCTACAATAGAAAGTTTCTCAATCCATCCAGGGAGTCACTTACGAAAGAGCTGCTGACCAACTGTCCCTGAACAGCTCTGGTACAGCTGGGAGGGTCCAGAGAAGTACTTCAAAAGCAAAGCCGCTCAGGAGAGGCCCGAAGCACAGGACACTGCAGCTCTGCAGTTGTGCTTCCTCAGGGCACATGGAAAGGGAGCAACAGAGCTTCAGCAGGAGTCTGGAAAGCCAGAACTTGGAGATCAAAGAGGAGATACCAGGCTAAGAAAGAAGTGATGAAAGCAGATGTGGAGATTTCAGCAGGACAGGAGCTGATGTAGTTTCACATGGGGAAACTGATGCTGAGGGAGCAATAGGCAGTCACAGATAGAAACTTGGGAGAAGAAGGTATCACAAGGCCAAGGAGGACATCATCCTCACAGCAGTGACAGACAGACACTCGTAACTGAAAAGAGACAAGGGTTATGTTCACTGTTTCTCAAAGCTGAGAGAATTAGTCCAGCAGAAGATGCTGAGCACCACCACAGAAGAGGCAGCTGCAGACACGTTCACCACTTCAGGCTGGTTCTGGGCAGCCTGGATTAATTCTACCAGTTCAAACTGGAAGTTCAGGAGCAGAGATGAGATTTTAGAATAGCAGTCCAGCCCTGCAGTTAATTGGGATCAGTAGGGAAACAGTTATATTAGCAAATACACAAATAAATACTACCATTACACGTCCAACAACCCAACATCTCCACATACAAAGTCAAAAACAGAATGGCAATATGGGTAGTTGAACTAAGTGCATATTTCCAGTTCTGTAAGTCTACACAAATATTTTCATGAGTGAAGTCAGAAAGTAGCAGTAAGAGGAGATTGACTATTCCAGAGGCAGATGTAATGCAACAGTAAAAGACTATCCCTTCACACAGTAACACAAGGAAGCCTTTAAAATATTCTTCACATGGTTACCACTTTACTGCTCAAGCAAAGTGAAGTATGTGAATTGCTTCACACTAACCAGAGCAAACAAGCATTTCTTTGGAAGGCTCACCGATTTGGCACCCTGTATTTGTCAAATGGTTTAAAGATAACAGCATGGCTTAAAAAAAATGCATCGTTTACATAAGCAAATTCCACCTCAAAGGACATCTAAGTACAAGCCCTTCTTTCCCCCACCACAGAAGGCCACCTCTACAACAGAGGGCAGCAATTTTCCAAGAATGCTACAAAGGGTTTTATCTCAGTAAGAAAATTCAAGCCAAAATATTGGTCATTTTCTTTTTAAGTTGCAGCCCAAAACTATTATTGTTACCACTGGCACTTTTAGCCTACTGACGCAAAGAGATCAGCAACTCTCAGCTAAGACTGGCCATAACCTCACATTACGAGTCTAATATCTTCTCCATCTGTCTCCCAAACATTAGAAAGTGACTCCCATATCAAATGTACTGTTGCATGGAAGGAAAAATAAAATGCTCCACAGCCACCAAGTAATTTACTAATCACAAGCAATTCATGTGATTTATGCCTGAATTGGTCTCCAAACACCACGTCCAATACATCAAAAATGTTTCCATCTTGAGGCTTAAGCACTTTGAGTGTGACTTCCCATCCGTTACCCCAAGTGTCAAGATGCCATTATTAGCTAAGGATGGTGCAAAAAAAAAAACCACAACGACTTATTAATAGAACTGCCTGGGAAACAGGAAGTTTATCTGATTTCCCTACAACTTATACAAGGCGGAAGTTTTCTTGCCAGCTCTCCGAGGACTGTTCCCACATGTTTCACTGGAACTCAAGGAGGTTTGAACTTTCCATCCTCTTTCTTAACAGACACTTTTTACCCTGCTAAAAGGGGTGCTCTGCCACACTAACAATGCTCTGCAAGCTACTCATTGAACCAGCCACTTCCTGCACGGCAGAAGAGTAGGCAGAGGAACAATATTGACAGGCCAGGGCTCCACGGGAAGACTGGATTGTTTAAGCAGCTCCGACAGAGCAGTCCCAGTCCCTGCAGAACAGTTCCCCTCTGCTGCTCCCATTGCATGGCAGGCAAAGAAACTATCTGCTGGGAAGTAAAAATGTGTTTTGGTTGATGGCGCATCCTCCAAGCCTGGAGAATGTCAGGCTGGATTGACTAACATGCCTGTGAAGAAAAGGGAATGCAAACCAAGCCAGGCATGCGGGTGTAAGCACAGAACATTCTGGTGGAGGAGACTTTTGCCAGAGGTAAGGATTCAGCACCCATGGGTGGCAGCCAGTCAGCATTTCACAGGGCATGCACTGGTGATTTATAAGGTACAATCAGATTTCATTACCCAAACGCACAGGGCAGAAAAGTCACCATGGCACTAGTGTTATTTTTAGAAACAGCACAACTAAACTACTCACAGATCCTTAGGCTGCCAAAGAACCCTCATACTTTACAGCAGTGAGGAAGATGCCAACCAAAAAGAAATGTTAGATGATGCTGGAGATGCAAAGTTAGAAAGGAGCTAGCAAATCTGGATAGACACATGCCATTAAAGCACTCAAATTGGGGCACCACTCCCAGAACAGGGAGAGAATAAGAACTGTCACTTCAATTACATGTCTTTTCAGTGACTCAGAAGTTATCCTTCAAGTCTTCTTCCTTCCTGTAGGACTGAGGCACCCTGATATGGCACATCCCTGACTGCACCCAAGTGTTTTATCTGCTATCTTGCCAAGAGACTCAGATAGTTTATATGCAGGACCATAAAAGAAGAGGCCAGGTAGGGACAAACTGTGCACTGAGGACAAGCCCATTACTCTGATTCATACAAGTGTAAATCGCATCAATTACAGTTAAACAGGGCAAAACATGTTGGACCTTGGAGCCTAGAATCATCACCATACAGCATCACGCCAAGAGCTGCATGCCCACAAAAAGGCACAACTCCCAATACTGAAGTAGAAAGTCAGTGTGCTGCATATTTTCCACAGACTGTACAAATACAGCAGCCTTCCTACATTTTAAAAATATTCCCAAGCCCTTAAAATAGACAAGTGAGAGTGGCATGTGTAAGCCACCTTGGGTAGGAAACTTGAGTAGCAACATGATGCCAAAGAGGCTAATGTGAGAAACACGGTGACGCAATGAAAACTGCATCTCAACCTGACTGCTCCATCCCTTCCAAAAGATCTCGTACAAATTGAAGCAAGCACACAAGCTGCCTAGTCCTCGGGCCGGGAGAAAGAGGATTTTTATTTATGGCTCATCCTGAAGCAATACATTTTCTAATAAATAAATCTTAAATAAATCTTAGATAAATCTTAAATTTCGGCAGTTAATACCACACATACTTAGAGGCAGTAAGCAAGATGACTCCTCCGGGTTTGGTGTTCATGGCAGTGAGGTTACTTTTAGGCAAGCACCTAGAAATGCTCAAACACTCTCTGGGGCAGAGCAGAGCAGAGCGCTCTCCGAAGACACCAACGCCAGTTCTGGCTCAGGAAGGTAATTGGGTGCAAGTGCCGACATGCAACAAGCAGGTGCCTGCTGCCACCACTAACCTGCCGGCTCTTCTCAAGGAGTCTGCAGAGCCCACGTCCCGCTCCCGAGAACGGTGGAGCCGGGCGAGCTCCGTGCCACGGAAGGAGCCCCAGAGCTGGGCCTAGCGCTACGGGGCAGACACGGACAGGGCGCGGGATGAGGAGGGCGGCCAGACCCTTCCCCAGCCCCCCAGGAAGGCACGTCCGGAACCCAGCCCGAGTTAGCCCCACCGGGCCGAGCCTCACCGGGCCGAACCCCGCCACCCCCCGCCACCGCTCACCAGAAGATCCAGCTCGGTGCGGTGCAGGCCGAGGCGGCCCAGGCCCACAGCCAGGTCGTGGATACAGAGCGCGCCGTCGCGGTTCACGTCGAGCTTCTGGAAGAGGGCGCAGAGGCGCCGGTCCTGCTCTGATGCCTCGCACAGGGACCGTCCGCAGGAGCCCGCGTTCCCGCCGCCGCTGCCGCCTTCCGCCCCCATGCCGGGCCCCGTGCCGGCGGCCCGCGGGGAGCCGCAGGGGCAGAGCACGCCGCTCACCACCGGGGAGGCCAGCGAGCGCCGCGCCCCCGGCATCGCCCCAACCGCCCGGCCCTGCCGACACCGGCAAATGGCGACGCTTCCGCCGCGAGGAGCCGACACGGGGCGCTTCCGCCTTCGCGCCACACGGCGCGGCCGCCACGTNCCACGCCCCCCGCCCACGCCCCCGGCCTCCACGCGCTCCCGCGGGGCGGAGCGGGCGCTGACGTCAGAGGAACGCCTTCCCCTCCACCAATCGCAAGGAAACACCGCTCGGGACGGAAGGGGCGGTACAAGCCGCCCTGGCTAAGCTCCCATTGGCTATACCGCAGGGGGAAGGCGGGGACAAAGCTACAATCTCTCCAATCAGATTGCGAACCGGGAGTCAGTTTGAGCTTGACGGACGGGGCGTGTATCCGGTAGCTGCCAAAGCAGGGGCCGCTCTGCGCTGATGGACGGGAGAGCTGCCCAATGGAATTTGAGCAGGGAAATCCATGGGCGGGCCCAGCCCCTCACAGGCCTCACGCAGGCCCAGTGGCCTGAGAGAGGCGGCGAGGCGGGGCTGTCTCTTGCCCCCCTGATGGACAGCGCGGCTGACCAATGACAGCGAGGCGCTGCCGGCGGGAAGCGGGACCTCCGCCTGACGGACAGCCGGACTGCCCAATCAGACGAGGCAGGAAAGGGGGCTGATTCTGGAAGCCATTACGCCAGTGTCGCAGGGTGGAGGCCGTTGAGCGGGGTTTGCTGGGTGGCTGCGGTACGCAATTTGCGTATCGTTGGCGGTGCCAAGGGGGTAGCGGGGGGGGAACGGACACCTCCGGGCCCTGAGGGGCCTCGGGGCCCCCCTGTTGTCCCCGGCCCCGGGGGTGAGCGGGTCTGGGGGGGCCCTGCCGCCCTTCGGCCCTGCCCAGCCTCCCCCAGGGTCCCCTGGGCCCGGCCAGACCCCCCCGTGGCCTGCAGGTGTCCCCCAGTGCCCTTTCCTCGGTGCCCCCCATGGCCATGGCGTCCCCCCCGGCGCCCCCAGCCAAGAAGCGCAAGATGAACTTCTCGGAGCGGGAGGTGGAGATCATCGTGGAGGAGCTGGAGCGAGGCAAGCACCTCCTCATCAACCACTTCAACGCGGGTGTGCCCCTGGCTGCCAAGGCCGCCGCCTGGCACGACATCCTGCGCCGCGTCAATGCCGTCGCCACCTGCCACCGTGAGCTGCCCGAGGTCAAGAAGAAATGGTCTGACCTCAAGACCGAGGTGCGACGGAAAGTGGCCCAGGTCCGGGCTGCCATGGAAGGGGGAGGCGAGAGCCAGAACAGCAATGGTAACGGGCCGGAGAGCGAAGACCCGACGGGTGCTGCGACCACCCCGGTTATCCTCACCCCCATGCAGCAACGCATCTGCAACCTGCTGGGAGAAGCCACTATCATCAGTCTGCCGAGTGGGGACTGCAGCGCAGGTGACGGTACCGAGATACCCATCACAGCATCAGCCACCACGGTCACCCTGACCCAGAGTGAGTGCTGCACCTGCCGAAGATGCTCTGTGCTGACTGCAGAAGGTTGTATGAGGGGTCCTGACATCTACCCATGAGGAGGCCCTGAGCCCTGTGCGGGGAAGGCCTCAGCAAAAAGAAATCCCCATGTTTCTATAATGAAAGAGCCATTCCCGATATGCCCTCGTGCTGTAGGGGAGTGGCTGCAAGATATGCATGTACTGAAAATCAGCTTTGATAGCTGGGCTCGGCCTTAAGAACAAGGGAAGCCAGTATCCTTTGCATCTTGTAGATTGTTCAGTCCCCCTCTCTGGGGACAAAAACAGGGGGAGAAACGTCTCCAAGGCTGATTTCCCAATCTGCCCCAAAGAGCAGCTGTCCTGACAAGTGGCATTCTGGGTCTTGTGTTTGCCCTTGTGTCGGTTGGTTAATGCTGCTTGGAAAGATTGTTCTGATCTAGAGGTTGAGGAATGATTTTGTCTAGACAGATAAGGCATGCCCTGTTCCTTTGGACCGTACAGCCTAGAAGGAAGCTCAAAAGAGGGTGGAGTAGATTTAAATAGGTCGTTTTGTGCACTGCTGTTCCTTGTATGTTATCTCACTGAACAGGCAGTATTCCTGTGATACCCATTGAATAGTCCTGTAGATATAAATCCCCATATCACAGCTACTTCTTACCCGCTTTCTGTCCTTTGTTCTCAGTTCCTGCAGAGACGACCTACCACAGTCTGGATGACGGGGTTGTGGAGTACTGCACAACAGAAACCCCCACCACTGTCACCACCGAAGCGCCCTTGGAGATGATGGCTCATCAGCACGAGGTGTCAGCGAAACCCCAGGAGCTGAAGAGCCGAATCGCTCTGAACTCAGCCAAGCTCTTGCAGGAGCAGCGAGTGACCAACCTGCACGTGAAGGAGATTGCCCAGCACCTGGAGCAGCAGAACGACTTGCTGCAGATGATTCGTCGCTCGCAGGAGGTGCAGGCGTGTGCCCAGGAGCGACAAGCCCAGGCCATGGAAGGGACACAGGCGGCCCTGAGTGCCCTCATCCAGGTCCTCCGCCCCATGATTAAGGACTTCCGTCGATTTTTGCAGAGCAATACACCCAGTGCATCGGTCACCACTGACCCCAGCCAGACGGGGCAGCAAGATGGCATGATCCAGTGAAAGAAACAGCGATGGGATGTCCTTCTTGAAGAAAACCAGCCCGTGCTGCTGGTGGACGCAGGGAGCGAGGGGTGCTAGCCCTTGTTGATGTGAAAGGGCTCTCCTTGGAGCCTTGCTGAGCCTAAGCAGCTTGCTTTCTCTGCTAATCTTACCCTAATCTGCCTTTTCAAACTCGTCATACAGAACAGTAGCAGAACGTGTAATAAACCAGGAATTTAACATTGGTTGCTTTAGTTCCTCAAACAATAGATTTATTAAAAAAAAAAAGACAGTTATTTTTTTATTTCTGTTTGGAAAAAACTCTCCCAAGTGTGACACCTCTTTCTCTCAAGATCTGTAGCCTTTAACTGACTTCTTACATGGAGAGTCTTCTTGTGACATCATGGGACTGCAGCTGCCAAGGCACTGTTACTGTAAACTGTGGTGCAAGGCAGTGCATGCATTTCTGTGGATGGATTTACTGGAAACATGGTTCTGGATGTGGTAGAACCTTCTCACTACACCATGAGTTACAGATACTGCTCCTGCAGGGTCACATCCAGCCCGTGCAGACCAGCACCAAGCCAACATGCAGTTTAAACCCCACCCACATCCCCTGAGGATATAAATGGGATTAAAATAGCACACTCACCTCGTGTTCTACCTGCGTGCAGTCACGGAATTTCACTGCAAACTTGGTGGATGTGATGAAAATTTTATGTTGTGGTTACCAGATGCTGTCCTGGGATATGTATCGGAAGCAACGTATCACCTTTCTCAGCAGAGTTAATACACGAGGGCCTGGATGAGTTTCACTCAGGTGGATGTAACAGGGGAAACTCCATCTCTGTCTCCTCTGCATCATCTGTCACCTCCGTAACACCTTCATCCACCAAGGCGGACTTGGACTGCAGAGCTGCAGCCATGCAGGAATTCTCAACACGTAGGGGTTTGTCAGCCACTGATTTAATTGAGTGACTTTTGGAGCATTCTCTGGTTCTGCTGGTGGCAGTGGTGGTTGTTCTGTACTGATTAGGAGCTGGAAGCAAGCACAGGTCTTTGTTAGTCTTTGAGTTGGCTTTGAGGGGCACTCAAAACAGGCCTGAGGTTCACTTCACTATTTTCTTCTTATTATGCAGGATAAAACAACATTTGCAGCCACTTTTCTTTGAAGTGTTCAGGCTCTGGGGCTTGGTCCTTAGTGAGAAAGCTTAATTTCACAGGGTGGTTAATGTGATTCTCACAGACTTGCAGTAACTTCATGAACTTTTAGACAAAAAGCTCTGCTTGTACGTGCATGGAAGCAAACTTTAAAAAAGAAGTGAGAAGGAAGGAAGTGTAACTCTTCTTTCCACTGTACCTTGCAGTGTGTCACATTTAACGGGCTTGTTGCTGGCCAGATAGTACTTTGAAATGGAACTTTTTCAGAGCTGGTGTTTGCTTGCTGTTAAGTCTCTTTTAGGGCTGAGACATGGTGAGCAACGACTGATGAGGGACTGAATTTGCACAATCAAATTAAACCTTTACACAGCCTTTTATGGGGGATGCTGCTGGGGGACCCCTGGTTAGAGCAGCAGGTGAAGAGGCTACTGCTGCCTGTCCCTGGCCTTTACTCGTCTCGTCCTGTCTGCAAGGCTGATGGAGGAGAAAGGACAGTGTGGTGAGAAGGCTCCAGCCCCTGGAGGACTCCCAACCCTCTGGCACTGGTCTCTGTGCCCAGTCAAGGCAGCTTCAGCTGCATCTCTCCACCTGAGTTACACTCACCTGACTCTTCCTCTAAGGCTTTGCGGAATCAAATCAATTGCTCAACTGAAATTTATTTTTAAAGTGAGAACTGTAATATGTGTTGGTTTACCTCATTTGTGTAATGATCTCTCCTTTACAAATACGAATTTTAATAAAAAATATGGTTTTGGTAAACAGGCCCTTCCAGTTCATCACTCTGCTCCAGGGCAAACGTGAGTTCATGGCGAGTTTGCAACATGAATCTGTGCAAGGGCCAAAGCAAGCTGTGAACAGGCACGTGTCATGGCAGCTTTTTCTCATGTTTGTGAACTTTGTGGCCTTGTATTTACATAATTATGGTCTTTTTTCCTCAAATAACAGCTTTTGCAGCCTTACCTTGGAGCGCTCGTTATTTCCCTGGGTATGACAGATTGCTGAAGTCAACTATCTCCTAGCTGCTCACGAGATGCCCCAGCAGCCTCAAGTGATTGCTGAAGGACCAGCCTTTGGCTGCAGGTTGCACTGTGCCTTTTTTCAGTGACTAAACACTTCAGCTGTGTTACTGTTTCACAGGAGTAAATGTCTTGCCCTTGGAACCACCCATTTTTCTTGTCTGAATAGAGAGCTTAGTCAAGCCAGCAGCATTCAAGTGCAAGTTCTGCGTACCTGGTTTTGTCTCATTAAAAAGATGTAGCAACATTTTAAATACAGGGTGAGCACTGTGAGGAGGGGCTTGGTTGTTACTCATGACAAAGTCATCAAACTTAAGGAGGAAGAGAGAAAATGTGTCCCTTAAAGTTAAAACCAAGAGGAAGAGGTTAAACAGGGCGCTTACATGAGGCATTCAGCTGAACAGGGACCTGGTGCCAAAGCAGAACAAAACCTGAGGAGTAACATCTATAGATGTTCATTTATACTCCTACTGTTCTCTTTGTACCTAGAGATTTGTACTGAGCATCCAGAACAGGAAAGAGCCACACAGGGATGTTCTGCCACAGGGTTCCCCAGAGGTGGGGATGAGCAGCTGGTCCTTCATACCTGTGGGGGACTCTTGGTGGGTCAGAAGATAAACTTTCGTGGCAGAGGCAGCATCCAAGCAGCACCACCAGCTGCCTCAGGAGCAAAGCTCTGTGCTAGGAGCAGCTCCTGCACGGTTTTCCAGGAGATGGCACTGTGCTACGGGGCAAGGCAGGCAGCTGAGCTGCAGCTCAGAAACCACCCTTGTCATCCAGACCTTTTGTGATCCTGCTTGTTCCCCTCACTGATGGATCTTTTGAGGACTGAGAGCCCAGAGGGGAAGTTCAGCAGGCAGAGCCCAGCAATGAGGAACACCAGTATCTCTAGAAACACAACCAAACCCCTGGGAACACAAACTGGGTCCCTCTGCTTCCCACAAGCACCAGCAGAGGATGCTGAGATATCAGGAGCTCCTGTCTCTCTTTGGGATGAGTTCACTGCAGAACCACATGAGCAGGCAGAAGATAAATGAATTCTTCATTAAATGAATTCCACATGAATTCTTTAATTAGAAGCAAAGGGACAGGTTTTAAGATTTTTTTAGAAGAGCACACATAAATATGGAGTATCCCACAAGTCCAGTGTGCTGCCATAGCTGCATGCCAGTTCTGGGAGCAGATCCCCACCGAGGGACAGAATGATGTCACCTGCACACTCACCCAAATTACCTTTACCTCCTCCAGCGTGTTTTTAAAGTTTGTCAAGCCTGGTTTGGCAAGACTTCTGAAGGTTTTGTGGTTTTTTCCTGTTGCCATCTGAGGGGTTACTGCCAGCAGGTACTGCCAACACGAGTGTGGGCTGTTCAGTATGAAAATTGCAGCATTCTTTGTATTTCTTGAAAACATCTGACAAGAAGCTTCACATAAACTATGGAATCACAGAGTGCTTTGGGTTGGAAGGGACCTTTGAAGGTCATCTAGTCCAATCCCCCTTCAGTGAGCAGGGACATCTGCAACTAGAGCAGGTTGCTCAGAGCCCCGGCCAACCTCACCTGTAATGGTTCCAGGGATGAGGCATCAACCACCTTTCTGGGCAACCTGGGATGCAACCCAGGACACAGTTGGCTTCAGGGCTGTGATCTCACATCATAACCAGCACAGCTTCCAGGCTGTGTTTTGCAAGCAGGAACGAAGCCCCTCATCACCTGCAACCTGAGCTCACCAGCCCTTGGGTCCCAGCACCACAAGGTGATTAACCAGAGGCAGAAGCCCAGCCCCGCCAGGGACAGTTTCTGTTACCTCTACCACCTGGGATCCCAAATTAGAGGTTGTGTCAAGTGGGAACCACAGAATTAGGGTTGTTTCTGTGGTGTTTAGGGCGACAGCAGCGTTTGTGAAGCTGTAGGCAGCCACTCGGAACCAGCGGGAGAGCCCAAGGCCAGCAAGGCTCTTGTCCAGCAGGGCACTGAGGGCAACACTTGGGACACGGACCCAGGACAACCCTTAATAAACACAACAAGCCTCGAGGCAAAGTGGGTTCCAGTCTGCAGATTTTGGAAGTGGCAAACCAGCTCCAGTTACACCAACAGGCCTCCTGGAAGTCCCTGGACACGCTGTAGCAGGCGTGGAAACCAGTAAACAAAAAAAAAGCCAAGCAGGTGGATTTTCAGGTCTGGCCACATGTTTGGGGAAAGGAATCCACCAACTCTATATTCCTGTGTTCCCTTTGTTGATAAGAGGATCCCAGGTCCTGGGAGGTCAGAAACCCCCCCAGGCAGGTGTGTCCTTCACACATCTAACAGGAAACCCAGCCTGGCACAGAAAGTGAAACAGTTCTGGCCTTGATGATGATGAGTTCAGTTAAATATTGAGCTAGTGAAAAACACCAGCAGATCAAAGCAGAGCTCACAGCCTGTTATTAAATTAAACTGAGAAGACACAAGCTTGGAATAACTCCACACCAAGGATTATCCTACCTAATGGGGAGAGGTGCCCACTCCCCTCAGAGGGCTTCCAGCAGCCTGCACGCCACAAGTGGGGTTCACACCATGTCCTGCCACCCCCTGCCCCATTTTGGGAGCTCCCCAGCCTGGATCTGCCCCTCAGCATCCCTGCAGCTCCTCAAAGAGGGTGCACTGCAGGTGCTTGGCCACCAGCAAAACATCATGTGCTCATCTTCTCTTCTTGGATGAAGAGGCTGAAAGCTCATTAGAGCCATTACAGCAGAGGTTACGGGTGCAGCAGAGGAGAGCCAGTTACTGTGCTTATGCTTTTGCTGCAATGTGTGTAATTTAGTTTTCAAACTTGAATCATTTGGCTGCTGGGACAAATGGATTAGTGTGAGGATGTTTTCCAGAGGAAGATGCTGATGATGTACTTTACAGGGCTTGATGATTTGCTCATGCATCTGGGATTCCCCTGGGACAAGAGATAGGATTTGATGGCTCCAAAAGCATTATTGAATCTGTCTCACTTTGCCTCACTGAGTTTTGTCCCTTCTGAATTTATCTTGCCTTGTTTCTTCCCTCCTGCTTTATCTCAGTCCTTGAAGCAGGGAGGGAGGAGGCAAGAAAAGGCATCTCTGCTCCTGCCCTCTCGCAGTCCCTGGGCCAGCAGAGCACAGAGATCCAGCCCTGGCTGGCAAGACGCACCTCTGGCAAGAGCTGAGGGGAGGCCCAGACATAACTGCAGAGCCCGAGCTGATAAATCATCCCAGACTGATAAGACCATGCCCTGAGACAGCAAAAGTTGAGGAAGTGGCAGCAGCACCGGGGAGCGGCATCAGGAAAGGCTTCGGTGAGGGAGAGCACGGGGCAGGAGGTGGCTGAGGTTCATGGAGCAGAGGTGAGGTAGGCACGGCAGGACTGAGGTCATAGAGGAGAAATCAACAGTGTCTGGGGTAAGCAGATCAATATATATCAGTGCCCTGCTCACCCTGAGCAAATGGGTTGGATCTGGATCAGAAAATTATATAAAGCCAGTGGGATGGTGGATGAACGGAGATACCCTTTGCTCACACCCCCTCCCTGGTGCCTCCGTGGGGCTCAGACTAACTCACCCGCTCTGGGATCAGCAGATTCAGAGAAGCACTGTCCCTTTAAAAAATGTGAATTTGCCCAGAAACAATTAGGCAGCATAAACACAGAAAAATCAACAGGGTGAATTTCGAACTAATAAAGATTTAATCTCTAAGTCATGAGACTGCGTTTGTTAGGAAAATATACATACCCCTGAGAATCCTGCCATGGTTGCTATACTACACACTGCTCAGCAGCTCACTGGGCATTTTTCCAAATCCATTTATTTTTAACATCAGTCACATTATTCAATTAATTATAAAAACACTGAGGTTTTCAAGAGATGTTTCTGATAAAACTGCAGAGTAAATATGCGTGAGAACAGGAAGGCTTAAAATCTCTGTAAACTTCAGCATTGGCGGCTGTTGCTATAAACAAGAGAAGTCCTCCAAGGAGGTTATTTATCAGAATGAATCATGCCAGATAACACATGGTCTCCTCCCACACCACAACTTGAGAGATTGCTTGTCCTCTACCTAGTGATGGAAGCGAAAGATCGACCCGTGTGTCAGTGGTATGCTCAGGGAGTGAGACATACAAGGGACTGGGCTGGATTCTCCAGATGCTTCCAGCATTCAAGCATTCCAGCTTGGCAAATATTAAATATTTAGCAGGCTGAGCTCTTTCCTAATTAACTGAGAAACAGCTGAAAAACCCAGCCCAGCACTAGCAATGTCTCAAGGCCTAGAAAACACCAGTTATCTAACCAATGGAATGATTCAAGCCTTACCTTTAAAAGCAGCCTCCACAAACCCTGCTGTATGGGAAGACTGGTATCTCTGTGCCAACACGAAACATTTTCCCAGCCCAAAGTCTGTGTATCTGCTTAACCTGGTAGGCAAGAATCGTAACAATGCATTTGGCTTGATCCAGTTGTTAACTTTTATCCAAATATGTTGCTGTCTACTTTTCCTATCAGACTTTTTTTTTTTTGAAGAGTCACGTTGTGATAGAATTATTTGATAGCTCTGATATTGTCTGCATAGAGGGCAAAGATTAAAGGCAAGGAGTCTGGGCATCAAAGCCTGGAGAAGAGAGTGAGGACTCCCAGGCTTCCATCCAAGCTTTGCCAGACATGCAAATCAGCCTTGGGAAAAGTCTCTCCCGTATGAGCCTCAACTTCCCTGCCAGTCACTTGGGCACATCCCTAACTTTAAAAACTAGGCAAATGATGTTGATGATTGCAGACTCCTTCGGGATAAGGAGAGACATTCTGTTCTGCTTGCCCTTAAACGATGGAATCTTGCCTAACCAGGGATCCCAGCCACAGCACAGGACACGGCAGCAGCACCTAATAACAGGGAGCCATTTTATGAAGAGATGTGTTTAACTGGTTGCCACATCTCACAAACGGAGGGTGAGACTCCCGCTCCCGGCCCAGCCTCGTGCTGCCTGCAGGGCCATGCGGTGCCAGGGCCTCCAACCCACTCTATGCCAGGCAGGCCAGGCCCTGCTGGTCACCCTGACCCATGGTCGCTGTGTGGTACCCGGGAGGACAGAGTGGCCACAGCGCTGTTTGAGGCAGCACTGCCTGAAGAGTGATGTGCTGCTGGAAAAGATGTCACCAGGAGCTGCCTGGGCAAGGCACTGGGACAAGGATAAGCTAAGAGGGCTTGGCTGCCAGAGGGCAGCGCTGAAGAGGATGCTGAGAGCTCACGTCTGCCAGAGCTGCCTCTGCCAACACCTCAGCACAGGCAGGGGCACCTCGACCTCCAGGGGCCGGGGCCTGCCAGCCCCTCAGCCAGGCAGCCAGCCCGCTCCAGCGCCAACTCGGGGCTGCTCGGCCTGCCAAAGGGCTACGGGACATCCTGGAGGAAGGGAAGGCCCGAAGGACACCCCTGCCCGGCAGCCACACTGCAACGGCTGCAGAGCCCCCCGCTTCCCGCCCACTCCCCTCCGCCGGGGGACGGGCCTTGCTCAAACCGACAGCCTCCACCTCCAATCACCGCGCTACTTTCACCGCCCCGTGCCTAAGCAACCAATCAAAGTCTCGAAATGTTCGGCCCGCCTCCCTGCTGCTCGCCCAATCGGAAGGCGCCGCTCGCTCGCTCTCTCCCCTTCCCCCTCCCCGGGGAGGAGGGTTACGTATTTCAGTTGGTATTCCCAAAGCGTGGAGGTGGCGCTGCTCTACCTGGGGCTGCCTACGGCGTTGGCGTAGCGGCCGCAATTGGCGTAGCGCTATCAGAGGCGGCTGTGGCGGGGAGCAGCGGTGGCCGTGGCGGCCTTGCGAGGAGAGGGCAAGCGGTACGAGCAGGGCCGGGCCGGGACCGGACCGCAGGTCGGTGAAAGGGTCCGGGAAACGGGGCTGAGACCTCCCGTAGGTCAGCTCGTGATTGAGGGGCCGGGAGTGGGGCTGAGACCTGGCCGCAGCTCGGTACATGGGCTGGGGGGGCTGGAACTGGCCGCAGTTCGGTGCGCGGTCCATGGGGCCAGAGCTGCGCTACGGCCGGACCAGGGTCTAGGGCATGGCCCCTGGGGCTGGGAGAGGGGCTGAGACCTGGCTGCAGTTCACTCTGTGGCTCATAGGGCCGGGAGACCTGGCCACCGTTCAATGCCTGGGTCAGAGAGCGAGCTGAGACCTGACCGGAGCTTAGAGCGTGGCCCAGGGGTGCCAGGGGATGGACTGCGATCTCACTGCAGCCTGGTGTGTGGTCCATGGGGCCCAGAGGTGGGCTGAGACCTCTTTGCATCTCAGTGCACAGTCCAGGGGGCTGAAGGTAGGCAGAGACCAAGCAGCAGCTCAGTGCAGGGGCAGAGGGGCTCAGATACGGCTCATGGAGGGGGCTGGTGGTGTGGAGCAGTCACCAGTCAGCCCCTTCACTCCGCTCTGAGGTGGCCACAGCAGAGTGGTGCCTTTGCAGGGGTGCCCAGGCCCTGGCACACCAGGCAGAGCCGGCTGGACTCTCCTGCTGCTGCCAGAGCAGGAGAGGGGCTTTAACCACACACCCATGCAGCCATCAGGAGCTTTGCCTGCCTTGGTTTGCAGTCATTAATTCTGAGTATCTGGTGAGGATTGTTTACTGCCTGGTGTTCATAGCCTCATCACTTTTAGATGCTAATCAGCTCTTCCCTGCCTGGTGTTGTGTAAATGTGTAATGAAATGACTGTCCCCAGCCCCAAAACCGAGCTGTGTGGGACACAGCTTGGTGTGGACCTGGAGCTGGGGAAGGCGGCGTACTCGGTGGGCCTGGCTGCTGGATCAGCCAGATGACCTGATTCGGTTGTTACGCTGTGTAATCTGGAGCAGACTGTTTTCTTTTCTCTGTGCTGCCTTCTCCATTTATAAGATACAGGTGCTAATGCTTAGGGCTGTTCGGAAGTACAGAAACTAAACAGATTTTTTGCATTTCTTGAGACCGCTTTTTCTTACTCTTGTTAGACTACATGTTAGATTGATCTTGCTCTGTAAACTGTTTCTAAAGATGATGGGTGAAAATAGGGCAGATTTTTATTAGCTGCTTTGCAAAACAGAAATTATGAGGGGGGTGACAACAGTGAAGCTTGCTCCAGGCAAAAGGGGGAAGAGGATGTTGGGGCCAGGCTAATTTGGGCCATACGTCTTAAGACTGGTATGAGTCTGGACTGAATATCCATCCAAACAGGTTTTAGAGGAGGAGGAGGAGCCCAAGACTGCCTGGGACTAATTTACTTATTTCCCTCCCAAAGGCTGACCCAAAGACCTGTACCAGGGAGTTGCACAAGAGGAGGAGATAGAAACTGGAGCTCTCTGAATGTGCTGCCCACAGATTTAAGGCTTCTTTGAAGACTCAAGATGACTTCCCACAAGAGATGCTTTCTGGAGGGGTTGTGCTGAAGACAGAGCACTGCAGCCTCTAACTGGGACAGCTCCTGCTGGTCTGGAGCTGAGATTGACTTCTCTCCCTCCCTTTTCCCCTGGAGATGTTGCAGAGATTTAATCTGACCTCTTCCTCCTCACCTGAAGCCTGCCGTGGCGATGATCCCACAGCCAGATCCGACCACCAAAGAGAAGAGAATTGCGCATTCGAGGCTGGGCCATCGTTGTAACTGAACTGGAATTTACTCCCTGCTTGTGCTCCTGGAGCGAGTGCCGCTCTTCTGCTCGTCTGTGTGTGCGTTTTGAGCTGCTCCTCCCTGATCTTGTTTGGAATTCCTGGGCTTTTCACGCTGAATTTGCCCATGGCTTTCCTGATGAAGAAGAAGAAATTCAAGTTTCAAACAAGTTTCACCCTAGAAGAGCTGACTGCTGTCCCCTTTGTGAACGGGGTTCTGTTCTGCAAAATCCGGCTGCTGGATGGAGGAGACTTTGCAAGCTTATCTACCAGGTAAGAAGCTGCTTGCAGACTTACTCCCTGGCTGTGCTTCTTTCCCTGGTTATTCTTCCCTTGGGCAGTTTAGCGTATGGCTACCACTTGCTTACCCCTTGATGGGATTTTAATAGTCCTGTTGTAGGGCCCCACATGCCACACTATTCTGCAGAATGGGGGAAGAACGTAGCTGGAAAGTTCTGAACCTGGGCGGTGTTGGCTGATCAGAGCTGCATTGAATTCTTCAGAGACGTGGGGAGGGAGCAGGAGGCCGCTGCCCTGAGAAGGCTGGGGTTTTGCAGATGAAATCTTCTCTTGGGTTGTTTGGGGTTTTTTTTTCCCCCTCCTTGCCCAAGCTCTCACATGCTATTTCAGACCCTATGCTATATTACTTTCATGCTGACTTGAAACTCTAATTCTGTAGAAAACTGTAGCTAAGCAAATCAACCCTTCCCAACTTCACTCTCCCCCTTTGCTTCAGGATTACTGTTCTTAGTGAGAGTGGAAGTAGCTTGCTTTGCATTGCAAATTGCTGTGCAAGGGAAAACTGCTGCCTGGAGTCAAAGTTGTCAGTTTTAGAGACACAGTTTATCTCCTTGAACTGATGCCATTGTGTCTCCCAAGTTTATAACTGCAGTATTTTCTTTTTAGTGTGATCGTTCAGCTGTACATTGTTCTGCCATCGTGTATTGACATTTCTCTGACTTCTTCAGGCAGATCTGTCCCCACTCCTGCTGCTAATTGCTAATAAAAACTCGCTTTGTTTCCAGCTATGCACATAGATTATCACCAGCAGTATGCAAACGCAAATTCCATAACAGCCCAGACTTGCTTTCTTTCTGCCTCAAGATGTGAAAGAAGCCTTCAGTGGCTTTCAAAACTTGTTTTTTTGCTTTCCTGAGTGACTGCTCAGTTTTAAAGGTACAGGATTAGTTTGTGCTAGCTGTTAACTGCCTTATCCCAGAGCTAAAGCCTGGTTTGATCTGGTTTTCCTCTTTGTGGTGCTGCACACTGAGCTTTCTCATTTCAGGAGAGAAGATTTTATTGGGCAAGTGTAAAACCTTTCTGTCTGGCGAATAGAAGTGGTAGAGCATTGCTCAAAGCTTGGCTTTTCTTTTCAGAGGCACGGTGCAACCTCGTCTGAAGTCTGTAAAAGCTGTGGGCATGGAACACCTCCAAAAATGGACTTTGAATTAATTTCTCTTTTGAAGAAAATCTATCAAAAGAGCTTTTCCATACAGTGTTCTCCCCTGAGGCTAGATCCTTAGGTTTGGTGGAAGCAGCTTATCTAAGGAATTCAAACAGTATGTGAACTTGGAAAGAAATTAACCCCTCTGCTTCCTGGCAGCATAATAAAATAGTCCAACTGGAGGGTGTCTCAGGAAGAGCCTGTGCTGAGAAAGGTCAATCTCCCTCTCTCTCCTTGTCCTCCCTGAAAGCAGCTCCCAGGAGCTGTCTCTGGGCCTGCAGATGCTGCCAGCCATGGAGTCACGTTGGGCTGTGTTCTGAGCTGGCCAGGGTTCAGCAGTTTGCTCAGCGCGGTGTGTTGCAGATGTGTTCCAGCAGCAAATTCATCTGTAATTTAAACCAAACACATACTTTGCTCTCAACTGCCCTGATTGCTTCTAAACGAGCGAAGGGGAAGTAGGCTGCTGGGTTTGCCACCTCTCCCCTAACCTGCCTGTGCTCTAACTGAAAGCACATGGAAACCTCCTCCTGCCGGAGGAGTGACGGGTCTCAGTGGTATTGAGTCATTTGACCTTTCCCAAATATTTTCCCCTGTTGCAGTTAGAGAACCTTAGGAGGGATGAATTTCCAGGAATGGTGAGGAGAAGAGTTACCATGTGGAGAGGCTCCCAGATCACACCTTGCCTCTGATCTGTGCTCCTCCAGTCGTTCATTATACTTTTGATACTCTTTGGATCTGGGGAAAGATTAAATGGAGGTGCTGTGTCCGTGTTGTATTAGAAGTCTGTGATACCTCGGATCTGTGATTGTTTCTCTGAAATCAGCCACTTCCAATAACAGTTGTGTTTGAGGTTGTGATGTCTGTCAGGTCACCTTATGTGAGCTGCTTGTGTAAAAAAAATGTGGTGTTTGCTCTGCAATCGATTTGGGCTGCTTCTGCAGTCTGTGGCAATAGGAGGCATGCAGCTATGATTGAGCAGACCCATAGCTCTCTCTGCCCCTGAGTTTTCTGAGAACAGATCTGAATAAGCTGTCCTATGTTGTTTGGAATGTGTAAACGAGGCAGGGAAACAGATATAGGAACCCTTCACAGGATGTGCTAAATCAGTTTTCTTTTTTTCTTAATTAAGTGACCTATGATGTGGAAAGAAGAGTGTTTCTTGAGAACACAGGAATCTCCAGAGACAGATTTTTCAGGTTATTTACAATAGGCTTATTTGGCAGCTTGTGCACGTATGTGGAGAGAGCTGGGGATATGATGTGTCTGATGAGTTGCGGGGTGGCACCGGGTTGATTTGACCTGTGAGCAGAGCAGGAGGAGGCTGTACTGCCCGGTCCCAAGTCCACTTCAGCCTGGGTTACAGGGGTGCTCTGGGCCTGGTGGGGCACACCCCAGGCTGTGAGCTGCTCACATCTCTTCTGCCCAGGCTGGAGGGGAACCTCTCTGAAATGCATCAAGACTTAACACTCTTAGGAATTCAGGGCACTCTGGAAAAGGTCCAGGTCCTGTCAGCACATTCAGCTTTGTGGATTTGCCTCTACTGAGTTTTCTGGTTGTTTTTTGGTTTTTTTTCTTGCAGGCAGGTACTTTTTCTCTATGCTTGCTGTGCTCAAGCCTTGCATTAAACCACGGGTATTTTAGTGACTATAGCTGCAGCTCTAAATATTCTTTTACTCGTCCTTTCCCCTCCCTTTGTAAGCTCTCCTTAGGCTCTGGCCGGGCTGCTGGGGATAAGACTCACCCATTTCAGCTTACAGTGCTGTGGTGAAAAGCATCTATTGTCTGTAGGTTTATCACCCTGCCATTGTATTACAGAAGTTGGTCTCCTGAAAATGCCTTTGAGCCAGGTGTAGGCCAGGCAGGTGCTGTATTTCCCCGTGGAGAAGTACTGATATATTCCTTGAATAGCATTAATCCAGATATTTAAATAGCACGACCGCCAGTGAATTCAGTTGCCTCCCAAGTATCTTTAAAAATAGCAGACACAGAGCAGTGGGGATGTATTCATGGCAACCGTTTTTGTGAAGCAGATGGGCTGCTGCGTTTTGTACCAGTTTGGAGCTTTTTAGGGGGGTGTGTGTCTTTGTTCCTAGAGAGATGATACGATAAGCTCCTTGGGAGGTTTCAGATCCATGGATGGGCACAGGCAAGAGCCTGGATATCCAAATAAGTGCCTAAAGCCACAGGCTGATGCAGTACGTACATGTACATCTTTGGGTATCGTAGAAGAGAAAGACTTGATTAAATTCCCCCTCCCTTCTCTGTTTATAGTGTCAGTTAATGCTGAGTGACAGCCAGATGCTCTTTGCCTCAGTGCTGATTGATTTCTGGCTGTGTGTTGGCAGCCAGTGTTGCTGGTGCATGATGTGAAGGAAGTGGAAAGCCAGGTGTTATCCACAGACTCCTGACACTTCATCCTACATTGTTCTGTTAGCGTGCCAACAGTTTCACTCAGGTATTTCTGGATTTGAAGGAAGGGATTGTACTCTGAAAGCCTCTGGCTGACTCTAGAGGAAAGATTGTTTTGCGTGAGTTGAACAGCCACTTTGGGGGCATTTCCCACCTTCATCATTGTCTTCTGAAGGCACCTCAGGCTTTATTTCCTTTGGGACCATGATTTTCTGAGCACATGCAGCATTTCAGCTTCATTTTCTGAGCACCAGTTTGAACCAGGGGACACGTCTCATCTCCTTGCAGCCCAGCAGCTGTTTGCTGTAGGCTCCATCTGGGAAGAGCTGACCCTGTTAGGGTGGTCCAGCCTCCAAGTATTTTGATGCCATAAGCCTGAACTGAGAATGTTCTCAGCCTTGCAATTTATAATTGAGTAAGCGTGAAAGGCCATTTCCTGCACTGCATGCTTTGTTGTGTTATTTTTTGTGTGAAGCTGCATCCAGAAAGCCAAAGGAAATGCTGATATTTGGGAGGCACTTCATCCTGATAGCTCCCTGTGGACTGAGGTCAGCTTTTGTGCAAGTGTGGCTTTGTCATCCTTATGTAGGTACAGACCTAAAGCTTCTACTTTCCTCAGCTGGCAGGATGCAAAGCATCATTATGTCCTTGTGGTATACGTAATGTCTCCATTTCTGTAGGACATGAAAGGGGGGAAGTATTGCCCTGCTAACACATGGCTGGTGATTCAGAACCCTTTGTGAAGGAAGGTGCAAGTTGTACCACCTCCAAAATGCAGCTCTTGGTGGTGGGAGTTAGAAATAACTAATTCACTGTCTTCGGATAAACAGTGCATGATGTTATAGGATCCTTCAGGTAACCAACCACATTTGGCTCTTTCAAACTGGAAAATCGTTAACTGTTTGGCTAATCAGAGACTGAAGGTCTGATTCAGCCCAGTTGAGATCTGAATCTTCACCACTGTCTGCCTGAAAACAGACTAGGTAACTAAATAGTTTCTTCTAGAGTCAGTGTCCCCAGGAGGGAAGAAAACCAGCTGTAGTGATAGTGAATGGAGACAGTTGCTGCCAGAGCTCTTCCTCTTGATTCAAGTGGGGTTGTCAGCGTGTAGTAGAGGAAGGAGTTTGGTAGTGGCTCTAAACCATTCTCCCATGTTTTAGGATGACATATGTTGGCTTTGCCCTCTGCTAGAGCACAGTGTGATAAAGTATTTTAAAATGCTCTTGTTGCAAATGTCTGAAAACGGAGACTTTCCCTCTTTATATATATTCCTAACACACAGGTTGAGAGAGTGAATTTTAACACTGCAGAGCAGCTTCACATGCCAAAGTCCTTCTTTCCTGGCTGCAGTCTCAGGAGTGGGCTGAGGGTTGTTAGTGGAGGAGGTGTTTGAATACAGCCTCTAGAAATGATTTGCTGTAAAACATAACCTAGTTTAAGATAATATTGAGGCATAGTGCCTGCACTGCTTGCATTCTGAAATTAATACAGAGAAACTAGACGTGAAGGTGAGAAAAAGGTTTCATTCCAGCAGCATAGCTAAGTGTAGGTGGAAGCTGTGAGGGCAGAAGCCACGGATGAGGTTTAACCTCTGGCAAGTTGACGGTGTTGGAAAAAGTGCCGAAGTGATAGAGCACTGCAAGGTCCCTGGGAGAAATGATCTTAAGCTGCATTTTGAGTTTGCAGAGCATTTCTTACACCCTGTCTGGGCTCTGGCTGCTACACCTGAAGGGTCCAACAGCAGAGGCTTTGGGGTGGGTTGATTTGCTTCGTGCCAGGCTTGCCTCTTCCTGTCACCAGTCGCTGCATTGGAGCCTGTCACAAGACAGGCAGAATTATGTTAAAAACTCTTCTGCTACAGGGGGTGTATCCTGTTGAGTAAAGAACAGTCTCTGTTCATGCTCTGACTCCTGCTCTGCCTGCTGTTGCTCAGGCAGGGGCTGCTTTGTTGACCAGAAGCTGTAATCTAAAGCCCTGTAACTGATACGCTGTGTGTACAGCATCAGTAAATATGTTTGGATACAGGCGGCTTTCAAACTTCCCCCTCACTGCCGATTCTGAGCTGGCAGTGCTTTGACAGCTAACTCTTAGCAACGGTGTTATCTGTGTGATTTCAGCAGCCCTTGGCTCAAAAAATTACTCATTGGGAATTAATTGTTCTACTTTGAGATGGGGGCCCTGGGGCCCGCTTGGTTTGCAGGGTGGCAATGCCATCAGCTCTGGCCAGGGACAAGGGGAGTTAGGAGAGGGTGCTCCCCCCCTTTAAGACCTATATTTATTTCAGAAATACGGGGGGGAAACCCAAATGGCTTCCAGTCTGTTTATTCTTTGTGCTCTTGAGCTGCTGTCAGTGTTGACTCTAGCTTTGTAGCTGTATTTCTGAGGAATTCATGCATGCCCCCGGGAGCCTGTGGTCTCGCCGCACAGCGCTTGGTATTTTAATAGGCCAGAAGTTGCCAATGGCAAGTTGTTCTGGTACCAGTTTCTAGATAAATGAGGTAGGTACAGATTTATTTCTTATTCTTTTATTGCAGGAAGCTACATCTGGTAGTGTTTCAGGAAAGAACCCAGCATCTCCCTCACTTCAGGGCAAGCCTGTGTGCTCACAGGGCTGCTCGTGCAGCACCCACCTGAGCTCAGCTCTGAGCTCCCATCCGAGCAAGGACGGACGGATGTGGCTCTGTTTGCAGTTCCCTTTTTAAACAGAGCCTGTTCTGCATCCTCTGTGGGTTGTTGGTTCTGCACTGGGCTTGCAGCCTGTTCTGAAGTGGGTCAGGAATTATTCTGTAGCTGTGGCTTATTATATAATAAAAGAGAAGCCTTTAGGAGTGGATCTGCTTGTTCCTTCTGTAAGGGCCCGTGACCTCGTATCAGTAATCCATGCAGTAAAGGTGATTATTCCAGGTGTTATTTCAGGTGGCTGGATGTGTCACCCCACCCCAGTATCAGCTGCTTACCCTGCAGGATGAGAGGCTTTTTTTTTTTTTTCCCCCCTTGCTGTTTATTCGGATGATGCCTTTGTGCACATGCTGGGAGACATGATGCACATCACTGTTGTAATCCACACTTGGCATCAGGATCTCTCTGGTACCATACAGTGGGACTCAGCTTCTCATTTTAGTGCCTGGGTTTGAAGGCACTTCCCACTAGAGAAACAGTTGTGCTGTGTTCACTGGATGAACAGCCTTCTTGTTTGGTGTATTTTTCCTCTGATGAGCAAGAAAGGGAATTGTTCTGCAGGATTCAAAATTGCTGATCTTCATGGATGTTATTTGCACGTGCTTCTCATGGACCTCCCGTGTAGCTCGATTGATAAGGCTGAGATGAGGAAAACATTGAGGAAATAGGATGGGGTTATGGGGATGAGGAGGAAAATGAAGAGGAAGCACATGGAGAGTAAAGGACTGGGAGGAGGCAAGTGTGGAAGAGGCAGGATGTTCTAGATAAGCAATTGTATATACAGTCTGTAACGGATGCTTTGTCTTTGGATAGAAAGCAGCTGAGCTGGCAAGAGGGCAGGATTATGCCTTTCTTTTGCCTGAATTTGTCATACTTCACTGGTGAGAGGGAGGCCTTGAAAGAGGTCCTATGGTGTAGTAGGAGACGGGACTGAAGCTAAAAATACTTTCACTGTCGTTTGCTGTATTCTAAATAAGAAATGAAGCCTGTTCAGTCTGAAAGCTCTGAGGGTGCTTACACGGGAGGAAGGAAGAGAGTGCATGGATTTACTGTCCTGGAAGGGCTAGGAAGCTGCAGCACTGATTAGCAATGCAGTTTTAGAGATCTACAGAGCCCACCACCCCTGCGTGTGGTTGGTAACTAACCTGAAATGTGCTCTCTGAAATAAAGCAACTAAAGCTAGAAAACTTGTTTTGGGGATTGCTGCTTCCTAGAGCTGCATGTTTGCCTCAACGAGGCAAGTCCGTTCTCTTGCCATTCAGTAGAAGATGAAATTTAAGGTCTTGTTTAGTGCCTTTCAGAAATTACCAAGCATTGTGCTCCAGTCTGGCTTTGCAATGAAAAATTAGATCAAGGAACCTCTAATCAGAAACCCTGTGAAAGGGAGATGGCCTCAGGGTTTCAATATGGTGTGGTCACATAGCTCTGTTTTTCTTCCAGAATAAAACTATGTATGAAATGACTGCGGCAAAATGTTTTGCTAATGGATATTGGGTTAATGATCAACAGAGGCTCCCACAGCCAGCTGCCTCATGAGAGGTCAGCACATGCCTACCTGTGCTCCTGCCTGCCAATGGAGCTTCCATTCCTCCTGAAATGCAACTTGTGAGCATGAGGAGTACAAAACAGGGAGGCCAGAGTGAACCCTGTCAAAGGTTTCCAATTGCCTTGTTCTTTGTCCAGTCACTTTTCTTTCCAGTCCTTAAGGGATAATATTGCTCATCAAAATAAAAATACAAGTGGTCAGGAGAGAGGGAAGGAAAGGCTTGTCTGGAAACATCTCAGGCTCAGATTTATTTTTTTTTAAAATTTATTTATCTTTCCTCAGCCCCGTGTCAAATTCTTTCAGGCTTTATCCACCCTTGAAACAGCAAAGGTGAGGTTGGGTGTGGTGTCACAGTTTTGGTGGGTTTTTGTTTGTATATGGGTTGGTGAGAGGGTTGCCAGCTCGGTTGTGTTTTCATCATGCTTTTTCTCACAAGTTCCTGTTCTTCCCCTAATTACCTAGGCTGTGGCTGTGTGTCACAGAATATGAGGGGAAAAATCCAGGATATTTATAATTTGGCAATTTTTCCAGATCTCTTAATGTTCCTTTGCCCTGGAATGGAGCAATAGCCTTCACCCTTGCACGTAGTTCTGCTGTAGAGGCCAGCCCCAGCTACTGCAGTGTCCCTTTCCAGGTTAAGCAATAAGGACTGTTCAGAGGTATCTGCTTGCCTCTGTCACAAATTAATTCTGCAGTAACCCCTCTGGAGGAAAGCTCTTTTCTGGGCTTCTGTCAGCAGCCTTTTATGGTTTCTCTCATACTTCAGTATCATCAGGCAATTGCATCTGCATAGACGTTGAATTCCTTTCAAGTGCAGCGCTGCTCATCTTATGCCTTCAGCAGCCCGCAGTGCTCCTTGCCGCAAGAGAGACTGTCTTGTGGAGGAGTGTGTTTCCTACAACTGTTCCTTCCATTTGCTGCCTTGCTGAATACCCTTTATCTGCAGTGCAGGGAGTAGTCGATCATACTCTGGCCACTGTTCTCTTTAAGGTCTATTTTTGATGTAGGTTTATAGCAATGGCTTTTCCTACTTTCCATGTGAGTATGTCTGTTTTTTCAAAACAAATCTGTGTGTTGTCTTCCCTCCAGAGGTGATGTGTACACATCTCCTACATCATTTGCTCTCAGCAAGAAGGGATCAAGAGAATGTGTCTGAATACAGCTGGTAGTGACAGCCACAGAGGAGGTAAAATCTCTCTGATCCCCAGAACCCCGCTCCCGGCAGGGGAGCAGTGAGAGCCTCTGCTAACAGCTTTCAGTGGCTTAACCAGCACCGACTGCTGTTGTGAAATGCAGAGCTCTGTGTTCTGCCTGTAACCAGGATGTAGTGTATGAAGTTACCTTTCTCTGATTAGGACAAGTTGCATCAGCAGATATTGGTCCTTATTAGAGAATTGTGTTTGTCTGGAGCTGTGGCTCCAGAGCAGCAAAAGCAGCTCTGACTGCTCCGTCTCAGACCTTTCTCTCCCCTCTTGCTGGCTCTGGAACTCTGGTGTAACTCTGGCTCTGATGCACTCTGGAGTCGGGGCAGAAGGGAAGAAAGAGTTGGGACAGGCAGGGTCTAGAAATCCTAGCCCATCACCACCAGTATAGTGCTGAGCCAGGGGACAGCAGGCTCTGCTCAGCAGCCTCTTCTGCTGAGTTGCCTTTTTGCTGATAAACCCTAACAGCGATCGATCCTGATGGAGGGGACAGAGGTTCAGGGAGAACATGTTTGTACCTTGTCCTTAAAACCAGTGCTTTGTACTGCTGATCGGTGCCTCTATAAAGGAACAACCTTAAAGCACCTGTATTCATCGTGGAGTGCAAAAGCTGCTGTTAACATATGAAGGGCTTTCTCCTGGGCTGTTGTATTGGTGTTGACTAAGTGTACAGCAGAGAGAAGTGAGTCATGGGGGAACACGTCTGGACACGGCAGGGTGTTACCTCTTGGGTAACTAAACCTACTTTTAGCACCGGGGTTGACTTCAGGCAGCTTATTTACTGAAGGGCTCTTCGGCATACTTGAGCCAAATTGCAGCGATGTTACATCATATGATAGTAATGAAATTATTCCAGAAATGAACTTGGCCTCGTGTGCAGGTTAATTTGCACTATAAAGGCTCAGGTACAGCTATATTGGCAAACTCTCCTGGTGGAAAGAAGGTTGATATCGGCCAAAAAATGTCACGTAACTATCCTGGCATCGGTACATCTTCACATGCCATAAATCTGCCTTAGAGGCAAAAAGACTTGACTCTGTGTACATGACTTGCATTAGGGCTGTTATTCCTAGTCTTGTGTTGATTCCCTTCAGGGTTTTTATTTTCCAGGTCTACTATCCCAGCAAAGCTCTGGAGTGTTGGCTGACCCATGTTTTCGTTTTTCTCATCTTGGAGGGCAGGTGTGGATTTCTTGTTTTGAAAGGTAGATTTCTTTTTTACAGACACAACTCTCTTGCATCATGGAATTGTAGCCATGTCTTGTACCCTGGAAGGGCAGGGATATTATCAGAGTGCTCCTCACTGGAGTTTACATTGCTGTCTTTCTTCACTAGGAGTTTAAATTTAGTCAGCAAAAGGCCAATCTGGAATGTCTCAGAATGACAGCTAACACTTACGGGATGAAGAAAGTTTATAAATACATCAGCAACGGATAATCAGTAAATCATCATTTTACATCTGTGGTCTGCCAGAAGTGAAAAGGCTTTCGAAGCTGCAGTGTGGCACAGAAACACGTATTGACTCTGAAATACAGTGGGTTGATCTACCTTAACCTTGTAAGCATCTGTACAGAACAAACCTTAGAGTTTTTCTAAAGTGTTTGGGACCTTCTGAAGCTCTAGTTCCTCTGTCTGTTAGAACCATGGGGAAATTTGAATTGTGATTTGTCCAAAGGGTGAATGGGCCCTAGGATAGTTAGGATTTTTTTTTTCTTTTTTAACTTTTTTGGAGTTTACTGTGCAATTGACTTGGTAATGAGCCTGAAGACCCCCTCCCTCTGTGGCCTCCAACCCCCACTAACATGAAGGTCTTTCAGCTTAGGTTTGCTCATGCCCTGTAACTCCAGCTGACTTGGCTGGAGACATGGGTAAGAGTTCAGGAGCCCTTCTTAGTTAAATTGTCCCCATGCCCATTTTATGCACAGAGCACATTTGATTGTTCAGTGGCCATAGCTGTAGAAAATCACATCTGAAAGGTATTT
The DNA here is from genome assembly GCA_013401335.1 of Brachypteracias leptosomus. Classification (NCBI taxonomy): domain Eukaryota; kingdom Metazoa; phylum Chordata; class Aves; order Coraciiformes; family Brachypteraciidae; genus Brachypteracias; species Brachypteracias leptosomus. Next base: position 388,204 of record VYZX01004337.1, read on the forward strand.
CTGCCCAGAGTTAGACAAGCACTTCAGAGTGTGCTGGGTGTGAACTGCAAGGTAGCCCAGTCTTCTGCAGCACTGAGCAACCATGGGAGCCAGAGGAACAACAGATCTGCAACCACAGGAGCAAGAGGAACAATGCATCTGAGACAGGCTGGAGAATGCAGCACCAGTGTAGGAGCTGGTGGTGGACCTGGGCTGGCTCCAGTGACATCTGCAGTGCAGACCTGTTCTTGTTTCTTCTGTAACTGAATCCTTGTGAATTTGCTTAAGAGAGGAAGGCACCGGCGGTGGGCTTGGCAGCCTGGCACATGGTTCCTTCTTGGCTGATCCAGCTCCAACATAGTCTATCAGAACAATAGAAGTAGGAGTTGGTGTGTGGTGACTCAGAGCATGATCAGAGTTCAAAAAACAGCAAATGCGTCTTTCAGTGTTCAATACGTACGTTATTACAGACTTGTGCCTCAGTAACTGACTCATCTGGCCAGTTATTCCTCCCTTTACACTTCAGAGTTTGGTGGTTCTTCGCTTGATGTTTTTGCTCCTGGCACACGTCCCTGGCCTCTGACCAAAAAAGAGCTTGTGCTCTGTAGATGTGGCAAGTCCTTGGATATGTGCTACTTGGGGTTGGTCTGTTTTCAGCACAGTGTGTAACTGTAGATGTATTGCACAGCGTTCACTGTTACAGTCCCTCCTTGTCCTTGTTTTCCTGGTGTCTGGCTTTTCTTCTCTGCTGCGAGATGGCAGAATGTAAATTATAAATAGGTGGAAGCAGGCAGGGCACATCCAGGCTGTAAAGTGCCATCTATGTGTCCCTCGCTGCTCTGTAGCTGAGTCTGTTAGAATTATTTCCCCTTGCCTGCTCCCTGCTCCACCCTTGCCCTTCCAAAACTCATCTGACTTGTTCTATAGCTTAAGTTTTAAAGGGTCATTATTCTGTAGCTTTTTTTCTCCATTTGAAACAATATTTAAATTTTGTTATGCAAATAAATATGCTGTAGCGCTCGGTCACCAGCTGCGTGGTATTTTTTAATAACTTCCTTTGTTTCTCATAGTATTTTTAAAATAGTTCACGTTGGAAGGAACTTAAAGGTTTTAAGATTTAGATAGAAGGAACGGCTGGAAATATGGTAGGTCTTAGAAGCCCTGAATGTACTGGAGAGTTTGGCTCCTCAGTGCAGTGACCTGGAGTACATGAGGTGGACCACAGTGGAAAGCTCTTGCCTATGGGACACTTTGTACAAGGTGCTGGGTTTCATGTCTGTCACTTCTAAGACACATGTCTGGGTGCATGTGACCAGAGTCCAGACATAGCTGAATTACTGCCTTTCAAAGAAGCTCTTAATATACAACAAGGAACGCTGGTGCTGGAGGGTTTTCTACTGGTGATTGACTGCTATCCCCATTCTTCAGTAGGTGTTATCGCTCCCTGGCTTGTACTGGTGCAGCTTTATCAAGATTGATCACTGCCTTGGAGGGAGCTGTAATATGCAGTTCAAAAGCTGTGCTTCTACAGAAATAGGCTTCTTCTGAGAATAAGGTTGAAGTCATAAAAAGTCAATCACTTGCCTGCTAGATACCAGCATATTCTTAAGAAGGATTTCAAAATCATTCTTTGTATCTTGTTTTTATTTCATGCTGGCCTCATTGGGTTTGCTCCAGTTCTTTTCCTTACTTGCCTTTCACATACTTGCTTTCGCCATTGTCCCCTGTACCCCTGTGAAAATCTTGACTGGTCTTACCTTGGCTTCTCAGCTGTGACTGAAGTTTCTCCCATTAGCTTTTTTCTTTCCTGTCCAGTTGCCGTTAATCCTTTTTCCTGTATTTGTCTCTTTTCCAGTCAAATGGACATTTTGCAGACTCCGCTGTTCATGGCCTAAGTGGAGTCTAGTTTCCTGAGCTGATTTTCCCCTACTCTTCCTACTCTGTTCACTTTTCCCCCACCTCCCCAAGTGCCAACAAACATCTCCTGGTATGAGGCTGAACTGACCAAGCATCGTGAAGCCCTCCTAAAGTGTTGGAGCTTGCCTTGTTCTCCAAAAGAAGTTTTGTCCTGTAAATGCTTCATTCTGAAAGCACTGGTGTTCAGATTTGGTGTTTAGAGAGCCCATATGTATGTTCTCTCTGGTGCAAATGAAGAACTAAAGAAATAGGTGTAAGGTGATGCCAAGAGGGAGGTGTGGGCAGGTGTCCTTCCCCACCATGAGAATGGGTTTGCTGGGAATTTAGAAGTTAATTTTTTGAGTAGGTGGTAGATGTGATGACCTTACTGCTGAACCCTTGTTTAAAACACTTGCAGTGAAGCATCCAAATAAGACTTGTTTCAAATGACAAAGGCTGGCTTAGTCCTTAGTAACACAGGCTGCATCATCTGTCTCTGAGCCATTTTTCCATCATAACTGCTAATGTCTGCTACACAACAACCAGCACTTGTCAGCTGGAGAATACGGGGTTGTTTGCAGTGGGGGAGACATCCAGCTCTTGGGGTTGGCAGTTGTTCTGCTTGGTGACGTAAGCCCAGGCCAAACAGAGTAACTTTATTGTTGAGAGCTCCTTGCAGCCCTTTCTGCTCTGCTTGGGGAAGGCAGAACCCCTCCGTGTGAGCACAGTTTAGCACCTCCAGGTTAAACTCTCCTGGATTTCCATGTATTGTGTATCCAGATGGCTTTTTATGATCCTGTGCAGTGTTCCCCAAGGAGTATAGTGTGTCACCTCTCATTCTTGGGATACATTTCCAGAGCTTCCCAGCATCTATTGCTGCCCCGTGTTTGCTTCTGCTTCCTCCCTGTGTTTGGCCTGTGTGAGCTTGACAAGAAGATAAAAAAGATGAGCAGCCCTGAGCTCTTACTGCTGTGGTACATTCCCATGCTGCTGTCTGCCCATGGTGCATCTTCTTCACTGTCCATTCCTCTCCTTTTCCTTGACAGGCATCTGGATGACAAACCCCTGGAGATAGTTTTCTTTAACAATATGTGTGCTTGCAGTGAAATGCCCTGTCCTCAGCCTGTTATTTGGGGTTACCTACAGGTTCTGGATCATCTATCTAAAGCAGCTAATGGCTAAATGCAGGCTCACTTTCCATTATGTATATATTTTCAGCCACCTCTGTATTCACTGTGCTTTCTAGGCAGTGATTAGACCCTCTGTTCATAGCAGGACCTGCTTAGGATGGTACAAATCTTGGCGTGCTGGGAGCACAGTGGTGTGAACACTGGGTCCTGGCCCAAGTATCTCAGAATGTCAGTTTTGAAAGAGGTTTTTCAGGGAGTTTGTCCTTGCCCTTACCAAAGGTCTCTTCTACAGCTTTTGCACTAGGTAACCTGGATAAAATAGTAACTGTCTTTTCTGGATCATAACACAGGATTGTTCGAGATTAGGGAACTGAGCCAAGCTAAGGGAGTGTCAGTGCTCCTGCTCCAGTTCAGCCTTTGGAGCTGCTGGGGAATAGATGAGGCTGTCTTAATAGTGGATCTCTGTGGCTGAAAGCAGAGCTGTGGAAAGAAATGCTGTAGAATATGCCTTTCAGATGCAATCTCATTAACTTGATGATTTTTTTTCCTGTCCCCTGCTCTGGGATTGAGGGGGTTGTACCTGCATTGCTGATGTTGTGTCACCTTCTGTCCCACAAGACCCACCACTGGAGTGTCAGGGCCCTTTCAAGGACTGCTTTTCAATCCATCACACTTAAATGAATCTGAGCTGGGACTTGGCTCCTTGGCCTCTTTAAAATGTTATCTTTCTTGTGCCTTATCAGATCGAGATGCTGCTTCAGTGATGTTGCGTGTTCAGTGGTGAAGCAGCCAGGAGGATGGAGAGCACAGTCTGCTGCGAGCAGGCAGGAGGATTAGTTCTGCTTCAAGGGTCTGACACAGTTCTACATCTCTGAGAAGGGGGACAGTGAGCATGTGGATTGGGCATCAGAAATAGGAAAGCTCACCCTCCCCCTTTGTGTAGATGAGGAGGAGGAAATCTGAATAAGAAGCTCTTTGTGTGTACTTATCTATATAGCGTCTCATTTAGCCCCAGGTTTTCCCTCATCTGCTCCCGTGCATGAAACATTAGACTGAGAAGCATTGCTCTACTGAAATGTTTGGCATTAAAAAGCTATTTTTTACCATTGTTGCCCTCCCAGTTAGCCTGTGGCCTTTTTATGATGGTTCATACTTGTAACCATCTTACATTACGGCAGCAGTCACATGTAAGAGTGAAACATCTGCTTTTCTAAATGTTTCAGCAAGACAAAACTATTTCAGCGGGTTGTTTGAAGCATGATACCCAGTTGGGCTCAACGCAGCTTGGAGTCTGTAAATAGAAGTTTTAATCTCTGTTCTGGTGTTTCATTAGCTAGGTTTGCATGTGGGAGGGAGGCCCACAATAGCCCAAGATAGCATGGGTTGTATACGTGGCCTTTTGCTAGAAGTGTTTGCTTTAGCCAGTGAGCTTTGTGGCTTTCTAACAGTGCTACTCTGTCCATGGCACTAAAATCCCAGTTGGTAAACATCTCTTTTCTAAAATCTGCTTGTCATGTGTTCCTCTGCCTGTCTCCAGAGCTGCAGTAAGGCTGTGAGTGAGATCTGAACCCAGAGAGGCTTGGGTGGCTTCACCAAGCTCACTGCTGCTTCTGTAAAAGTAGCTAAACTGGAGGGTTGCTGCTGTGCATTGTTCCTTTACTTGGATTCATACCATGATGTGGTGGAATATCTTCTAATTGTTCTTCTTTTGGTCAGTCTTCTCTTGAGGGGTAGGATGGTGGTTGGGGGATGAAGTAAACTGTCACTTCTGGCTGGTTGAGGAGCTGGAAGGTAGATGAGAAGCTCCAGAGTTGGAAGACCACAAGAAGCTCCTTCTAGAACTCCAGTTTTCACGAAAGCTGCTAGAGGGTTGCATCAGTTTATTCTAAGGAGGTATATTTAGGTCTGGAAGAGTAATTACACAGCTTTGAATAAGTCTCAAGTCAGAAGAGGGCAAAGCTTAGCTTGGCAGGGATCCAACCTTCTGGGAGTCTTTCTGCAAAATGGTACAGAAGCCTTTTTTAAAATAAAACTTCTGAAGACCCGTTGAATTGGCACCTAGTACCAGGCATTGGCCTGATCTATTTCTGGCCCTCCGAATACAGGGTAGAACTTAAAATTAGACACTTCTGGTCTAAAGCTGTTAGTTTCTGCTTTGCTTTTAGATGCCTTGTGATTAGGATGGAAGGAAACGCCTCTCTCGGTGCAGCCCTCGCCACGCTGCTTGGGTGTTTTTGGTCTCTGATGGTTCCTAATTGTACATCAGAGAATATTCTAGGACTAAATACAAAACTGCTTCTCATCTGAACCTACTTTTTTTTCCCTATTTTGATGTTCTCTAATTAGCAGCCTCACGATAGCTTGATGGGAGGTGGAGAGACAAAGCCCATCACTTGCCCACATGCCATCTTTTGGAAATGTGGAACTAATTTTTGAACGTTTGGCCTGAAACAATAGTGCTGTCTCTTGCTTGTCTGATAGTGCAGCCCCAGCCCCCCACCCTTAAAAGCCACTCTTTAAAAAAGAAAGTCGAAAGTCATTGTTGAATGATTGTGAAACTTGACTGGAAAGCAGCTCTGCATTTTATCTTGTAAACTCCTTTCCACCCCATGCAGACTATTCCCAAGACACCAGAAGCCCCAAGTCACGTGTGCACCTGCAGCTCAGGTTCACGTTCACAGTGCTGTGGGTAACATAACCCCCCAAATCCTTCCCCTAATCCCTTGCACCGTGTGGTATCTGCAGCAGTTTAGGAAAGCCAACGTATGTCCTTAAGAAGAAGCAGAGTCTCTGTTAGCAGAGCTTATGCTAGCAGCAAATGAGCAATGAAGGAGCTCTTTATTACTAATCCCTACTTTTTGCTGTGTTTTGAAGTAATTAGCCCTCATTGGACTTAGCAGCATCCAGCAGATGCTTAATCACAGTGCATTGTAAGGCGAGCAGGAACTCATGAGTAAGGAAAGTCTCGTGTTAGAGCCGTTCTTGCCCATCCTCCTGACGAAGCAGCTGCGGGGAGCATGCGATGGGCACTCAGGAGCTGGAGCTTAGTCACTTCAATACTCATTTTTGACAGGGGTTAGAGATCTGAGCTGTGTTTGTGAATGAGATTTGCTGCATTGGGCTGTTGTACCTGCCTGGGCTGAAGACCATTTGCTTGTAGCTGCTTTCTAGGGTTCAGCTGGAAGCTCTGGTGTCCTTGCCAGAATTAGCATTAGCCTTGCTCTCCTGAAAATAGTGGTTACTTCTTAAAGGCAACTAAATCTGCTAAAATATTTGGTGTTTTCTGCCTCCCATGTGCCTTCCTTGCGTTTCTGAAGCATACGTGTTCACAAGCAGTTTTCTGTTCCTTTTTTCATCTGTATCTGAGGTTTACTTTAGGTCATTTCAGATACCTATTAAGTCGGTTTTAAGGCACCCTCACATCTGAAATTTAACTTGCCTGATTTGACTGGCTTGCTGAATATTTTATTATAGGCAAAGCCTTTTTAATCCCTCTGGAAGTGTTTCCTCTCCTCCCTGAAAGAGCTGGAGAGTGGAGCGATGAGAAGCAGATCTCATCTTGAATTAATCCCAGATTCAAATGTATTTTCAGTGCTTAGACCTCTCCCTTTTCAGAGGCTTCAATAGGGCCTTAGTTCTGCCTGGGAGTTTAAGTTCACTGCCTCGAAGGAATTGCTGCCTTCTGTTTTCCCACATTTTAACCAGGGATGATCAGCCCTTATCTGCATTACAGAGGATTACAGGTTTCAGTTATTTGTCAGCTACCCCTTTTCTGCTCTCAGTGTTTGCCTTGGCCAGCAAAACAGCTCCGAGGACTGCAGGGACCTCCTGGATCAGGATCCAGTCCCCTGGTATCTGTCCTGTTGGGCTTGCCTTGAGGGCTTGTTGGGCTGTGTACTGGCTTCTGTCCCTTCCTTCCCAGAAAGAGTTGAGGCAGTATCAGGACTGATCACTCTCCCCTTTGCCACCAATCTCTCTGGCTCGCACTGTGCCCAGCTCAGATGGTGGGAAGCCTCCCTTTCCCTGATAAAGCAAACACTTTATCGGGTGCCCTTGCCCCTTTGTCCTGTGCTAAGAGGAGAGATAAGAATGAGATGCAAATTTGCTAGCTCATAGCTGTCAAAAGTGCCTTCCCTTCCCTCCCCCCTGGCCTCATTACTTTGAGAACTTAATTGGCTAAGGGCCAAGCTCTGAGCCGTAAACGGATCAGGTCCAGCAGAGGATCAGTGGGGAACCAGAGCCTCATGGAAGGACCCACACACCTCGTTTCCCGGCTTCTTCAAACTGGCCTCCTTTGAAGGGTGAAATCCAGCTTCTCCTGAGGGCTCTGCAGAAGCCAGATCTATTCCTAAAGTGATTCCTGCTCTCGGGAAGGCTCCTTCTCTTCTTCCTGCAGCTCAGGCTGTGCTGGAGCACTTCACTCATCCCAGAGATCAGGGCAGGCTGGTGAGAGGCTGTGCAAGGAAAATCGCCTCCTCCCTGGCTGGGACTGCTTCATGGTCTGAGCCCCTGCCCTGGTTTGAAGCACAGTATTTGTTTGGTGTGTATGCACCCAGGAACATTTCCACGTGTGTTTTTGTCCTTCTTTGAGGTGGCTGTCCTCACAGGCTTAGTCCCAGTGTAAGAAGCAGGATGGCTGCCTGGAAGGACAGGCTGTCCAGGACACAGCACGTTTGGTGTACAGAGGCCATACAAAACAGACACATCATAGGAAGATAAGTTTGCAAACCTTCAGCCCAGTTTGGTCATGGAGGTTGGCTCTGTCCAGGCCGGATGATGAATGAGCTAAACCAGCTAAGCAGGAAATGTTGGAGAGCTTGTGAGAGTTTTAAAGGCAAATTCTGTGATGAGAGGATTAGTCTTCCCTGTAACCTCGGTGAATTTTACCTGTACTGACTAGTGAAAAGCTTGTTGCTAACCTAACACCTTTTGTATGGTGCAGGTTTAGGTGATGTGGACCAAGCTGTGTTGTAGAGGATCTTCACAGGCCAGGCTGCCAGTCATTCAAAAACATACTTAATAATCAGGATTGATTTGGCTTTGTACCTTTATTTGAAGTTTGTCTCTTTTTTTTTTTTCTTCCATTCTCATAGAGAGGAAGTTCAGGAGAACTGTGTCCGCTGGAAAAAGAAATTCACTTTTGTGTGTAAGATGAGTGCCAACCCAGCCACAGGGCTCCTGGACCCCTGCATCTGCCGAGTGTCCGTCCGCAAGGTGAGCATCGAGCTCCTGCTTCTGGCAGGTGATACCAGCAGGGCACTGGTGTTGGCTGCTAGCTGCACTTTTGGCAGCAAGAAGACTTGAGCAGTGGTGGGAAGGAAAGATTGAGATTGTTTGGGCCAGGATGTGACTGGAACGGAGCCTCTCTCTCCATCAAGGGTACTTGACAGAGAGGGGGAACGACCAGGGTGGTGGTAACCCTTGAGAGACAGAGGTTTGTGAAATCCTGAGAGCAAATTCCAGACTTGAGTAACGACTTTCCCCCTGTTTCCCCAGCACATATAATAGCTGCTTTTCCTGTTTGTTTTGTCTCCCATTATAGGAGCTGAAGGGCGGAAAGACCTACTCAAAGGTAAGAGCACAGAAAGGGCAAATGTGGCAGCAGTGATGGTCTTGTCTTCTGTTAGTGCTTTGCACCCGTTAGAAACCAGTGGCTGCTGCCTGAAGCAATCTGGAGAGAGGGTCATTAGTTCTTAGTTTAAGCCTAAGTTCAATGATTTCCCGAAAAAATCAACTTGCTGGGACAAGATCCAGATTGCCCTGGATGGGGATTTGAGAAGGGGGTTGGGAAGATGATCTGCATGTCCTCAAACTTTGGGGAAGTTCTGAGTCAGATGTGAACTCTCTGGCTCCTGGCAGCGTCTCGCTAATAAAGAAACACAGACTCCAGTTCAGTTCTCCAGAACACAGCAGCCAGCTGGGGCTGGGGTAGGCATCTTGCTGCCTCACAAGTGAGGCAGAGCCCACAGCAGAAACCACTGCCTTCCAAAGCACAGGAGACACTGAGGGAAGACCCAACGCATCAGCAGGGATGTTAGTTTTGGTTTGTTCCCCATGATTTTCTTGCCTGTGCTATGAGAGAGACAATGGGCTACCCCTTCTCCTCTCTCTGCTGGATCAAGAGACAATGTTGGCTTAGAAGTTGAGCTCACTCAGAGCTCAAAACCATGTTTGTTTGAAAATGAGTCACTGCTGCTAGTTTCTAATAAACAGATGTTCAGGTCACGCACAACCTTGTAAGAATTTCTTCTAATCAATACCTTTTCTGGGACCTGGAAGCAACTGGCTTTGAAGGGTGAACTTCACTGGCTCCCATATCACTGCACTGCTGTGCTGCCTGATAGAGGGCAAGGGCTGCCCACCCCGTTCCTTTTTCGTTGCTAATTAGGTCATGGTCTCTAGGGCCATCAGTTTCTCTTTCACTAAGTTCACACTAGGGGGGAGGTTATTCCTGCCTTCTGCAGAGCTGCCTGTCCAGGGAGAGCAGCATAGCTGGAGGAGGAGATGTGCCTCTGAGACAAAGTAAATGCATCAGCCTGTTTCTCCCGCAGTGTCCATCCTCAAGCTTCCCACAGTATGTGGAAATGCAGAATTAAAGGAAGCCTGAAGGTGTGTCTCCATGGTGGAGTTAACCTGGGCTCTTATTCAGGACATGTTCTAACCTACTTCTCTTTCACCCAGTCTCCAGTTGTGTTTAGTGGGGTTTTGAAAGAGACCTCATTGCTCCAGCCCAGAACTGGAGACCAAATCTCAAGTACTTGTCATCTCTTGGGCTGGTATCTTGCTTGGTCTTCTGTGAAGAAGACAGATATGTTCTGCTAGAATTCAACAGAAGATGACCCAAGCGTTTCGGCAGCTCAGAAACAAGGGATGTTCATCACACAGAGTGGTTAAGCCTTGCTCTGTGGACCAGGCTGGTTCCAGGCAGGTCCTCATGGCAGAACTGACTGTCTTGGGATTCCTAACATTTCTAGCAGAAGCACCATGGACATGGTGTGGGTCCATGCAATTATTTTCCCATTCTAAACAATGACTCCTCACCTTTTTAAGCTGTATTTCCTCCAATCATAGCAGCAGATGCAGAGGAAAACTCAACTTGTGAACATCCTCTTTACCTGGTCCCCCTTCAGCAGGCACTGAGAGGGATGGAGCTGTTTGTGCTCAAGATGGAGTTTCCATCGACTCATGCACCTTTTGGTCTGACGTTAATGTCACTTCAGTGTCAGGGGTTACAGGGAGGAAGCCAACAGGAAGGACTGATAAAACGGAAACTCTTTCCCCAAGCTGGGAGAAACACCATCAGCTGGCTGGAAAACTGAGGAAACTATTCTGAAAGGTTACATCTGAAAACATCCTTTTGTTAAGGGATCCTTCCTCTATATACTGGGAGTCTGCTTCCTGAGAGCTTCTGACCTCAGCACTCCGTGTGGGTCACAGGACAGTTCTCCCACACTCTGTCCTCTGATGTGGAGTCTCAGAGAAGGTGGTGCTGTGGTGGAGGAAGAGGGATCCAAGACTGGGCCACTCCTGTCCTGCATTGTTCTTCTGGTGTGGTCATGCCGTGTCTCTGTCCTCCAGTTTTGTCACAGTGATGGATTGCAGCTCCCTCTGGTTTTCTCCTCTCCTGTTTATCTCTCAGAGATAAAAATTCACTGTTTTTTCCTTATCAGTGAATATTCAGCAAGCAGCATAGCCCTGGGCTAGAAGAGGCAAGGAAACATCTACAGCAAGGGCTGGAGAAACACTTGGCATTAAGGGAATTCTTAAGAAGGGAGAAGAGTTAGGGTTTGTTTTTTCTTTTTTCCTTCCTTTTTTTGCTGAAGAAAGGTTCCTGCTCTATCCCACACTATTTTTTATTTATTTTTTTTCCCCTTTGCCATTAACTCTTGTGCCCTTTGAGAATGGGATGGAGGAAGCAGCTACACTAATCTTGCTGCTGTCTGCCACTGAATCATCTGTCTTGTGCAGACTGGTTTAGACTTTTGGAGCAGTGGGAGCCCAGGGTTCAAGGGGTAGCAACTGGTTTATGCTGTGACTCCCTGTCAGCTTCCACTGCTGACAGTGCACCACGTTTCCCCAGGATGGTGCTACTGTTTGGGGCTCCCTGTTCAGTTGTATCATCCTGTTGTCAACACCAGGGCAGGAGGAATGTGGTGCAACACACAGAGTAACAGTGAGGTCTGGGCTGCTGCTTCCCCACCTCTCCATGTTCTCATGGAGCTGACCTGTGTGTTCAAGTGACACAAACTTTCCGTGCTTGGGCGGCTTGGTTAAATAGGAGGTACAGCATCTCTTCCTGATCAGATTAGATAACACACCACTGGCTTTTATTGCTAAAGCTCTGCATAAAAGAAGCTGTAACTTTTTCTTTGAAGCACTGTGTTAATATGCCAGGAGTTAGAGCAGGAAAACAAAAGTACTCTTGGTTGTGTTTGTCTTTACTCTAGAGGCATCAGTACCCTCTTTGAATTTGCTTGTGATCTTCAGCTTGGAGTCACCTTCCCTATTTACTTCCCCTTTGTTAGAATAGGTTTAGAGAGCTCACAACTAAATCTCTCCAAATATTTTTCTTCCTTTCCACCTGTCAAACATCCCACTTGCTAGTTAAATCCTGGTAGTGTTGAGGAAACTTTGCTCCAGGAGTTCCCCAGCTCAACAGTTGCCTCTGTGGGGCTGCAGCACACACACTGCTGCATGGCTCTGGGCTTCCAGCTTGCTGGGCTGAAAGCTTCAGTTTTGTTTTTTGGGACAGTGTCACTTTCCTCTGTAACAATATCCTTTCATCTCCTGGTTCACATGCTCCACTGCATTCTGGGATGGCCTGATACAAAGAGAACCTTATTATGTTTGTGTATGTGTGATTCTGTTTTTTCCACATCGTTGACCTAGTGCCTTCCATGTCCTTGGTTATGCAACGGCTGTGGGCTGGTTAACACTATCCTGGCCAGCACCACTACTGTACATCCTTCCTCCACGTGGGGCTGCCTTCCTGAAGGCCACAAGTGTCCACCTGGCTTGGGATTGGGAATGTGACCCTGCCCATCCTTGAGAGTACAGGGTCTTCACAGCCACAGTTGTGTGTGCACTGGCTCCTGTTTCTGCCCTCGCTCACAGATGCTCTCTCATCCTTTGGTCTCTGTGACACCACATATCCCTTTACTGAGTAATTTTTGTTCTCTCCCCTTCCCCTCTGTTGTTTTCTTGGCTCCAGCTGGGCTTTGCTGATCTCAATCTGGCAGAATTTGCAGGCTCTGGATCCACTGTCCGTTGCTGCTTGCTGGAAGGATATGATACTAAGAACACCCGACAGGACAACTCCATCCTAAAGGTACAGCAGCTGGTACTGCCACAGTGGAGATCCTACTAGTGAATTCAGAAACATCCCAGAGTGCAGGGCCAGGCCTGAGAGCAGCTTCTGTTACATACGGAGACAGGATTCTGCTTTTATGCTGCTGGTCTGACTTGGGAAGCTTCCCGTTGTCAGAGTTGCCCTTTGATATCTTGGCATCCATTTGGCCGAGCAGTGACCCTCACAGCATTCTTTTGTCATCAAAGAAACCATGAACAGGAGGGGGGAAGTGTTGTGAGTGCATTGTCAGGGTGGCCAGGCTGGTGTCCTGCTGAGCCACTGCAGCTCAGAGTTACTGATGGCAGTGGTTTGGGGCAGGGAGAGAAGTGCTTTGCTAAATCCCTGAAGCTGATTTCATAGAATCATGGAATCCTTTGGGTTAAAAAGGACCTTTAAGGGTCATCTAGTCCAATCCCCTTCCTTTGGAAAGGAACTGGGCTTTGCTAATCTTTACACCTAGCTCTCAACCTCCTGGCTTGTGAGGTGAGGAGCTCACTGCGGCTTGGCTAATGATGTGCCCTGTCCCCCCCTCTCCAGGTCACAATCGGAATGTCCCTGCTCTCGGGAGACCCCTGCTTCAAAACGTGAGTTTCTGGGTGCTCACCCCATTCTGGGCAGACCAGGACTCCTGGTTCTTTCACAGTTCTCTGCTGGAGACTAAAATCGATGGGGAGGGGGAAAAGGAGCCCTTGATATTGGGAAAGCTTGAAGCTGGTGGTCTGGATTGTTGAATCAGCCAGAAGAGCGTAACCAGCCTGTGCTGTTAATTGGTTTATTCTCTGCCCTGGTTTTCCCAGCTTGGTTATTGGTTGTGCACAGCATTTTCTCTGCTGGCGTCAGCTGGGTTTGGGAAACGGGTGGATGTTGATGACAAACTTCATGTTTTGCGTGAAGGATAGAATTTCTCATAGCTCTGGGCTTGGCTTCACTGACCTCTGAGAAGGGAAAGGTCAATGAAGAAAACAGTCTTTGGAAATGGACACACATCAGCACACATCACACGGGATAAAGATCTGAAATTGAAGCAGCAACAAAAATACTGCAAGGCTGAAACACTTTCATTCTCCTCTTCTTCTGCAGGGACCCAGGTTCACAATTTCTACTAATTAGCAGAGAAATCACAATCGTACTTCTTTTTAGTGCATTGTGGTAGGAAAAAATAAGCACAGTGCTTAAAGAATTGTTGGGGGATTAACTAACAAATATACAAGCCACATCTACCTTCCTGCTGCAGCACAGCACTGCAGGACTCTGCAGTCCCAGCCTGCTGTAAGGTGTGTGACAGGACCCAGCAGGGCTGCTCTGTGCCATGGGAACATCTTGTGTTGGCTCCCAACAGCAGGAGAGAAGAAAGCTTTACCTCGAGGCCATCTCTTGTAGCAGTGGTATTCTGGGCTAAAAGGTCTAATTTTAGGAGCTGGCTTGAAGTGGATAAATTAGCTTGCATTCTTGTCATAAAATGCTGCATAATTTTTGGTAGGTTTATTTTGTGAGTGGTTTTTCATAGTGCTGCACCGTTTTCTGAGGCTTTCAAACCCTAAATGCAGCATCATCTAATTCTGAAAAATTCCTGCTTCAGAAGGAAGTGTAATAAAGTTTTGGATATTTTAAAGCATAACTCTATAACAGGAACAGATGTTTTAAATCTAGGGTGTCTGACAATATTACGTCTGACAAAAATACCTGTTGCTCCTTCACTATGGAAGCAAGTCTCACTGTTAGAGTGCCTGAAAATAATACAGAATTGTATATAAATATCCATTTAATGGAAGTAGGGTCAGTGAAAGTCAAACCTCCTAATTTTCTTAAGGGATTTTTGCAGTCATTCCAGTTTTCCTTATGTGTTGACAATGTGCAAATGTCTAAAAATGGAAGCTTTGCACATAGAATAGTCCTTGATCAGTTGAGCTTTTGGGAAATGGCCCTCATTAGAGGATTAGGCAGGAATTAAGTAGTGATGGGAAATCACTTCCGAGCACTGACTCCCTGCAGCCCTCAATGAACCTTCTCCTCCTGGGTGTCGTAGAGGGGGGCATTGCAGCCTGAGCTGACAGACCCACGGGGTGCTCCAGCAGCTGCTGCAGGAGCAGTTTGTTTGATTAAGGCTGTTAAGGCCTTATTAACCTGCAAAGCAAAGTCCCCAAAGTACCCGGGTGCATGTAAATCACTGATAACGTGATTATGGAGGGTTTTTCCTGCTGAAGGCATGCTCTGGGTTTCCTGAAACCTTTTGTAGCTGTTTGGCTGCCCATAGAAAATATTCCCAGCACTTTATTCATTCTCCTAAAATACTGCAAAGATCCTCCCATGTAGCATCTTCCCTCAGAGCTCTAAATGAGACAAATAAAAGTTTTTCTTTCTCACTCCTCACTTAAAAAGCATGATGTGACCAATTAGTTCCAGTTCAGACTTCAGGCTACAGGGAGGTTAGGGCTCCAGCAGGAATGTTCACTTTGCCACGCTGCATATGCTGTGGCTTCCACCCAAAAACACTTCTGGAGGAAGGGAGGGGGCTCCAGGCACTCACAGCTCTGCCCTGCACTCAGCATTTACAAAGGGATGTTGGGAGCACGCAAAATAACCAGAAAAATAATTTTGACAGCTGGAAAAACGCTTTAGTCTCGCTGAAAAGGAGTTTAATAGTCAGTTAAAAAATGGAAAGGTTATTTGATCACAGTAAATATACTCTCACGGGGGGATGGGGTTGCTGGGATGAAAGGCTTCTTTTTGACCTGAGTTAGAAAGGTGTAACAAAAGGGTGTTGAAATTGAGAGCTGGACAACAACAAACTGGTTCCTGTTAGTGAATCCAGCTGGCCACTGGACACGTGATGGGGGGAGAAAGGCAGCTCTGGATGGTCTTCTGGAGGGTAGTACAGGCTCTGAGCCTGTTGTCCTGTGTCGATGATTGAATGGTCCCTTTTTGCCTTAATCTACCTCAGAAACTTGTTTTCTTGTAACACAGTCCAGATGCAGTACAAGGTAGGGAAGACCTGAGTCTTGCATGTAGGAAAACAAACCCCCTGTCACACTGTGCCCCTAGCCCCAGGGGGCTGCCAGAGCAGGGGCAGGTGGGGAGCCCTCTTGTTAGAGCAGAGTGGGAATGGCCAGTGGGATGGGTGGGTGATTCCTGGTCCCTGCCTGGCACTTTGTAACCTCCTTCACTTCTGATTTCAGGCCTCCTTCCACCGCCAAATCCATCACCATCCCTGGGCAGGACTCTACCCTGCAGCTCACCTGCAAGGGCGAGGGAACCACCAGCAGCAGCAGCAGCAGTTCAGCCACAATTGGCTCCCTACGTCAGACCAAGCCACGAGCTGCCATCCTCAGCTCAGGTAGGAATACCCATCCTGGAGCCATGCAACACTTGCCTCTGCCTGGACACTGCTTTTCCCAACAGTTGGAAGCACAGAAACATTTTAATTCTTCATGTTTTCCTGCACCCACCCTTACCCCTCTGGTCACTAAGAAAACTGAGAAAAACAAAACCGTCTATTAAGTGCAGCTGAGGAGAGGAAGGGTGAATCTTTGCCACATGGATATTTCTGTTAGTGGAGATAAAGCAATTTGGGGGTCTTGCTGGGGATTTAATAATTCATGCACTGCACCCATCCCTGCGTTCCATTGTGTTCAGTGACACTTAGCATTGTTCTCCACACAGCTATTCTGTTACTCAGGCTTGTCTTCTAGAAAAGTTCCTCTAAAGATTTTAGAGGTTGGTTTGAGGTCTGATGGCCTTGTTCCAGCTGCTGATGCAGAGTTCCTTGGCTTCTGTATAGGTCTGTTTTCAAGGACACTGCATTTTCTTGTAGCTTTTTTTTCCTTCCCAGCACATTCTGAATGTGCAGGCAGATACACTGCACCAAAATAGAGCTCAAGTCTCATCACCTCAGTGAGTTAGCACACTGTGCAAGTGCTATTCTTAAAAAGCTGTTACACTGGTGTGCTTTCGGATAAGCTCCCTGCAAGAGAGACAAGCAGGGGTGATAACAAAGGAGCAGAGGTTATGCTGAGGTTTCTGTATCAAATTGAGGTGTGATCTGAATGGCGTGGGCTCCCTCACAAGTAATAGAAGGGGAGAGGTAATGACAGGAGAAAGCACCTGGACAGGGGTTGGAATATTGTAATACTTTACTGCCAGTGGCCATTTGATGCTTTCTTGGTCTTAGCTTAATGCTTTTAACTGACTCTCTTCAGACACTACCTGTCTTTTTAGATCCTTCAAACCCCCGTGATGCTTGTAAATTCAGCTGCTGGATGCTGGAATTAGTGATAAACTTGGCAGAGAAGTTAATTGTTGCTTTTAGTGCTCCCCAGCTGCTTCTGAGCTCTGTGCTTGCCTGTACAGCAGGGCTGTGCCAACAGACTTGCCCTTTCCTTGATCTAGCATCCTAAGATCAGCCTTCAGTCCGAGGGGATGGGCAGGCAGTGTTCTGGTGTGGTTACAGTGTGAGTGGAGTGCCCTGTTGTTCCTTGGCAGGTGTCCCAGAAGAACCAGATCAGAACCTGTCCAGCCCAGAGGAAGTCTTCCACTCGGGGCACTCGCGGAACTCCAGCTACGCCAGCCAGCAGTCCAAGATCTCTGGTAACTACTGATCCACCCAGCACTGGCCCCATCCACTTTTTTACCTGCAACAAGCTCTTGTGAGAGCGATTTGCAGCCACCTCTCTCCCCCTGCTCTGTAATACCAGACTCCTCTTGAGTCTCTGCAGATGAGCTCACATCTAAACCTCTGTATGTGGGAGCAGCTGCTCTGAGGCTGCCCAGCCTGTTCCCTGTGCTGGCAGGAAGGGGAGAAGCTCTGGTTGGTGATTGATTGCTCTGTGCTTGCAGGTTACAGCACAGAGCACTCCCGTTCTTCCAGCATGTCCGACCTGACCCATCGCAGGAACACCTCCACCAGCAGCAGTGCCTCTGGGGGGCTGAGCATGACAGTGGAGTGTCCAGAGGGAGAGAGGGACCACAAGCTAGAGAAGCCCCCTCGCCCCCCCAGACCAGCCCTGCTGCTGGACAGACCCTCCCGGTGAGTAGCTGTGGAGCAAAGCCCCTTCTCTGGGAGGGCGAGACAGAATCTTCTACTCTGTCTTCATGCAGCCATGATGAGGTTGTAGTTGCTGGGAAGGAGGTTGTTGCAAAGAGAAGCAGGACCCTGTATGAAAGTGTGTCTTGAAAAGCTGAAAATCTCCCTTAGTGCTGTATAATTTGATTTCCAAATCTCCCTCTGTGACAAAGCTCCGGGGTGTTTCCAGGATGTAAAGGTCAGAGCTGAAGAAGATGGGGATGCAGTGTGCAGAAGACAAGTCCCAGAATCTCTTGCTTCAAATCCATCACTGACACAGAAACCAGGGGCAGTAAAGCACAACGGGCAGTCTCTTAAAGGAAAATCAACCATGGTGGGAAATTCCTAAGGAAAAAACAACCCTAGTGGGAACCTCTCAAAGATCCTAGAGTAACTGCCAGCAGAATCCAAGTGATAGTCCTTAAATCAAAAGCAGACAACAGCTTTCCCAGAGATCTCTGCATAGAAATCAAACAGGCTTCCAAATTTCTTGGATTTATTGATTCTATGAATAACTTTTCCTTTTTTTTTTTTTCTTCTACCTAGGAGGAAAAAGGATTCAGTGGAGAGTCACCCAACCCGAGTGGATGACACCAGGATTGATGCTGATGATATAGTGGAGAAAATAATGCAGAGTCAGGACTTCACAGATGTCAGCAATACTGAAGGTGAGAGGAGGAGTCTCCAAGGGGGGGGTCTTGGCTGTTCCTTTAGCAAGGCCACACTTTCACAGTCAGATCTGATCTGCCATGGACTCCCTTTTGACAGCAGTTTGCTTTCAGTGCTTGCTGGGTGTTTCTCTGCTAGGTAAACAAACCATGTGGATTTGGGAGCTGCCCATCCACTGGCAAATAGCACTTGCTGCTGTTCTGCATGTTACAGCAGAGTTGAACAGTGGCTCAAACATACAGGATGAGAGGGGGAAAATACTGATTCTTCAGTGCAGTGGCCATCAGTTACATCAGCTGTCTGTGCTGCTCCAGTGGCCTTCATCCAGGGCCAGCCCAAGGGTATTTATCTGCACATCTCTACAAAAAGATGGGAAGAAAGATGGGTCACAGTGTGCTGGTGATCAGGTTCCTGAGAGCCTAGGAAAGGGTTTTCCCTATTGCGGCATCTGTTAAGAGAAAACTAATAATCCCACTGCATTCGGCTTAATTTTCTGATTTAGCCTACAAATCAATCTTTTTCATCTAGTGGAGGTTTTTTGCTAAATTTAAACTTGAGCCTAGTTTGTTATTTGTGCTTCTATAGTGTACTGTTAAATCACTGCACGTGGCAACACTCTTATTAAATGGGAATTTACACCTCACTCGGTATGGGTTAAAACCAGGGTGAATGTGGCCACCTCTCAGCAGCAGAACAGGCTGAGTCTCTCCTCTGGTGACCCTATGAAAGCAGCACGAGGCCCCACAGCTCATCTGTTCAGATGGGCTTAAGCTGATCAAGAAATTGCATCAATGGAATTGCCTTAAAAGAAGCAGCTGGTGGAGTATCACTGAATTAATTTCTCTGCGTTTACTCTTCCAAAGCTTAATGCTGTGGTTGATTTGTACACGAGGCTCCCTTTTAGAGCAAGAAGAGGAGTTCCCAGGGGCTCTATTGCTGTGGGAACAGCAGAAAGCCTGCACATGCATTCACAGAAACACACTTGTTCCCATGCTGACCGTTGTGGAGGGGAGCACCTGGCAGTGTGGGTAATTCTGGATTTTGATGTCTTGCTTCCTTTTCTATCTGCAGACAGTAACCTGAGGTTGTTTGTGAGCAGAGATGGAACAACTACATTGAGTGGCATTCAGCTGGGAAACAGGTAGGCTTCCTGAAAGGCTGGCAGGCAGCAGGGCTCCCAAGAGGATTAGTAGGCTTTTTGTACCTAGAAGACTTCCACCTTTTGCTGCAGGAGAGATTTCTAAACATCATGTGCTACATGATTTTTTTTTCCCCACATTAACACCCCTGTGATCCCTTTGGGGACAGGCTACAGCTGTACTAGAGTACAGATGCAGTTCTCAGCAGGAGCTCAGAGGGATAATGTGATCCTAGCTGTTAGATCCAACAACAGGAGGAGTAAAAGGACAAAATGGTAGAGGTTGGTTCCTGTTTGCTCCTGTGCCTGGCTGAAGGCAGGAGCTTTGCCTCCTGCTGGCCTCCAGCAAAACTGCACCAGCTTGGTTTGTGTCCCATTTCCCTGCCTCCTCCCTCGTCATCAGGGGCTCGTTCTCTCATGAAAGGCTTCAGAGCAAATAAAACTTTTTCTTGCCACAATAGCTCTTAGTACAGTGTCTTGGCTAGTTATGTTTGAGTCTTTATAGCACCTTTTGAGGTTAGGAAAAAAAGAGCAATAATGGTAATGCCAAGATGTGTCAAGTTGCTGACAAAATCGGGAGCAGAGCAAAGGCAGGAACACTGGCTCTTTGGGCAGGATACTCCCCACTTTCCTCTGTCCTTTAGAAGGATTCATGTGCTAGACTCAGCTCTTTCAAGTGCCCCAGTGTTAGCTTGCCACGTAGCTGTCTGGTTTGTGTTAGGAGCTTGACTGCTGGCCAGACTGACTCGTTATTTTCAGTATTTTCTGGGAGGTTAGAGGGCGATGTTTGTGAGTGGAGAGCTCTGAATAAGAACTTGCTTGCTCTGAGTGTCTGAGGAAAATAACCCGGCTCTCTCACCTTCCCCCCCCTCTGCTTCTCCAGGGTCTCATCTGGAGTTTACGAGCCAGTGGTGATTGAAACCCACTAAATGTGAAGAACAGGGTAGAGCTGCTGGAAACAGGCCCCCTACCCAGTCCGCTGCCACATGGATGCCAACCTTTACCTCTCTTCATGCAGCATTCCAGAAAGGATTTCTCCACGCACCTCCCCGTACATTTGCACTGCAGAACTACTCCGAGACCACTCCAGATCATGCACTTTCCCTGCGTTGGCATTACCCTGCCCTGCTTCCCAGTTCTTCCAGTGCCTGCCTTCCCCTGTTTCCAGTCGGACACAAGGTGTCTGTTGGGCTTATCCTTAGTCCTGGAGGATGTTGCTCATTTGCATCCCTCACTCCACCTAGTCACTTGCAACAGGGGACTTCTCAGCTTCTGTCTCCCCAGAACATTGGGTGATACCACTGTGAACTCTTCAAACCACTGGGGGAGGGGGAAACCATTCTAACCAAACCGAGAGCTGCTTGTTGGTGACACGGTGAAAGGGCCACTTGCAGGATGCTTTATTCTGTTGACTCTGCAAGGGAACATCACCTTCCAAGGCAATGGTTTTACTGAACAAGGTATGCTATGGTGTGCACTTCACCTTCCTCACCCTCAAATCCCCAGACATCCTCTTCTCATAGGAAATGTCTCCCAAAAGTGCGTTTCAGAAAACTACCACAATCCAGATGGGAGTTGTTAAACGGTTAAATGCTAGTGCTTGTTATACCACTAACTCCAGCACACCCTTCCACTGCTGGGCATGGAAGGGCAGTGTTCATCTATGAGCATTAGCAGGAGCACTTTAGAGGTTCCAGATTTTACCTGGAGGAGGCTTCTACTTGCTGTTCCAGGAGTGTACTCCCTGTTCGCTGGACTGATTCAGCAGATAGTCACTGTTGGAGCTTGGAATACAAAGCCTCTTTTTTGTTGTTGTTGTTGTTTTTTGTTTTAGCTCAGGAAGGGAACTGCCCTTCTTGGACTGTGAAGAATCTGGTTATCTGATAGCCCTCCCCTGGGCCAGAGCAGGGTGCAGTTGACTGCAGTGGTCTCTCTTGTGGTGGTGGTGAACGATTGCCTCTCTTGGCCTGGGCCAGTAAGGGGATTGGTGTTGGTTGACCTTTCGTGCCCTGTCAGCAGGGATCTATGCCTGAGCTGGTTCCTTTTAAGGCTGGGGAGAAGCCACTGTCTCTGCCTTCCAAGGTAGAATGAGTGTTTTCTGCTACATTAGCCACAGCAGCCCTGCTCCGTGGTGAGTGAACTCTTCTGACAAGGCTTCAAACTGTTTTCTGGTTGATCTTTCTATTGTTCTCCTTTGGGTTTGGTTTCTGCAGTTGTTTGGCACTTGAGCTGCCTCTTTTCCTTGCAGTGTGTGGCAGAGGTGTCGGTCCCTTTCAGCTCCCACTTAGGGATCCTCCTGGCAGCTGAGTTGCAAAGGAGGATCTAGGCAGCCACGGGCCATCAGCAGGCTGTGCTTGCAGCCCCTCCTGTACAGACTCTCAGCCAATAAGCTCTTCCTGTGTAGTGCCCTTCCCTCTCTTGCCCATGTACTGGAGTAGCCCCCCAGGAGCATCCATCCCCTCCTCTGACACACGTGTGTGCGCACACACAGGGGCACACTCGTCCCCTTCAGCAAGGAAAGGCTTGTAACTGATCACGTTGTTGTTTGAGTTCGTAGTTGTTGTAAAGCCTTTTTTTAAGGAGAAAAAAAAAAAAAGGATTAATTGTGGTCTCTATGGCCAGAATGCATGCAGATGAGCTACTGGAAAAGGGAATTTGGCAGAATAAGAAACAAGGAATGAAAGGGCCTTGATTTTTTTTTTTATTTTTTTTTTTGCCCTGCTAGCTCAGGATGGCTGCATGGGGAGGGTGTTAGGCAGTGTGGCACAGCTAGGCAGCTGCTTACTCTGGATGATTTCTCTCTTCGAAGTCAAGAAGTTTCAGACCACATAGAGGATATGGATCTTCTTCACCCTTTCCCTTCAAAGAGAGCTAAATTTGGGTTAGGGTAAGAAGAGAGGGTACAGACAACACCTTGGTCTGGTTTAATGTCAGGGAAAAAGTGTTGGATCTTTTGAGTCTGTCTAGAACAAAAGCTCTTTCACAGTTGCTGGTGTTTTTTAGTGGTGATCTCTCCATTCAGCCCGGGTAGGTTGGCACTGGCTGGCAGGCTGGTGAGCATCCTGCCCCATCCCTGGGGTGCTGTGTCTGCAGGAGGGGGAGAACTGCTCTCTTTTCTCTCTCCCTGGGGCTCTGCCAGTAGCCAGGCCTGGCCTGACCCTCTGCTCGGGTCAGGGTGAGGGCAGAGCAGGCTCAGGCAGCAGTGTGTGTCCCTGCCCGTGGCTGTGGAGAGCTGAGGGTCAGGCTGCTCCCTAGCACCTGCGGCTCCCCAGGGGTCTGCAAAGGCCCTCAGGAAATTGGGTCCAACCAGGACTTGAAAGGAGCAAACATAAGCCAGGAAAGAGGCCAGAGCCCAGCTCACTGCTGCCGCCTTGCTTCTGTTCCCATGGAAAACAATGGCAGTCACTGTCAGAGCACTTGGGAACTCGGGGCTCTCTTCTGGGCTCTGTTGGCATGAGTCGGCTGCTCCGAGGCGCTGGCAGCTCAGCAGGTCACGAAATCCCCAGTGGGACAGAGGGAGGAATCTCTTCCCAGAGAAGCAAGAGGAGAAGCAGTTGAGCTTTCCAGAAAGCTGGTCTGGCCTTGCCAGGCTGGCAGAGGCACCGCCTGCTCCATGGCATAGCTCTGGCCAACCCAGGCATGTCTTGGGCTTCTCTTCCAGCAGCTTGGCCCATCACTGCTTGTGTTCCTGATACCTTATGAGACACAGTTATCTGCTCCTTGTCCCCACCTTATTAATTGACTCCACAGATTCTGGTCTTTATGTTGCTTTTTAGCTCTTCTGCCCCTCGTTGTAAGAAAGCAGCCCTAGGCACTGAGCCTGGAGCACCTGGCACAGCCGGGGCTGGAGCACCCAGCACAGCCCCACAGGGAGGGAGGCAGGATCAGTCTGTCCCTACTCCCAGATCCCAGGCAGAGCTCCTGCCCATCGTGAGCAGTGCCCGGTGGTCCCTGCTGGTGCTGGGTGCACAGGGGGTGGTGATGGAAGGGGGGTCTCTGCCCCCTTGGGAAGCTGTGTCTCGCCAGCACTTTTCCTCCATGGTGTCGCTGCCGTTTGTTCCATGTTGGACTCTGAACATTTTAGAAGTGAATCAGTTTCCAGACCCAAACCACTGGCTAGTTTCCTTTAGGTTTCTTTTTTTCTGTCATGAAGTTTATTGAATTTATTTTTTTTTTTTAACAAACCCAGCAGGCTGGTGGTTTTTTGACTGCATTATTGTTTCATTGATATTTTATTCCTGGGGGGCTGGGGAGGGGACATTCTTCCCCACGTTGTTCCACTTCTCAGGGGATTCAGAGGTGGCTTAAGCAAGTAAAAGGACTTTATTGGCAGGACTCTGCATCCCCTGGGTCTCTGGTGTGGGTGAGCAGAGCTGCTCATGCCTGGCTGACCCCACAGGGCAGAGCTGGCTCTGCTCCAGTCTCGGGGCCAGGCAGAACGTGTGGGCTCTGCTCTCCCAGTTCCTCAACCTGTAGTTGGTGGAAGCCCATTGCAAAGAGTTGGGAACTTCAATGTAACTTTTTTACTAACCTTTTTTTTCTTTTAAAACCAGTATAAACTGAGTGAATGTCCAAAAGAATAGGCTTAGTTGTGACCTGGTGAAGATGGGGTTCAATCAGAAATTGTGATGGAAAAAGGGGGAGAAGGATGTTGCTCCTCCACCTTCTCTGGTCTGGTTGGCACTTTAAATGGGGGCCCTCCTGCTGCCCTGACCTTTGGGGATGAGCAGCAGGCGTGTGATCTCTCTCTGCCCTCATTGCCACGTCACTTTGCCCCCTGCAGAAAGCAAATAAGCCCTTTTAAATGTTTGCTTCAGTTTTTAGAGGTTTCCGAACCAGGCCGAGACCTGAAGAAACACGTATTTCCTTCTCAGCTTCATAGGAGGGGTTGACTTTTTATTTATTTTGTCGTTGCTGTTTCTTTTTAAACCGGTGGCTGTGCAGCTGGACTCTGCACATGCTGTTGTGAACCTCTGGGAAAACCTCACTCCAGGTACTCTAGAGCACCCAGGTTAAACCCCCCCTCCTGGAGAGGGGTCCCCCCACCCGCTGCCTTCCCCGGGAGCTGCAGATTCCCCCCTCCTGCCCCTCCCACCCCACCTGGTCTCTAGCTGGTGACAGCCCTGTGGACAAGGCTGGTCCCCAGGGGCGAGTTCCTACAAACTCTGCCTGGTCGCAGGTGTTTGTCCTTGAAAAGCCACTTCCTCGCTGGGGGGAGAGGTGTCGATGAACGCAAATCCCCCCCTTTGCTTCCCTCCCGAGGAGTGTGTCCATCAGCCCCACCCCCCCAGCTCCCCTCCACAGCTCCGCCTTCATCGCTCCTGCCCCGGGGAGGGAGCGACTGGGAACCTGGGAAATAAAGAAGGAATTTGGGTTAAAAGCTGTGAGCGAGAGGTGTGGCCGAGCCCCGTCCCTTGCCTCCAACACATGGCAGAGCCCGTATTTTTGTGGGGGGAGGGAGGGGAAGGGGAGATGGTGGTTTATTTTCTTGAAAGCGAACTGAGCTTGGTGATCTTCTGAGGCACGCACTTGATTTATATCAGATTCTATAGAGAGATGGCTGATATTTTTGGAAAGGGAATGGGTCTATGCAAACTTCCAAAATTGCTTGAAAGATAGTTTAACATTTTTTTACTTTGAAATCTAAAGATGAATCTAACTTTTTTTCTTAAAAGCAGAAGTGCGTTTAGAGAGAGAGAAGCTACTTCCACTGCTCTATTTTGATGATGATGATTCTTGGAAAGTTTGGGCTGGAGGGAATGACTATTTTTCACCATTTTTATCTTGCTCCTCTAGTTTTTTGTTTCTTTTTCTAACGGAATGCTGTGCCGTCTTTGATTCAACAGATTGTGTTTGTATTTTCTGTATCTGGTTCCTAACGTAGAGAAATAACAAATATATGAGGAAATCAATATAATGTCAAATGTTGTTATGGTTTGGGGGAAAATAAAGGTTTTTGGTACTTCACACTGATCCTTCTTGCTTGGTTTCTTGTTTTGAATGTATTAAAATAGCTGCTAAGGAAGCTGAAGGGGGTGAGACAGGGCCCTGGAATAGGATTTGGAATAGGATAGGACTCCACCTTCTAGGATTTCCTTGGGGGCTGGAGCAGACAATCCCCTGTGTCCCTCCACTCCTGGGTCCTTTTACCTTCACTTCTCCTGCAGCAGCTGAGAAAGGGCCAGGGTGCAGGATGCAAATACCGGGTGTTGGTGCTGGCTTTGAGCTGGTTGGTTTCAGGATGAGTCACTTCATCAGAAACTCAGAGACATCAGGGGAAGAGTTAGAATAGATAGAAGGCAGACAGTTGTTTGGGGTTTGTTTTTTTTTTACACTGAGGGTGGTGAGAGCCTGTCCCAGGTTGCCCAGAGAGGTGGTGGCTGCCCCATCCCTGGAACCGTTGCAGGTGGGGTTGGCCGAGGCTCTGAGCAACCTGCTGTAGCTGTCCCTGCTCCCTGCAAAGTCTTGGACTAGATGACCTTGAAAGGTCTCTTCCCACCTAAACCAGTCTGTGAACCTGGAGCACCCACTGCTGAAGGACCCTCCTCTCCTGTCACCAGGCACCAGCACCGAAGGCAAGAGCGGGGATGCTTTAGTGAAAACCCTCACTTCTGACCTTTGTACGCTCCAAGCTGTACAGAGGATCCCGGGGCTGTGGGTGAGGCAGCGGCGGCCCCGGGCAGGCTGGAGCCCGCGGCGGGGGCAGCTGCCCTGGCCTCAGGGCCTGCCGGGCGTTACCCTCCGGAACAGGGCCCGGGCAGCCAAGGGCTCTTACACCAGCCACAGCTCCGAGCAGCGTTAACGCAAAGCGGAGTTTCTGGGAATTTCACTGATTTCGCAACCCGGCCCCGCCCCGGGCAGGGCCCTCCCGCGGAGCTCCCTGAGCCAGGCACCCCCCTGGGAGCTACCGCAGGGACTGGGGATGCGGTGGCCGCCCTGTCCCTTCCCGGGCGGGGTTTGGCGCAGTCCTGCGCCCGCTCAGCCTCTCCCCGGGCCTCGGCGCTGTGCTGCGGGCCGGGCCGGAGCTGCCGGGGAGGCGCCGGGGGAGCGGGGTCGGGCCCAGCGCCCGCCCCGGGCCTACACCTCCCGTCATGCTCTGGGCGAGCCGTTCCTGCACCTCCCGCAATGCCGCGGGCTCTACGCCGCCAACGCTGATTGGTCTTCTCCGGCGGAGGGGAGGGCGGGGCTGGCGCACAGCGCGCTGATTGGTGGCCTCTTCCGGAAGGGCGGAGCGAGCGGGGAAGCAGATCGGGGCTGGCGGTCGCCATGGTGAGTGGGGTCGGGTCTCCCCCGGGATACGTGAGGGGGGCGGGCTAGGTACCCCCGGCCTGGGCTCCCCCGGAGGTTCTGGTCCGCGGCGTGTCCCTCCCCGGCCCCTTCGCATGGCGGGGCTGGGTGGGCTTGAGCTGGATCACGGCCGCCCGCCCCGGGGGAGCTGGGCCCCGGACGCCTCCTGTGGCCTTCCTGGGGCAGCGCCGGTGCTGGTGAGGGCCGGTGCTTGGGAGGACGGGACCAGAGCTGCGGGGGTGTGACCTGACACCGCCGGGGGAGCTTGGGGAGCGCTCCCAGCAGCAGGGCCCGGCCGCTCGCCCCGCTGCCCTGGCGGTGGTTGTTCCTGACTCTCCTCTTCCCTCCGTCTTTCGGACCCGGGACCTGAACGAACAGCCGGGGCCCGTTCACCGTTGCCGTGCAGGCGCTGCAGGGCGCGGATCTTGCTCTGACTCTCTCTCCCTGTGCAGGCCACGGCGACAGACCAGGTGGTTGGATTCGGCTTGGTCGCCTTCAGCCTCGTCCTCTTTGTTTACTACACCTTCTGGATCATCATCCTGGTACGGGGCTCCTCTGGCTGTTACAATCCCAGTCACTAACACTTGAGTGTTTCCAAGGTGTTGTTTAGGGTAGAGCTTTCTCTGTTTGCTGGTGCAGCCCTTGCCCCTCCTGGGTACACCTGCCCATACCTGGGCAGGATCAAGTGTCGATGGTGCCCCTGCCCTGCTGCCCTCAGACAGGCTGACCCAGCCAGGGTAAGATCTAAGACTCACTGGAGCTGTCAGCAAGAGCTGGAGCCTGTTCCCTCTGGAGGTGTTGTCACTGGTCAGATTTGCAGTCCTCCAGATTCCTGGTTCTGGTGGGAGATTGCAGAGGGAAATGCGAAGATGACTCTTACCAAATCTGGAGCCTGGCAGGGAGGAGAATTGTTTGAAATTGCAGAGAAGTGGTTGTGAGCCTGGTAGTCTGTCCACATCTAGGGACACATCAGCGGGGGGTCATTAGTGGTTTAATTCCTGGAAGGAACCATCTCCTTGTGGGCTTTCCAGGTATGAGAGGCCTGGTTCAGCCCCGGGCTGATGCCTGAACTCCTGGCAGCTTCCCCTCTAACCTCTAAGAGTTTTGAATTCACTTCTGTGCCTGCTCTCCCTGCTGCCAGCTCCGTGTACCAGCTGCAGTCCCTGGGTGTGCTGGTGGCCTGTGGGAATCCTCACACTGCTCTCTAGTGTCCAGAGCCTTCCACTGGCCTCTGCAGAGGGATCCCAACAGCATCCCCATGAAGCAGAGCTACCAGCAGCTTCCCTCTGCAGGGCAGAGAGTCCAGGGATTTGCTGTGCCCACCCCAGAGCTGCAGGGCCCCAGTGCCACCCTCCTGCAGCCTCGTCCCTGCAGCTGTGGGCTGAGTCATGGGCACACCTGGGGCCCTTTTTTTAGCCGCCTCCTCACATCTGATATTTGCATCCTGCTTTTGAAACCATGAAGCTGCAGGTGTTGGGAACTTGTCCCCCTCCTGACCCCCCCTCTCTGTCGCCTGCAGCCCTTCATTGACAGTGACCATGTCATCCACCAGTACTTCCTGCCCCGGGAGTTTGCTGTTATCATCCCCGTGGTGGCTGGGCTGCTGCTGCTGCTATTTATAGGTGAGAGGTATTTCTGTTCTTCTAATTAGCAGCTTCTAAATTAGGAAGAGAGAAGGGGGTTGCTAAGGGGTTAGTCAATGTGTGACACTCGTGACACGCTCTCTGTGGCTCCTCCTGCAGCTCAGCCTGGCTCGGGTGAGGCTCTTTGAGCCTCTCTTTCTTACTCTGCTGAGGCTGTTCCTCACTACACCGTGTTTTAAAAGTGCCCATGAGGGAGGGGATTCTTCCCCTCTACTCCACTCTTGTGATACCCCACCTGGAGCACTGTGTCCATCTCTGGAGCCCCTGTTACAGGAAAGATCTGGACGTGCTGGAACGTGTCCAGAGAAGGGCCACGAGGGTGATCAGAGGCTGGAGCACCTCTCCTATAAGGACAGACTGAGAGAGTTGGGGTTATTCAGTCTGGAGAAGAGAAGGCTCCGAGGAGACCTTATTGTAGCCTTCCAGTATCTGAAGGGGGCTACAAGAAAGCTGGGGAGGGACTTTTTAGGATGTTGGGTAGTGGTAGGACTGGGGAGAATGGGTCAAAACCAGAGGTGGGTAGATTCAGATTAGACGTTAGGAAGAAGTTCTTCACCATGAGGGTGGGGAGACACTGGCACAGGTTGCCCAGAGAGGTGGTGGAAGCCCCATCCCTGGAAGTTTTTAAGGCCAGACTGGATGGGGCTCTGAGCAACCTGATCTAGTGGGAGGTGTCCCTGCCCATGGCAGGGGGGGGTGGAACAAGATGATCTTTAAGGTCCCTTCCAACCCTGACAATTCTATGATTCTCTGATAATTAGAAGTTTCCTGGCTGAGTCTGTTCTCTCTTCTGGTAGGTGTTTTCATAACCATCGTGATGTGGAAGAGCAGAAAACCTGCCAAGAAGTCGGACTGAAGGCCCAGCTGAGAGATGAGAAGGTGCCCACTGTGGTGGCACAGCCAGGAGGACTCTGCCAGCAGCTCAGCACCGAGCTGGCTGCGCCCCCCCACCTTCCTACCTGTAGTTTACAACTGACTGACCAAAGGGAAGCAAAACTGACCTCAGGGGCTCCTCATGAGTGGGACCAGAGCCCTCGGGCTGTGAGGGGCCTGCTCCCCAGCTGGGGGGCTCCTCTGCCAGCTGCCCTCCAGCCCGGGCTGTCTCCAGGGGTCCAGCAGCTGTGGAGCCCTGAGCCCTGCCCAGTGCTCAGCCTCTGGGTGATCCTTCCCCTCTGCCCTGCCTCTGCCCAGTGGTTTGTTCCTTCTGGGTTTTTTTAAATGTTTACATCAGTTCGTGAGGGTTTTTTTAATTGGAATCAAGTTTAAGAGGAAAGAAATGAGACTTTGGGCTTGTAAAAGTCAGGCTTGTGTTCTCTGTTTGCCTGCAGAAGGGCTAATCATGGTGCTGGGCTTTCTGAAGAGGGCGAGTGGGCAGAGGATGCAGGGACAGTGCCACCGCTGCCCTCTGCATCCCCTCCTGCAGCCATCCAGCTGAGGGGGTGCCAGGGAGGTTCCCAGGTCACAGGAGGCATTTGGGGTATGAGTCTCGTCATAGCTGTCAGCTGCTGACTGGGTTCCTGCCCTAGGTGAGGCTCTGCAGGCTGGGGCAGAGTGGGCAGGCACAGGGGCACCTGTCCTTGCCCCCTGGGGTTTCCTCTCCTGGCAGGAGCTGCTGCCCCCACTGCAGTGCCCTGGCAGCTCCCCGAGACTGCAGCCGGGGGGATCACCCTCAATAAAGGTCTCTGTGGTCTTGTTCCTTGTTCTCTGCCTGTGTTGAGGGGGTGTTGCAGCCCTGCTGGGGGGGTGTCCACAGCGTGGCCCTGGCACTGCCCAAAGCCGCTGGGGAAGGTCCTGCTGAGGGTGAGGTAGTGCCAGGGAGAGCCCAGCTGGGTGCACCCAGCCTTGTGCTGACTCTGCCAGGCTGAGGGGGCTCCTGAGAGAGCAGGAGGGGTGGAGAGAAATGGGTGCTGGGGTCGGTGTCAGGTCGGTTGGTCCCAGGATGTAGGGAATGGGTGCCAGGGTCAGCACCAGGGTGCGTGGGATGGGTGCTGGGCTTGGTGCGGACACACGGGAGTGCGTGCCGGGATCAGTACCGGGGTGGTTGGTCCCAGCACACAGCGGGTGGGTGCCGGGGCCAGTCCCGGTGCACTGGTTCCGAGGTCGGTGCTGGTCGCCTCTCCTGCAGCCACAGACACGGGCGGGCGATGCTGGAGAAGGCGGGGGCGGTCCTGGACCGGTCCGGGCATTGCCCGCTCGGCTCCGCTCCGCCCCGCCCCGCCCCGCCAGCGCCAGCCCGGCAGGGATGCGGGACCCGCCGGCGGCGGCCCTGGGGGCTCCCGGCGCGGTGAGTGGGGTTTGTACCGGGGTGCTGGGCACCGGGGATGCCACACCGGGGAACGGGCCCTTCCCGGGAGGGGCTGCGTCCGCGGCGGGACGGGAACTCGGGGAGTCCGGGGCACGGAGGTGAACGGGGAAGTCCCGGCTCCGGGGCGGGGCCCTGGGGAAGTGCCGGTCCCAGCACAAGGCATGGGGGGGAACTCTGGACGTTGGGGTACCGGGGACAGGGGGGTCCCCGCTCGCCCGGTGCCTCCGCTGAGCCCGCTCCGTGTGCAGGGTGCGAGTCCCCACCCTCCGGGTGACCCCCGGACCCCGCCGGGCGACCCGCCAGCCCCCCGAGGATGAAGACGCTGGTGAGTACCCACCAACGTGGGCCGCGGGAGGGGGTGGGGGGCGAGGGGCCGGAGGGACCCCTCCAGCTCCGGGGGGCCGCTCACCCCGCTGCTGGGGGAGGGCGCAGCCGGGCAGCTGCCGGTTCCCGCAGGCAGCACCGAGCCCCGGCGCCGTGTCCGTTCGGGACGGGGGTGATGGCTGCTGCAGGAAGTGAGCGAGGCACCGGCACCGGCGCTCCCCGCGGCACCCCGGGCAACGCACCCCGGCATCCCCCGCCGAGGGCCCGCTCCTGCCGCATGGTCCCGCGGGGCCACCGGCATCCCAATGTGAGGTCACCAGCATCCGGCATGGGTCTGGCGCATGTGACCAGGCCTGGAGGATCCTCCCTGCTCTGCTTCCAGGTCCGGCTGTTCCTGACGCTGGTGTGTGTGGCAGCGGTGGCCGTGCTCTACGTCCTGCTGTGCTCCCACGCCTGTCTGCGGTCCTGCTGCCGGGCCCCAGGGGAGTCACATGGCCCCACAGCATCCACCATCCTCAGCTTTCAGGGGTACAGCCGCGTCCCCGATGGGAAGGTGCGTGGGGATGGGGCTGGTGGGGCAGCTCGACTCACCCCTGCCTCAGTTTCCCCTTCCTTAGGGAGGGGCTGTGATGTGTCTGGCTGCTGCGGGAGGGAAGGGGAAGCTGATGGCTGATGGTTCATCTCCCCACAGCCGCTGGAGCGAGTGCTGTGTCGCCACTGTGCCATCGTCTCCAGCTCGGGGCAGATGCTGGGCTCACGCCTGGGACAGGCCATCGACAAGCAGGAGTGTGTCCTGCGCATGAACCACGCCCCCACCGCCGGCTACGAGGAGGACGTGGGGACTCGGAGCACCATCCGGGTGGTGTCACACACCAGTGTCCCGCTACTGCTGAAGAACCAGCCCTACTTCTTCCAGCAGTCCCAGGAGACCCTCTACATCATCTGGGGGCCAGCGAAGAAGATGAACCGGGAGAAAGTGGGCTTGACCTACCAGGCACTGCTGAAGGTGATGGAGATGTACCCCCGCCTGCAGATCTACACCCTGACCGAGGAGAAGATGACATATTGCGATGACATCTTCCAGAATGAGACAGGGAAGAACAGGTACCACTGGCTCCTGAGGAGTGCCCGTAGGGTTTCCCCGCTGTAGCACCCGTCCCCCTCGTTAGGCACCCATAGCCTGGCTGGGGTGGCAGCACCGTGCCACCCTCTCCAGCACAGCCACGGTGCTTTGCAGGATAAAGTCCGGCTCCTTCCTGAGCACGGGCTGGTTTACCATGATCCTGGCCATGGAGCTGTGCGAGCAGATCTACGTCTTTGGCATGGTCAGCGACAGCTACTGCAGGTGTGTGGGGCTCGGGGAGGCAGGCATGGGGTGGTCTGGTGTCCCCCCAAGTCCCATGCCCACTCTGTCCCCTCCCACCAGGGAGAAGAACCACTCGAGTGTGCCCTACCACTACTTCGAGAAGGGCCAGCTGGACGAGTGCAGGATGTACCTCCTGCACGAGCGAGCTCGCCGCGCCGGGCACCGCTTCATCACCGAGAAAGCCATCTTCTCCCGCTGGGCCAAGAGGAGGCACATCGTCTTCGCCCACCCATCCTGGGCAGGTGGGTAGGGTGCCAGCCATAGGGCGAGGTGGGGAGGACCCTGGCAACAACACGTCTCCGCTCTGCCAGTGCAATGGTTGAAAGCTTCTTGCCAAGCCCTGGAGCAGGCAGTCTCCAACTTCGCAGCGGCAGAGCCAGTTTCTCCAGCCAGTGGGTGGGCTGGGACCCCCCATGTCAGTGCACAGGGGGCATGAGCTGGACCCACGGACCCCTGTTGGCTCTAAGCGCCAGCCTGGATGGACCCAGGGCAACCATGAAGGTTTCTTGATGTCTCTACTGGGATGAATATTTAATGCAGGATTAAATATTCACGCTGCTGGGCCACATGGTGTGGGAGAGCTCAGCCCTGCCAGGGCCACGAGCCAATGCCTCTCCCAGTGATGAAGCTTCACTGTGGTCCCTGCCCTGACACCCAGCACTGGGTGTGGGGCATGGGGAGCCAGAGCCAGGCCCCCAAATCCTGCTTCCCCCAGGCAGGTCCCTGTGGCTCCAGCTGCCCCTGTGTCCCTGCTGCTGGAAAGCCCAGGGCCATGTGTGCCTCTGGGGTTCTGAGTTGCCTTGTCACAAGTGTCCTTGGATTCAGACCAAAGCAAACATGGCCATTAAAAGTGTTTTTTAACTGGGTGGTGCCCTGTGCTGTGCCCCTTACGTCTGCAGGACATGGGGACAGCAGCTGGTCCTGCTCCCCTGACAGGCTATAAATAAGATGGGGAGGTGACAAGGGGGTAGAGCCGAGCCTGAGCTTGGAGGAGGGTGCTGAAAGCCAGTGGTCAAGATTATTTGGGAGCCAGCAGCTGCATCTCTGCAGGATGGGCACTGGCCCAGCGTGGATTTTGTGCTGGGTGACGCTCAGCCCCACAGGGTTCAGCGCTGCCGGGCTGCAGGCAGGACAGCTGCCAGCTCCTGTGTCCCTGGAGAGATGGGACACCTCACGGACACACGTGTGGCCCTGAGGCCAGGCACATGGAGCTGCCACAGTGGCCACATGTTTGGGTGGGCCTGGCGGTGTCTGAGGAACCAAGGGCAAGCCTGAGGGGCAGAGGGAGCCAATTCTGCTCCCAGCTGAGCCCGGGTGCTGGGGTCAAGTGAGGATTGAGGTCGGACATGGGGATGCTGCCAGGACAGGTGAGTGCAAACAGGAGAACCCGTGGAGCTCTTTGATGGGTGCTCCAGCTGCCACAACCCCATGCAGCGAAGGGCATCACCAGCACAGCAGAGCCCAAATCCCTCTAGACAGGAGTCAGCAGGTCCCTGTCAGCGGCAGAGCCCCCTCCTCGCCCCACGAAACCCCCTAGAGAAGGGCCCTGGGTTGCGCAGCCGGCTCTGGAGAGGCTGCGGCATCCCAACAATGTGGCCTTGGGCCCGGCAGCGGGTCAGGCACCACGTGCTGCTCCGCGCACCCGCGGGCAGCGCCGCCACCCCCGCTGCCGCCACACCGGTGCCTCCGGCGGGAGGGGGGACGGGATGGGACGGGCCCAGCGCGGGGTGGGCGGCGCTAGGACCCCGGCGGTGCTCCCCATCGCGGGCGGGCGGCGCTAGGACCCCCGCGGCGCTCCAGGGCTCCGTGCGCGCGCGGCGGCGGCGGCCCCGGTCCGGGTACCGGTAGCACCGGCAGCAGCATCGCGGGGCACTGCGGAGAGGAGCGGTCAGTGGACCCTGCGTATCCCCTCCGAGTGCGGAGGAGGGTGGAACGGCATTTCCGGCATCAGCCGGGGGAGCAGCCCCCGCCCCGCGGCTCCGGTGAACGGGTGGCGGGGGCGCGCACCGTG
>VYZX01004337.1:427230-437260 GCA_013401335.1 Brachypteracias leptosomus
CCCCCCCGGGGAGGGTGTCCCGGGGCCGCAGCCCCGCCCGGGCCCGGCTGTGGGTGTGGGGGTCACTGCGGCACCGGCGTTTGGGGGGTCTCGGGGGGTGGGGGGGGAGCATTGCAGGGGGTGCCGAGGGGCTTGCATGGGGGCAGATGGTGCTGAGGCACTTGGGTGGGTGCTGGAAGCACTGCAGGGGATACTGGGGGGCTTGCAGGAGGTGCTGGGGGGGATTGTGGGGGTGCTGGAGAGCTTGCCTGGGTGCTGGAAGCATTGCAGGGGATACTGGGGAGCTTGCAGGGGGTCCTAGAACTATTGCATGGGTGCTAGGGGCTTGCTGGGGTGCTGGAGGGATTGTGGGGGTGCTGGGACAGCCCAGTCCTGGGCCTGGCGTCCCAGGGGTGCAGGGGACTGGATCCTGATGGGGTAAGCACTGGAGGGTGGGAGAGGTGAGTTGGGACTGGCAATGGGGTGAATGGTGGGAGCTCCCCAGGGTGCATCCTGCAGTGGCCTTTCTTGAGGAGTCCTAGGACATGCTGCAACCCCCCTACCCAGCCCTGACCCACTGGACTCCCCGCTCAGCACCCCGTCCCCATCTCCTCGGGACCAGGCACCTCCACATCACCCTCCCCCTGCACCCATGGGCCCAGTGCTGTGCTGGATCAGGCCCTGAGCCCACGCCAAGGGCCAGGGCTGCTCACAGCCCCCCATGGCCCATCCAAGGTCGGTACCAGTGGTCCTGGGGCTTGGCACCCCCTGCATTTAAGGACCTCTTGGGCTCTGCACCCACCCAGACCCCTCAGGGGCCATCCCAGCCCTTCAACCCCACAGCACAGGTGGGACGTGACCCGGTGCCGGTTTCAGCCCGGCCGTACTTGGCCTCTGCCCTTTCTCGGCTGTAACACAACCTCATCAGCAGCCACCAGCTTGTTTGGCCATGGGATGCCCCATCCCAGCACCCTGCCCAGCCTGTTTGGGGTGACGTGGTGTAACCAAGCAGGTTGGGTGCCGCGGGGCTGGGCGTGGGCAGGCGGGGTGGCCAAATCCCGCCCTGAGATGATGGGGGTGCAAGGGGGTGCTGCAAGCCCTGCCCATGGGGTACCCCCTGAAAAACCAGCCCCCAGGGAGCTGGGGGGATGCTGTCTCTGTCACTCGGTGTCCTGGTGGCACCAGACAACCCAAGCTGGTTGACGGCTGCCAGGCAGCACCTCAGGCACGGGACTGTGGTCAGGGCAGGAAGCCGGTAACGTCACCGCACGTCACCCGGCACGGGGAAGCCCGGACCGCAGCCGGACGGGGTGGGTGGCTGCTGGGAGCCAGGTAGGTGATGGCCGGAGGAGCAGAGGCCCTGAGCTCCTTGTCTTAGGACAAGCTGGGACCCTTACGATCTGGCCCACAGCTTGGCCATGGAGCTGGATGCCAGCGTGGCAGGGAAGGGAGAGCTGTTGCCTCTCTGGATCCCAGCCCTGGGTACCCGTGTGTCCCAGTGGTGCTGAGGTATTCATCCCACTCTTCTCTCACAGCCTGAAGTGCTCCTGTGCCTGGACCACGGCAGCATGTCGACAGGTGAGTGCTCTGTCCCCCCTGCAGCCAACCCCTTGGTCCTCCTGCATCCATTCCCCCTGCATCTGTCCCCTTGATCTTCCCTGCATCAATATTCCCTGCATCAATACCCCCTGTATCTGTCCCCTCAGTCCTCCCTGCATCCATCCCCTCTACATCCCCCTGTTCCCCTTGTATCCATTCCCCCTGCACGTCACCTCCATCCCTCTGCATCTGTCCTACTTACATGCATCCCCTCCATACCCCTCATATTTGCCCATT
Organism: Brachypteracias leptosomus; assembly: GCA_013401335.1. NCBI lineage: Eukaryota > Metazoa > Chordata > Aves > Coraciiformes > Brachypteraciidae > Brachypteracias > Brachypteracias leptosomus. The sequence goes on from VYZX01004337.1 coordinate 429,046, forward strand.
TGTCCCTCGCATCCATCCCCTCGGTCCCCTTCGCGTCCCTCTCTTCCATCCCCCTTCCCTNGTCTGTTGCCTTGGGCCCTGGCTCCAGGCTGTTTTTGAGGCTGGGCACTGGGTGCCAGTGGTGCCATCACAGGGGGTCTCAGGCCCCTCAGGACCCCACCCACCCCCAGCAGTGCTGGCCCTGGGGTGCTCAGGAGGATGCTGAAGTGTCCGTGAATAGGGTGACCCCAGGTGTGAGTCTGCCCTGGAGCGGGTGGCAGCTGAGACCTCCCCAACTCGTGTCACCCCCCAGCCAACTGTCCTGGGATTGCAGGGCCTGGGGACAGGGTCTCTGCAGCCACCAAGGAGGAGGAAAGGTGGGTAAGGTCACTACACCCCCCAGGGCTTTATCCCCCCACTGGGTGTGGCAGGATGGGGACAGGGATGGGGACATGAGGACAGGGATGGGGACATGAGGACAGGGATGAGGATGGGAACAGGAATGGGGATGGGGACATGGGCACATGAGAACAGGGATGGGCGCAGCTCGTCCCCTCCAAGAGGCTGAGAGAGGAGATTCGGGGAGCCCCAGAGATGTCCCGGGGACCCCAAACCCAGCAGGATGAAGATTTTCCCCCCAAGATGGGGAAACTGAGGCAAGGGGTGGGTTGCGGAGCAGCGCAGCCCCGGCGCAGGGGGGTCCGTACCCCTCGGCCGTGCAGGGGTTAACGTATCCTGGGCCGGCACGGGGAGGACCGATGCTATCGGAGGGGGGCGGTGCCCCCCCCTCACCGCCCCCCCGCCGTTTGCTGCCCGTTAGCTGCCCGTTCGCTGCCCGCCGCTCCCGGCGTGCACCGCGGCGCCAGCCATCTATATATAGCGGTAAAAATAGCCGGGCAGGAGAGCAGGAGCTGCCCGGGACCGGCCCCGCACCCAGAGGTCAGTGTGTCCCCCCCCGGGGAGGGTGTCCCGGTGCCGCAGCCCCGCCCGGGCNATCTCCTCGGGACCAGGCACCTCCACATCACCCTCCCCCTGCACCCATGGGCCCAGTGCTGTGCTGGATCAGGCCCTGAGCCCACGCCAAGGGCCAGGGCTGCTCACAGCCCCCCATGGCCCATCCAAGGTCGGTACCAGTGGTCCTGGGGCTTGGCACCCCCTGCATTTAAGGACCTCTTGGGCTCTGCACCCACCCAGACCCCTCAGGGGCCATCCCAGCCCTTCAACCCCACAGCACAGGTGGGACGTGACCCGGTGCCGGTTTCAGCCCGGCCGTACTTGGCCTCTGCCCTTTCTCGGCTGTAACACAACCTCATCAGCAGCCACCAGCTTGTTTGGCCATGGGATGCCCCATCCCAGCACCCTGCCCAGCCTGTTTGGGGTGACGTGGTGTAACCAAGCAGGTTGGGTGCCGCGGGGCTGGGCGTGGGCAGGCGGGGTGGCCAAATCCCGCCCTGAGATGATGGGGGTGCAAGGGGGTGCTGCAAGCCCTGCCCATGGGGTACCCCCTGAAAAACCAGCCCCCAGGGAGCTGGGGGGATGCTGTCTCTGTCACTCGGTGTCCTGGTGGCACCAGACAACCCAAGCTGGTTGACGGCTGCCAGGCAGCACCTCGGGCACGGGACTGTGGTCAGGGCAGGAAGCCGGTAACGTCACCGCACGTCACCCGGCACGGGGAAGCCCGGACCGCAGCCGGACGGGGTGGGTGGCTGCTGGGAGCCAGGTAGGTGATGGCCGGAGGAGCAGAGGCCCTGAGCTCCTTGTCTTAGGACAAGCTGGGACCCTTACGATCTGGCCCACAGCTTGGCCATGGAGCTGGATGCCAGCGTGGCAGGGAAGGGAGAGCTGTTGCCTCTCTGGATCCCAGCCCTGGGGACCCGTGTGTCCCAGTGGTGCTGAGGTATTCATCCCACTCTTCTCTCACAGCCTGAAGTGCGCCTGTGCCTGGACCACGGCAGCATGTCGACAGGTGAGTGCTCTGTCCCCCCTGCAGCCAACCCCTTGGTCCTCCTGCATCTGTCCCCTTGATCCCCTTTGCATCCAGCTTCCCTGCATCAATACCCCCTGTATCTGTCCCCTCAGTCCTCCCTGCATCCATCCCCTCTACATCCCCCTGTTCCCCTTGTATCCATTCCCCCTGCACGTCACCTCCATCCCTCTGCATCTGTCCTACTTACATGCATCCCCTCCATACCCCTCATATTTGCCCATTTGTCCCTCGCATCCATCCCCTCGGTCCCCTTCGCGTCCCTCTCTTCCATCCCCCTTCCCTCCCTTATGCCCCCCCCCATACATCCCTCCTCTCTGTCTATCCCCCATGTTCCTCCAGCCCCTCACGTGCCCCACGTCCCCTTGGTCCCACCAGCCACTTGGCTCCGTCCCCAAGCCGGGGGATCGCTGAGTGCCAGAGGAGTTGAAATTTCAGCCAGCTGTAATCAGGAGATGGGAAAGTGGCCCCAGAGCGGCTCGTTTTTATTTTTAGCTCTGCCTCCCCCCGCAGCGTCACACCCCAGCACCGCCCTGGGCCGGATCCTGCTGTGGAGGGGACCCTGCCCCCGGGTGCTCAGCAGGGACAGGGCGGTTAGTGCCACCAGCACATCAGCCACCGAGCCCAGGGAGCAATGCCAGGGCTCAGGGAGTGCCGTGGGTCGTGCCAGGCACTCGTGGCTGTGCCAAGCTGAGCCTGCCACAGCCCCCTTGGCCCGCTGGGGTGACAAGCTGGCCGCAGGGATGGATGTGGACGGTCCCCACCCATGGTGGAGCCATGGACAATGACTGTCTCCAGGACACCACACAGCAGTGGGACTCCAGCCCTGCGGCTGAGGTGTCACAAGGTCTGTGTGCTCAGCCATGTCCAGCCCGTCCTGCCCAGGTGATGAGGATGGGGGGGACACGCAGCTGCTTCCTTCCCTACCTTCTCCCCTCCCCGGGCTTTGGGATCAGTTCCCTCCATCCCCAGGGATGCCTGCCCCGGATCTGGCACCCCCCTGGGGACACCTTGCTCCTTGAGGGGCTTTCTGGCTTTTGATATTTATTTCTTTTTCTTTCTCTCCTCCAGAGAAACTCAAGCACCACAAGATCATCTTTGTAGTGGGTAAGTCAGTGTCTGGGTCCTGTCATTGGTGAGGTTGAGGTCACAGCCCAGCCCTTTCCCTCCCCACCTTTGGGGTGGGGGCTGCAGGGAGCAGCCGGTGCCCAGGGCTGGAGGCTGAGGCTGTGGGACCTCAGTTGTCCCCAGGCACCGTGAGGTGGCCATGGCTCCAACCTAGCTCCTTGAGGCCACAGTGGGGTGTGATGGAACCAGGAGGACACCTCTGGCTGTGCATGGGGTGGCAGCATCTGGGGTGCTGTGACAGTAAACACCTTGGGGGAGGTGTCCTGGGTGCCATCAGGCAGTGATGTCCTCAGTGCTGTTGGGGTGGTGGTGGCCAGGTGCCAGTAGTGATGTCGAGGTGCTGATGGGGTGGTGGTGGTGCCCGAAGTGCCAAGGGGATAGTGATGCCCCGGGTGCCATCAGGGTGGTGGTGCCCACATGCCAGTTGCCAGAAGCCCATCTCACACCCAAGCACTTGGCATCCCCCAGGAGCAGCTCTCCCCATCCATCTGGTGCTGGGCATGGGGACACCAACCCCCATCTCACCAGGCTCTGTGAACTCCTGGGGGTCTGTGCTGCTGCTTCCACGTACCCTTCCAGCTCTTTACCTAGGGCTTGGGGCATGTGTGACCCTCGTGTGACTTGCAGGTGGCCCCGGCTCGGGGAAAGGGACCCAGTGCGAGAAGATTGTGCAGAAGTATGGCTACACCCACCTCTCCACGGGGGACCTGCTGCGGGCAGAGGTCAGCTCGGGCTCGGAGCGGGGCAAGAAGCTGCAGGCCATCATGGAGAAGGGCGAGCTGGTGCCTCTGGTGAGTCTACGTGGGCCACCAGCTGCCACACAGCGGGACACAGACAGAGGTGGTTGCGGGGATGTGAGATACTACAGTGATGGTTGTCACATGGCCTGGGGACATCCCCATCCCTGCCACTAGAGGGGGAAGTTGCAGCACGGGTTGAGTTGGGTTGCTGAGTGTGGGGCATGTTGTCCCACGCCAGCCCTGTCAGCTCTGTCCTCCCCTCCCCAGGACACGGTGCTGGACATGCTGCGGGACGCCATGGTGGCCAAAGCAGACGTGTCTAAGGGCTTCCTCATCGATGGCTACCCCCGGGAAGTGAAGCAGGGAGAAGAGTTCGAGAAGAAGGTGAGAGCTCTTGCTGTGCCATGCCACCCACCATCCATGCAGAGGGGTTCCATCCAGTAGCAGTCTGGCCTCCTCATGCCGGTAAAGATCTCATCCCAACAGGGTCTAAACTGAGCGCTGCCTTGGGGACAGCCTGTGCTCAGGACATGGTGGCAGGGACATCTCTCCAGGTGTCCTCAGGCTGACAGAGGGTGACCACAGTGCCAGTGTGATGGTGATGGCAGAGAGCCAGGGCTTGGCCAGCGTCCCTCTGCCTTCCTCCGCATGGGTCTGAGGGCCACCAGGACACAGGGAGGCAGAGGATGGTGTGGGGTCATCTGTGACCATCTCCCCACCACCATCTCCCCAAACTAAACCAGACCCAAGCCAGCTCAGTGCAGTGACAACTGTGTCCCCTCTGCCCACAGATTGGGCCCCCCACGCTGCTGCTCTACGTGGATGCAGGGAAGGAGACGATGGTGAAACGCCTGCTGAAGAGAGGAGAGACCAGTGGGAGGGTGGATGACAACGAGGAGACCATCAAGAAGCGTTTAGAGACCTACTACAAGGCCACCGAGCCTGTCATTGCCTTCTACAAGAGCAGAGGCATCGTCCGCCAGGTAAGCTGAGGGGTGGCCAATGCTGGCACCCTCCAGTCCCATGGCTCAGGGCACCCATGGTCCCAGGGGAGGGGGATGGTGAATGGGGATGATGAGGGGAGGGGGAAAAAAATCCTGGCTCATTTGAGGTGAACTTGACCCCTCTGGTTCCCAACATGGAGACCCCTTTCAAGGATGGCCCCGCACCCCTTTACCCTAAATCAGCCCCAATCTCTTCACCGGCGGCCAAAATCCATCCCCTCGGGCGAGCCCCCCAGCTAACCCCTCCACACCCAGCTCAACGCCGAGGGCTCCGTGGAGGAGGTTTTCCAGCAGGTCTGCTCCCACCTCGACAGCCTGTAGCCAAACTCCCGTCCCGGTCCCCCCGGCGCTCCGGCAGAGACAGCGGAAGCGGCTTTATCCTGTTTTCGTGGACGGAGCCGCGCGGAGGAAATTTCAAGGACATTGTGTTTGACTCTTTCCCGTCTCTCCCCAGTAAAGTTCACTTTAATGAGCCCAGACTTTATCTTTTTCTTCTGTCGCAGGAAATGAGTTTTTCTTTCCAGAGGTTTTTTGTTTTTCTCCCCCTCGTCCCCCCCNNNCCCCCCCTCCCCAGCCCCTCTGGAGCTGATTAAGGGCAGGAAGCGGGTGTTTATCCCACCGGGCAGCGAGATGCTGCGCTCCGAGGAAGGGAGGGAGCATCCCGGCCGCTCGCCCCAGCTTCCCAATCCGTGGCTTGTGGGGAGTCTGTGGCTGCATCCTGCAGCCAGTCCTACTTGCCCTGATCCTGTCCCACTTTGCTGAACCCCCTGAGCTCTGGGTGTGTGTCCCTGGAGATGCAGGCAGCATCTGAGCCATATCCTGCACGTGCTTCACAGCTGGATCCAGACCCAACCCAGCTGGGAGGGGGATTTTCACCACTTTCATGCCTTGGCTTTTCACAGAATCATGGAATGATTTGAGTTGGAAGGGACCTTTCAAGCTCATCTAGTCCAACGCCTCTGTAGCGAGCAGGGACAGCTTCAACTAGAGCAGGTTGCTCAGAGCCCTGTCCAAACCCACCTGGAATGTTTCTAGGGATGGGACATCGACCATCTCTCTGGGCAACCTGGGCCAGGGTCTCACCACCCTCAGCGTCACAAATTTATTCCTTGGGTTTTTTGGCTGTCAGTTTTTGAGGCTACATAGTGGCTGCAGTTTGGTGTTTTGGGGTGGTACAATGCCCTGGAGTGGGGTGCTCCCTGCCCCACTGCACCTGGGCACCCACTGCCATCGGTGCCACCTCCCAGCTTAGGGTGCAGCCCTTTCCCTGGGGGCTGAAGGGCACACTGGGGACACCCAGCTGAACCCAGCTGCCAGGCTAGGTGTCCTCATGGGGGGGCAGGCAGAGTGGGAGTCCATGGGGAGAGAGTCACAGGGCCCCAGCAGACAGGCAGCTGGGGGTGCTGGTGTGGAGCATGAGGATTTGGGGGCTCCCATGTACCCCCAGAGCTGCCCAGGCACAACACCACAGCAGAGGGCCTGTAGTGGGGCTTGGGTTTACCCAGGCACAGTGAGGGCTGGAGGCAGCAGAGCCACAACCCCAGCAGGGCCCCCCACCACCCGCTTTGGGGCTGCTGGAATCTGGGCACAGAGCCAGGGGGCTGGGGGCAGCCGAGGCCACGGGGCTGGAGCAGAGGAAGGAAGTGAGCAGAGAAAAAACAAAATTCCCCAAGAAGAAAACCCAAACCCTCGAGGCTCCAACGTCAGCCCCGTGCCTGGGGGGGTGAAGGAGCCAGCAGCAGAGCCCCGGGCACTGCGGGGAGGCTGCCGGACAGGAAGGATGCGGCCATCCGGCCGGCACTGGGATGCTGCCAGCACAACCCAGCGGTGCTGAGGCCACCGAGCACTTGCTTCACACTGATGGGTATGAGGAGACAGGGGCAACAGGCAGTTCGGGATGCTATGGCCTAAAGCCCTACGGTGGGGAGCAGGGTGACCTGTCTTTCTTCTGCCTCCCCCTTTGGATATGCGTGAGCATGCCTCAGTTTCCCCAGGTGGTGAGCAGGGCGGTGGGGCTGGGAGGGGGATGCCACAGCGCCCAATGGGCCTTGGGAACTGCCCTCCTGCCCTGCACTGCCAATGGGTGCTCAGGGATGGGGTTTTAGATGCTGTTCCTCTGTCTGGAAAGCCTGAGGCTGCCCCATAAGCTGGGAGGGAGGGGAAGATGCTGTGCTGGGGCTGAATGGGGCACACTGGGCTGCACGCTTGGCCACCCCAAAACTACAGCCACCCTCTCATTTGTCACCCCGCAGCCACCACCATCCCAGGGTCAATCTCCAAGGGCCTTTTGCTCATCACCCTGTAGTGTCACTGCAGGGAGAAGGGTGTGGGAGGCCAGGGGTGCCTGTGCCTGGTCCTGGTCCCCATCCCCGGGTGAGCACCCGTCCCTGCGGTCCCCAGGAGATGGCAGTGCTCTGTCATGGGAGATGTCTGCTGCTCACCCCAGGGTCACAGACATCTCCGGGGACATCCTGGCTGGTAGGGACAGGCCTCGCTGTTTTCCCTGGCAGGTCCCCATGCTGTCACCTGCCCGTGGCTGTGGCTGGGGATGGAGACCACCCCCGGGGGTCTGTGCCCACCCCTGGCATGGGGCTCCTAGCCTCACCATTTGCTGTGTGAGGGCTCCCACCTTGGCACCCGTGGAAGGAATGGGGCAGGGGTGCAGAAGTGGCTCCCTGGGTGCCCCCAGCCACCTTCTGGCTCCCACCTCAGCGGTGCTTTTTTACCCAGGCAGCCCTGTCCTGGGGGATGTCCCACCCCAAAACCCGCCTGCCAGGCAAAGATGTCCAGGCAAGACCCCAGCTGTGGCCTGGCCAAGGGTGCAGGCAAGGCAGACAGCAGTGCTGGGGTGGGGGGCCTCCATCTGCCCATGGCCCCTGCGTGGGCATCCAGGGCTGTGGGGCAGTCACTGGCCTGGGACATGATGAGGTGATCCTCATGGCGTGCTGGCTGTGTGGGCTGAATGTCGGGGTGCCATAGGTTAGTCCCTGTCCCCATTGCCATCGGTCAGTCCCTGTTCCTATTGCCATGGAGCAGCCCCCATCCCCATTGCCATGGGGCAGTCCCCATCACCGTGGGCAGACCCCGCCTCGCTCTGCGGGCGGTGCCGTGCCACAGCAGTGTGCATGGGCACATTTTGGGGGGCGCACCCCACCCCAACAGCTCGCTCCTCCGTTCCTCAGTGCCACCCCAAGGCAGGGGGGGGCGGGTATCCCTGCTGACACCCACCCTGGGTGCTCAGGATGCTTCCAGCGCATCCCTCCAGAGGTGCTGTCCCGCACGGGGCTGTGGGGAAACTGAGGCACGGAGCATCCCGAAGCGGGGGGGGGAGTGTGTGTCCCCATTCCCCCCCCCCTCCCCGTTACGGGCAGCCTCCGCCC
>VYZX01004337.1:437269-453514 GCA_013401335.1 Brachypteracias leptosomus
GGGATGGGACCCACCGGTGGCTCTGTCCCGGAGGTCCGGGTCCCCAGGGAGGCGGTGGGGCTGTGGACAGAGGGGTCCCGGCTCTGTCGCTGCTGGAAGCCCCCGCGGGAGAGAAGGGGTGTTTTGGGGGGTAGGGAGGGACAGTCCCCCCCAGCCCCGAGGAGGGACACACGGCACAGCCCTGCCGCTCGTCGGGACCCCCGAAATCCAGCCTGCGTCACCGGGGCTCGGGAGGCGTCGAAGGTGCTGTTGCTCTGTCCCAGTCAAGACGACGGCACCAGGGGGGTCTGGGGTGGCTTCCGTGGTCCCCCGGCACCGTAGGGTGTGTGGGGTCAGCCGGGAGCTGGGGGTGAGGAATGGGGGAAAATCCCGTAGAGCCCCGTGAGGGCCGTGGGGAGGGAACTGGAGGCTCGTCCGCCTCCAGAGCTGTCGGGTTGGGAAACCCTAAAAGCCACCTCGAGGTCCTTGCGAAACTGTGGTTTTAAACTGGAATTTTAAGGGGGGCCGTGCCCGGGGACACCCGTGCAGGGTGGAGGGCAAGGAGCTGGGGGCCGCGACCCGTGGCCGAGGGAAAGGGAAACGGGAAGGCAGCAGAGACCGGGGTTGGCCGCGCTGCGGGTCCTGCTGGCTCGGTCCCTCCCAGTCACGGCGGGGCCAGCCCGGTGGGTGCTGCTGGGGTGTCCCCGGGCTCGGCACCCGCTCCCTGCCGCCTGTCACCCCGGTCACTGCCCAGTAGCTGTGCCAGCCGGTGCCCGTCTGTCCGGTGAGGTTGTGCTGGGCTGTGCCCCGTCGCTGTGCCGTACGGTCCCCATCCTGCGGGGATGTGCAGTAAGTGCTGTGTCCTGTGTAGCCGTGTGGTACAGTCCCCATCCTATAGCTGGGCCATGAAGTCCGTACCCTCTGTAGCTGTACCATACAGTCCCTGTCCTATGGCTGTGCCATGTGGTCCCCATCCTACATATATGTGCAATAAAATCTGTGTCCTATGTAGCTGTGTGATTATAGTTGTGCCATAAAGTCCATGTTCTCCGTAGCTGTGCCATCCAATCCCTGTCCTATGGCTGTGCCACACAGTCCCCATCCTACGTATATGTGCAATAAGGTCTGTGTCCTACATAGCTGTGAGATATAGTCCTGATCCTATAGCTGTGCCATATGTTCTTCATCCTGTGTAGTTGTGCTATAGAGGCCCTGTCCTCCCTGTCTGTGATGTATAGTCCTTATATCACGTAGCTGTGCCATCTGGTCCCCATCCTACACAGCTGTGCGATGTCATCTCTGTCCTGTGTAGCTGTGCCATACAGGCTGTGTCCTTTTTATTTGTCCTGTACAGTCTCCATCCTATATGACTGTGCCAGACAGTCCCTGCTCTATCACGGCTGTGCTATACGAGCTCAGTCCTATGTAGCTATGCCATATGATCCCCATCCTGAGTAGCTGTGCCATGTGGTCCCTGTCCTATTTAACTGCTCTATATGGTCCCCATCCCACACAGCTGTTACATGCTGTCCTATGTAGCTGTGTAATGCAGTCCTTGTCCCAGCTGTGCTATATGGTCCCTAGCCTATGTAGCTGTGCCATACAGTCCCTGTTAGACTTGACTGTGCCTGTATGGTCCCTGTCCTGCCTAACTCTGCCATATAGACCGTGTCCTGTTCATCTGTGCCATACCGTGCCAAACTGTGCAGCTGTGCATAGTCCCCATCCTATGTGACTGTGCCATATTGTCCCTGTCCTGTGTAGCAGTGTCATATGGTCCCCATCCTGACTAGCTGTGCTATGTGGTCTCTGTCATGCGTAGCTGTGCTATACAGTCCCTGTCCTGTGTGGCTGTGCTATATGGTCCCTGTCTGTCTACCTGGGCTACACACACCATGTCCTGTCTGGCTGCTGCCTCTCTGCCTCAGGGACCTGTGGAACTGGGGGTACCCACAGTGGGTGCAGAGATGGGGGGCTGGGGGTGCCCATGGTGGGCACAATGCTGGGGGGGGGTCTGACAGACACCCCATGCTTCCAGAGGTGGGTGACTTTGAGCCCCTACCCTGACAGGGTCTGATGCTGCTCACCATGGGGTGAGCACGGTGCTGGGTTGTCCCTTCTTGTCCCTGGCAATAGGCTGCTCAGCACCCAGCTGACTTAGAGGGGGACGGAATGACATGGCCTGTGTCAGCCTCAAAGCCTGGTCACATCCATCCTGAGCCCCAGTGCCACCTCCACATGGTCCAACAGCCATGTTGGGTGACAACCCCTCCTCAAGTTTGCAGCACAGGGTCCATCCCCGTTGCTGACCCGGGCTGAGACCGGCCAGCTCGTTACACAAGTGCCGAGGCGGCACAGCCGGATGCCGGGATGCCGGAGTGGCGCTCCCTGTCCCACGGGGCATCCTGCACCGCCGGAGCCACCCTGGCCCTGTGCCCCCCAAGCCTGGCACCCCTGGGTGTTGCTTTCTGCCCAGTGCCTTTGATCTGCTCCAAAAAACCCAGGACCCACGGGAGAGCCGTGGTGGGATGGTCCCTGCTCCCTGGTCTCAGCCGTGCCAGAGTAAGAGAGAGGGCAGGCGGCTGGAAAAACATAAAGGGGATTTTCTTTCTTTCTTCCTTTTAATTTTTTTTTCCCTTTCCTGGAGTACAAAAATAACAGTGCCCTTATCTGGTCGCCCTGGCTGCCCAGCTGAGCCCCCTTATCTGATCCTGACATAATGCTGGAGCCCGCTGCTGCCTTCCCCAGGGACAGAGGTGCCCGCCTGGCACCACTGCCCCACATCCCCTCCACTGGCATCCCTGCCCTGCACCAAGAGCCAGGCCAACCATGGCCCCCCTACCCTGCCTGACCTCCCTGAGGGATGCTGCCGGAGGTGTGACGAGCTGCCCGCCCTCTGCCCAGCAATGCTGGGGCCACGTGGCCGTGCCCGGTGCTGTCGGGGCATGAGTGGAAGGGAAGAGGGACACAGTCTGTGACGCTCAGATAAGCGGCTGTTTATCTTCCTCCTGATGCTGCCGGCCGAGTGGCCGCCGCTCTGGGGGGAGGAAGCGCCGGACAATAGGTGGGCCCAGGGCAGCGTCACCGAGGGGGTCTGTGCTGTGACCCTGCTGCCACAGTCAGGCCACGGCGATGGTGAGACACGAGCCAGGGATGTTGTGATGAGCGCGATGTGGCCCTTTGCCAGCTGCTGCATCCCAAAGCCTTGACAACCTGGAGCATCCCATCCTCCAGTCTCGGCTCCTGCGGGGACAGCTGGGTGGCCTTGGTGCTGAGCTCTGGCAGGGCTCTGTGCCTTGGTTTCTCTCTGGATGAGGGAGGGAAAGCCCCCCTGGGACAGGTCCCCATTGTGGCTGGGGCTCTGGGGGGCTCAGTGCTGGGGGAAGCCGCGGGGCACCCGCATTTTGTAATGGTTTGTACAGGAATAAATATTGCTGCAGTCTGTTGCCTTGGGCCCTGGCTCCAGGCTGCGTTTTTGAGGCTGGGCACTGGGTGCCCGTGGTGCCATTGCAGGGGGTCTCAGGCCCCTCGGGACCCCACCCACCCACAGTGGTGCTGGCCCTGGGGTGCTCAGGAGGATGCTGGAAGGGAATGAGTGTCCATGAATAGGGTGACCCCAGGTGTGAGCCTGCCCTGGAGCGGGTGGCAGCTGAGACCTCCCCAACTCGTGTCACCCCCCAGCCAACTGTCCTGGGATTGCAGGGCCTGGGGAAAAGATGAGACAGGAAGGGACAGAGTTCAGTGGTCACCTCCAAAGCAAACAGAGTCCCAGGGCTCCATCTCCCCATGGCTGAGGGGCTCCATCCTGCCCAGCTCCCCCCAGGACACGTCCCAGCACCAGGGCCAGCTCGAGGATATTCCAGCCACAGCAGGGCCGTCCAGGACAGGGGAAATAGCAGAGGCAAATGGGGATTTACAAGATCAGGCCTTCAAACTTCTGTTTGCACTCAGGATTTCCCTTGGCTCGCTCGCGCGCCACGCAGGGGGTTGGGGATGGAGCAAAGCTCGCACCTCGGCGCCCGTGGAGGATGAGCTTTACAGCCACTTCCATACCTGGGTTTCCCGCTTTCCTGCAGCACGGGGGGTGCAGGGGGGGCTTCCGCCACCGCCCCGGTGCTGGGGGCAGCCAGGCGCGAGTTCTGGCACGCGGCAGAGCCCGGCACAGACAGCAGATTTTTCCAGGCCGGATCCGAGGATCATTAACATGATTGAAGCGGGGGCTGGCAGCGGCAGACGAGCCCCGAGCACACACGTAGCAGATGGTCCCGTGGGTGTTGTGCCGGTGGCGGGGCCGTGCCGAGGGCACGGGGGCAGTGCCGGGGCTGGCGTTGCAATGCAGCCCCCGCCCGCATTGTGTCCCCCACCCTGTGTAGTGTCACCCCAAGTCTGGGCAGCAAGGACTGACAGTCTCTTGTTTTCCACCCAGACCCTGGGAGAGCCGAGGGCTGTAAGCTGCAGCCGGTGAAGACAAAGCCACCCGTCACCTTGTCCTACACCACCAGCGTGGTGCCTTGGGGCTGTGTCAGCAACAGCTCCTGGGGCAAGAGCCATGAAGTCCACATCCTCAACATCGAGTGGTCCAAGGTGAGAGAGTGGGGTCCCAGCACATCATCTTGGCGCTGTCACCCCAGCACTGTCCCCACCCTGCAGGGTGTCCCAGCTGTCGAAACCATTTCCCCTGACTCAGGCACAGCAAGAGGATCCACATTAACCTCTTCCATGGTGCCTTCACCAAGCTTCCCCTCCCAGTGCAGCCGTGGGTGTCTCTGGCCCTGATGAGGGTTTTAGAGGCAACTTTTCTACAGCCCACGTTGCCGGTGCCATTCCTGCTTCCCTGGGAAGGTGGCCCAGTCCCAGCTCAAGAGCAGGGCAGAGCCATGAGCACCCAATGGGGACCACACCTGGGAGGGAGGAGGGATGAAGGGATGGAAGGAGGGACAAAGGGAGGGATGCAAGGAGGCACATCACTTGAACGTGGCCAAGCCAGTATTGGCACAGCAAGCCAAGGGGTAATAACCACATTATGGATGCCCCAGGCAGCTTTCAGGTGAGGATGACCATAAAGCAGTGACAGGGCTGGGGCTGCATCCCCAATTGGTGCTGGTACTGGTGGATGGGTTTGCACTGCTGTGAGTTTGCACAGCTGCTCTGCAGCATGACCCAGCTCCTCTCACGCTTGCTGGGCCCCACCAAACCCAGCACCCAATTCTGGCCCAGCCCTGGGCTGCCCGGCGCCACGCTCCCCCCACCGCCACCTCCCAGCTCTCCCAGTTCTGCTTTTCAGGGACAGGCAGGAGCTGAGCCAAAAGCTGCTGGCAAGGGTGGGTTTTGCGAGGGCCCCTCTGCCCCAGTGTGACCTGGCCCTGGCACCCTGGCATTTGAACAAGCGGCAGGGCCGGGGGTGCCCTGAGGTTGTCACCGGCAACGTCGGGGGACACGCGCTGATGTCACGGCTGCGGCACCCGGCCCTGTGGCGCGCAGGGGGAGCCGGGCAGGGACACGGCTCCACTTATAGAAGAATTACTGGAAACCGCTTTCTATAAGCAGATCCCCACGATGCGAAAAAAAATAATAAAAAAAATAAGGTGCAAGGCGGCGTCGGGGCAGTGTCGAGACTCCCGCCGCTCGCGCAGCCGAACAATGGAGCCTTGCAAAACACGCGGCAGGAAAAACAGCCGCCGGCTCCTCCCCGACGCCCGGGGCCACCCGGGGACCCCGGCCACCCACGCTCGCCGTGGGGCCACGGCCAGGCCGGGATGCCCACAGCCCCATCCCGCCAGCCTCATGCCCAGCACCGGTGGCTGCCTCCACCCGCTGGTTGCCAAACTTAGCGCCCGCTGCTCCGGCCTCCCCAGACGGATTTCCGGCTAGAGGCCACCAAGCAGTGCTGGCCACTGGGAGTGCAGTGTGCCACTGCTGTGCCCACAGCACCCCTGGGCATCAGCACGGCTGGGACCAAGCCTGGAGTGGCTGCATGGGGCTGGGATGGGTCTGGGAACCTGCAGGGGAATGTCCCGGTGCCCAGGGTGGGGATGCACCAGTGCTCAGAGTGGGGATGCGCCAGCTCCTGATGTGGGGACACCCCAGTCCCCTGTGCGGGGATGCTGTGATTGCTGGTGTAGAGGTGCCACAGTTACCAGTGTGGGAACACACTGTGTCACACACCCTGGTGTCCGGTGCAGAGATTACCCAGTCCCTGATGCAAGGATGCCCTGGTTCCCAAGGGGCAGTGCCTAGACTCCAGTATGGGGGTGCCTTAACCTCCAGTGAGGGGATGCCACCATCCCTGAGGTGGGGATGCCCTGGTCCCTTGCTTGGGGGAGTCAGGGGGTGTTTTCCCCACTGGTGAAGGTACCCATCCCTCAGCCTGTCCCCTAAACCCGGCCACAGCTGCCTCTTGCATGGCTCACACTCAGGGCCAGCCCGAGAGCTGTCCTCACTTCCTCCAGCTCCAGGGGAAGGTGAGGTGGCCCAGGGAGGTGACAGCAACTGGGGCTCAGTGGCCTGGGTGGTGATACTCTCTCTCTTTGCCCCCAAGGCCCCTGCCGTCCCGCTGGAGGTGACTGTCACGCCGCGAGCCGGTGGCTGCACCCGGACACCGGTGCTGGTCCTCCTGTGCTCCAGCTGCCAAGCCAACATCAGCTCCCAGTGCCCGAACCTCATCATCCGCACCGTGAGTTCCACAGCCCCGTGCCAGGAGCAACCCTGGGGAGGGAGCCGGGCTGGGGCCATCTCTGGAGGCATTTGGGGGGGGTTCCTTGGAGGAGATTGGTTCCCCCCATTCCTGGAGACAATGCTCGTGGTGCCCCAGGGAGGAGGGGACGCACCCGGCGGTGCTGAGCACGGGGCTGGCCAGGCAGGGAATGACGCACAGGGCTGGAAAAAGCTCCCGTTTCCTCCAGCCGGCGAGAGGAAGGTCAGGGCTGGAGTTTGGCTCCAACAGGCTGGGCTGGGGACGGGCGCTTTGTTAGCAAAGTAAACCTCCTGCTTTGTTTGTGGCTAATAATAAAGTGGACCAAGCTCTCCGCGTGCCGCCGGCCGCCCACGTCGCTCCCAGCTCATGGCCCCAAAAACCCCCATTCATCCAGAGTGACACCCCAGCCACGATGGAGCCAGGGCTCCGGGGATGCCTGCCTGGCTTAACTTTAACCTGCACCCTCCATGCCAAGGACAGGCTTTCCACGCTTTCCCCTGCACCAGAGAGGGATGTGCCTTGCCCCCCAGCTCAGGCTCCCGCTCTCCCCACAGGATGCTAACCTCAGCTCAGAGACTAACACAACACAAGACACTGACCTGCTCAAGGCTATCGTCACGAAGAGGCTGCTGGACTGGGCTCGGACTACCTATGAGGGCATCACATCCTACAGTAAGCTGCAGGACCCCCGCTGGGTCCAGCTCCACCTTGGAGAAGGTGAGTGGGGCTGGCACTGGGGCACCGGGATGGGCAGCGATGCTCTTCATGCTCCCAAAGGGTGACAACCCACCAGGGTGAAGCACGGCCCTGGGGGAGATGCTTTGGGGACCAATGCCTCTGGACCCCAGCATCTTCCCACCCACTGAGTCCAGTCTGGCTTTGATGACCACACCCCCCCCCCCCTCACTTCTGCAGACAGCAGCAGCCCTGCAGACTGCGATCCCCAGGAGCATTTCAACGCCAAGCTGCACCTCAAGACTGAGGTCCTCTTCCACGGGATGAAGGGCTGCTCGCGGGAGGATGCCCAGAGCACCAGGGCTGCCCACATCATCAGCCTGCAGCCCGGGCCCAGGTACTGAACCGTGCTGGTGGTGGGATCACTGGGGTGGCAGGACAGGTGGTGGGAGATGTTCAGTGTCTCATAGGCAGAGCCACCCATCCCAAGGCAGGTACGGGACCTGCCAGTGTGGGATGCTGATGCTGGGGTGGGGAATCTCATGGTTTCGCAGCTCCCCCATCACAAAGGTGAACCTGACCCTGACCTGTCCTGAGAAACCTGTGAGAGAGCAGATCCTCATCCTGCAGAGCCAGGCCAACCCCACTTGGTTCCTCTCCGTCAACAAATGCCACATCCAGCTCCTGGTAGGGCTAAGCGGGACGGGCTTCCCCCCCACCCCTGCCAAGGGGGCTGCCAGATGCCCAAGAGATGTCAGTGGGATCACTGGGCATGGGGAGGTGGCAACCCCCTTGCTACAAGCCCTACTGATGGGGATGAACCCAGAAGCCATCTCTGCCTTGGGCGTCCCCAGCTATCCCCATCCCTGCTCAGCCCTGTCCCTGCACTGTCCTCCCCCCTGCTGTAGGTCTCTGGGAATTATGAGCTCTCACATTTGTCATCGCCACTGATCCCTGGGGAGAACCTGCCTGACACGGAGCAGGGGCTTGTTGCCAAAGCCTTTGAGAAGAACTACAGCATCATTGCCTCCTATTCTGCCATCCCCACCAGCACCCACATCCACCTGGATATCCAGGAGCATGGTGAGGCCCTCAGCACGCCAGGTCTGGGGGAGATTGTGGAGGTCCCACCACCCTTGCTCAGCCCCCTCCATCTCCCCATCCCGCAGAGACAGACAGGAGGACAACTGCAACTCCCAGTCCCCTGGTCCCCACCAGCATCCCGATTCCTAACATGCTGCTGCTCATGCTCAAGCCCTGGAAATGCACAGATGAAACCATGGAGATCATCATTGACAGGACCCACTTGCAGGTGAATGGTTGGGGGGGTTCCAATGCCTTCCAGCATCACCCAGGAAGGGGGTCACATCCTGCTCTGGGTGCTCAAGGTGGGTGGCATGGGGCTGTCCCTAACTGCTGGGTGACTGCTGGGTGCTTTTCTCTCAGCCCATCAAGGACCTGGTCAACATCACCCTGCGGGACATCAACTGCCAGGCAGAGAAAAACGCCACTCACTTCACACTGAAAACCCCCCTCAGCCACTGCGGCACCTCGCTGGAGAGCAGGGGCCAAGCCAACAACGAGGTGAGCTGGGGGGGAGGCTGGGGTGCTGCCCCCACCCCGCTGATGTCCCATGGGGGGCTTCAGTGATGCCCAGCAGAGCTGCTTGGGAACCACCTTGCTTTTGTATGGCTGGAAATACTCGGCTGCAGCCAAGGGCTGAGCCCTGATGCTGTGCCTGGGTGTTGCAGAGATGGGGAGTAGGTGGGGGGGGTGAGACCCCCATCCCACCCCACCCCATGGTAAGACTGCTCCCATCCCAGAGGGGACAAAAAATAGACCCTGGCAGTGGGGACCTCTTTGCTGACCCAACCTTCCCCACTTTCTTGCAGCTCATCCTGAACCTGGCCAACGGTGCAGAGCTCCGGAGCATGCGGGTAAGAGTCAGGTTTCCCAGTGGGACCCTCAGAGCAGGGTGCCAGTGCCATACTGGTTGGGTGCTGGCTGCCAAGGTGGGGGTGGCCTCAGCAGTGTCCCCGCTTGCAGGTGGCCTTCCAGTGCAACATCCCACGGGAGCTCTTCCTACGTCTCTTCCCCACTGCCGCCTTCGAGGGGCCACAGACAGAGCTGGAGGTCAACAAGGAGGTCTTTGTGCAGGTACCACCACAGGCTCAGTGCCGGGCTGGGTGTCGGGGGGTCCAGCCATCCCCAGGTGACTCTGACAGTGTGTCCCCCCTTTCCCTGTCACGGCAGGCATCCATGCGGTGGGAGGACCACCCGGCCGACCTGCAGCTGAAGGAGTGCTGGCTGGTGGTGCCGAGGCGGGAGCCGGTGCTGCTGGTGCAGGGCGGGGAGGCGCGTGGTACAGGGGTGGCCGTGCTGGAGGGTCCCCCCAGTAGCCATGGAAGGAAGGTCTGGCGATTCCGCTTCACCTACACTGTCCCCGAGGGCGGCCGCGTCCCTTTCTCTGCCTCCCTCAAGTGCAAGGCCGGCTTGCAGGTCAGTGTAACCCTCCCCAACCCCATGGTGCCACCACCATGCTGGTCCCCACCATCGATGCCAGCGTGGTTGGGTTTTTCTCACGCTGCTGGGTGGTGGAGCCCATCCAGGAGCAGCATCCCTGGGGCTCCCAGCCCTGTCCTCCTGCCAGGGTGTGGGGGTCCCCTCCTCTCACCCCCAACCTCCACCTCTGCAGAACAACACCATCTTCGAGAAGGTCCTGGAGGTGACAGTGAAGGAGAGCTGGCGGTCTCCCAACAGTAAGTTTGGGGAGGGGAGGAGGCTGGGGCAGGAATGGGGGTGGGAAGAGGCCCTGCCCCAAGCACAGCAATGCTGATGGCCTTGTCCTCCTGCAGGTCATGGGCTGGGGCTGGCTGCCGTGCTGGGCATCACCTTTGGTGCCTTCCTCATCGGGGCACTCCTCACCGCTGGGCTCTGGTACATCTACTCGCACACCCGTGAGTCTTCACCACCTCTGGGGACCCTCGAAGTGGGACAGGGGTGGAGGGAGGAGCCACATGCATGTGCCTTGCTGGGTTGCCCGTGTCCTGCCCCAGTCCAAGGGCCCCTGGCTGAGGTCCCCAGGAGAGCCAGGGACCAGGCTGCTGTGCTGCTGTCACCCTTCTTGGCAATGCCACCGGGGGATAACCCCACTCAGGGCGGCCACAGCTTCCCAGGCTCCCCTTGATTGCCTTGGGGTCTCCTCCACCACAGCCCTCCCTCCCGCTCATGGTGCCACCACCATCTCCCACACCCACCTCCACCCCTGGGGCTCACAGGGCAGCTGAGGAGCGATCTGGGAGGGTTCATGCATGAGGGCTGGAAGATCCCATGGGGACGAGCCGTGGCCACCACCGGCCACCCTGAGCCTGGTTTCCCCTTGGTGTTTCTCCCCCCGGTCCCCGGCGTGAGCCAGGTCCCATCTCCAAACTGCAGCCAGTTTCCAGCACGGCACCGGCCTCTGAGAGCAGCAGCACCAACCACAGCATCGGCAGCACCCAGAGCACCCCCTGCTCCACCAGCAGCATGGCCTGACCCCCCGGGGCCCCCCCGAGTCCTCGGCCCCATTAAGCTGTTTTTTATCCCCCAAATCTCAGGCTGAGCCCAGGGGGGGGCCTCCGTTACTCATTCAGTGAATGCTTTGGCCCCCCAAGGGCAGCCCATGCCGGGGGTGGGGGGCACTCTGCAACCCCCCCCCCAAGGAGGCGGAGAGAGCAGCTATTGCCAGAGCCCCCCCGGAGGCTCCCCATCAAATGGGGAGGGGGTGGCCCAAAAGTGGGTGCCCCCAGGACGTGCCCCAGCACCTGGGGTGACCCCTGCACCCCTCCTGCAGCCCCCCAAGAAGGCAGTGGGCAACACTGGGAGCAGCAAGAGGTTTACTGGGGTGAAGGGGTGCAGGGCTGCCCCCCTGTGGGGCAATGGGCAGAAACCACTCCCCCCCAGCTTCCCGTCCAAGTTACAAACTCTTATTAATAATAATAAAAATCTCCCCTATGTTAAATTAGTCGTGCCCCAATACTGAGCCTCGCTGTGGCTTAAGGCTCCCACCTACCACCCCCCCCCCACGGTGCTGGGACCCCCGCACAGCCTGGGGCAGCCCCCCCAGAGCCTGGGAGGCCCCTCATCTATCTCACTAAGGGCTGGGGGCCTCCCCCCATGGCCAGTGCCCCTGGTAGGAGGGGTGGGGCACAGGCAAAAGGCACTGGGGTGAAAAGGGCCGAGTCGGGATGGGGTTGGGGGACCCCGTGTGTGTCCCCCCCCCAGGCACCTCCAAGCATCGTCGGGGGCAAAACCGGCACTTCAAGTAAAAAGAGGTGCAAAGCCCTGTGTGAACCCCCCATTACTGGGAGAGCTCAGGGTCGAGCAGCCGGAGGACCCCCCCAACCAAGTGCAGGCTGCCAGTGACCAGGACGCGGACGGCGGCCGCCTCCCGCAGCAGCACGGCCCCGCTGCTGGCGGCAGGGTGGGGGTGAGCCCCCGTGCCCGTGGGGGCTGCCAGCCGGGGGTCCCGGCCCTGGGCCACCCACCGCAGCGCCTGGGCCAGGCACGGGAAGACGAGGGCTGGGGAATTGAGGGGTCGCGTGGCCGGGGGCACCAGGAGAAGGGTTCCTCGGGCAGGGGTGGGTTGCAACAGCCCCCCTGCCCGCAGGGGGGTCGGGAGCCAGGGGTCCTGCCCCCCCTTCTCCTCCAGCAGCCGGGTCCATGTCCGCTGGTTCTCCAGGCAGCGGGTCAGGGCGTTCTCCAAGGTCACGTTGAAGTTTTGCTGGTCTGGGAGGGGTGGAGATGGGGGTCAGGGATTAGGAGTGGGCCGGGGAGGGGTCAAGGATTAGGGGGAGGCCGGGGGAGACCCCGGCTCCCCGGCACTCACCCACATTGCTCGCCATGGACACCTCTGTGAAGTTGGGGCAGAAAACAGCATAGTCGAAGTGGCAGGGCTGTGGAGAGAGGGGGGGGTCAGTGCCGTGGGAGCCTTCAGCACACACCCATGGGATTTCCACTGGGACCAGTCCCACACCAGTGGGGTTACAGGGATTTGGTCCAGGGAGGGGGTGACCTGAGTTGTCCGCCCTGCCCCTGGGGCTGTGAGACCTTTGGCAGGGGGCCACCAAGGTGGGATACAACCAGGGACAGTGGGGTGAACACAGCAGAGTGGACAGACAGCAAAGCAGGTCCAGCACAGGCAGACAACCCAGTGACCTCCCCACCGTGCTCCCCAAAACCTCACCACCAGCAGCTTGAGCAACGCTGCCGTGTCCCGGTCCCCTGTGGCGTTGAAGAGCAGCACACGTACCTCGGAGCCACTGCAGGGAGAAAGGGCGGGTGGCCCATGTCCCATGAGGACCCCCAGCACCACCACCATGCCCCATGAGGACCCCCAGCAGCACCACCACCCCCAGCACCACCACTGTGCCCCATGAGGACTCCCCAGCACCACCACCATGCCCCATGAGGACCCCCTCAGCACCACCACCATGCCCACCCCCATATGTGTCCCCTTCCTTGTGTCCCCTCCTCACTCATGGGGCTTGTCCTGGCTGAGGGCAGCTTGGCGGAACCAGCGGACGCAGGCCTGAATGCTGCTGGTGGTGTGGGCTCCATCCAGGTACCACGTCACGGGGCCACGGGGCAGCACCTGGGTCCGACCCAGCCATTCTGTGTCCCGCAGGCCTGTGGTGGGGGGCACAGGGCATGGCTGGGACACCCACACCTCCCTCCAGCACTGGGACCCCCATGGGGGATCAAGTGCAGGGCAGGCAGCCCCCTCAAGCCCCATGACATGGTAGGGGGGGTGTCCTGGCATGGCCATACTGTACCTTGGACCATGGCATCAGTGGGTCGAAAGACGGGCGCCAGTGGCACCGTCCTCCCCGCCAGCGCAGTGCCTGGTGGCACCTCCATCAGCTCGCCAAGACCTGGAGGGGATGGGCACCCCGCTGAGACCCGAGGGCCATGGCGGGGTCCAACACCCCCATCCCTGTCCCTCCCTCAGCTTACCCTGGCAGCCATGGCGCTGCAGCCACGTCCGTGCCAGCTGCAAGGCCAGGGCAGCGTTGGAGCGCTGGTGGGCACCTGCCAGCCCCAGCTCCAGAGCCTGGTGGCCTCCCTCGAAGGCATCCAGCTCCGGGCAGAGGTAGAGGGGACACTGTGGGGAGAGCAGGCTGAGCCCCCCACCATGGGGTACCCCCCATCCACCCTCCCCTGCCACCCAACTCACCTCCCGTTCCTGGGCTCGGTCCCTCAGCACCTCCAGTGGCCGCTCAGGCTGTGCCACAGTGAACGCTGGCACACCAGGCTGTGAAGGACAGGGGTGCTCAGGGCCATGGGGGTGTTCAGGGCCACGGAGGAGCACACCCCAAAACCACAAGATGGGGGAGAACTGAGTTTCCTACCTTAAAAATGCCCCCCTTCTGCCAGGCGATCTTCTCCATGGTGTCCCCCAGGATGCTGGTGTGGTCAATGCCCAGGGAGGAGATCCCACACACCACTGGTGCCCTGGGGATGCAGCATGACAGTGTCCCCACTGTCCCCCCACCATGGGGACACCAGACCCTCACAGTCCCAGGGGACGGGCTCCTACCTGATGATGTTAGTGCAGTCGTAGGCGCCGCCAATACCAACCTCCACCACCGCCAGGTCCACCTAGGGACACGGGGACACTGGATCCATCACTAGGTCACCAGCTGCATGTGTCCCCATTGGTCTGGGGATGCAGGTGGGGCCAGGTCCCTGCCACCACCCCTCCAAACCCGTGTCAGAACACACACCCCACTTGTGTGGGGACATCCATGTGGCACAGGGTCACAGCCATGACAGCCTGACCAATGCAAGTTCTGCCCTAAATGGGGGCTGGACCTCACGTTTTCCACCTCCCCGAGGTCCCCACCAACGTGACACCCTCCTCACAAGCTGGAGGCCACCACCACCTACCTTCTCCTGTAGGAAGACGTGGAAGGCCATGATGGTGAGGAATCGGAAGTACGCTGGCATGCTGGCATGCGGTGGGTCCTGCCGGGCACAGCGGGCATTAGGGGATGGCATGGGGCATCCCAAACCAACACTGGGGCACACCGACCCAGGGGGTGGTCCCTGAGGGAAGGAGCAACCCCCACAAGCCCCATCACTCCCACCTTGGTCTCCTCCAGGCGGTTGTAGACCAGCCAGAAGTACTTGCTGAAGAGCTCCTTGCTGATGGGCTGCCCATTGATGCGGATCCTCTCGCGTACCTGCACCAGGTGAGGGGAGCTGGGGGGGCACAGATAGGGGCGCACGGTCAGGCGTGGCACCACCAGACCCTCCTGGCCCCACCAAACCCTCCTGTCCCCCTTCTGCTCACCTGTAAAAGCCCGTCTTCAGCCCATAGCTACGGAGGATGCACTCGGTGAAGGCACAGGCCGAGCCCTGGGGAGATGACACTGTTAACACCCCCTGGCACCGGGGCAGGGGCAAAAGGAGCCAGAGATGCTGGCGAGCCCCCTTTGTCCCCCCAAACTCCCCCGGACCCAGACGCTGCCCGCCCACCTCACCTTGCCCTTCGTCCCCGTGACGTGGATGATGTTCAGTCGATCCAGGTCCTCGACCTGCCAGAGGTCAACAACCCTGTGAGACCCCCGCAGCAGCCAGTGCCAGGCATGGCAGCACCACTGCTCTGGGCTGGGGAAGGGGGGGGGGATGGGACAGGGATGGGGACACCCTCCCTCACCTTCAGCCCGCTCCTCTCCAAAAAGCCCCTCATGGCTTCCAGCTGTGCCCGGGGGTCTCCGCGTTCCTGCTTCACCTGCTCCAGGTAGCTGGCGTTGGTCTGCAGGGTATTGAGGGTCCGGATGGCGTCCTGGAAAGAACCCCGAGGGCAGTGAGGATGGTGCCCATCACCACGACCTCAGGGCTGTGCCCACCCTGGGGGCCACCCCGCCCCGTGCCCACCGCACCCCAACCCACCCAGTTGGGCTCAGTGCCCTCGTCAGTGCCCGTGTCCACCCAGCTCGGCAGCATCTCCGCCATGGCCCCGCGGGGACGAGCCGGTGGCACTAGAGCAGGGACACCGCGGGGATGAGCTTACCGGCGGGGACAGCCCGGCCCACCCCGGGTGCCCCTTGGCCCCGTGGGGCGGGCACGGGGCAGCCCAGCGCCCAGCACCCCCCCCCGCCTCGGGGTGGCAGGACAAGGCCGCGGGCGGTGCTCCGATGCCCGCCCCGCTGGGCTTTAATTAGAGGCGCAAACGAAGCGAGGGAGCCGCACGTGGATGGTGCACGAGGGACAACCGGGCCGCGCAGCCACGGCCAATGCCAGAGGTCACCGGTGCCACCGGTGCCGCCGAGGCCCCCCAAAGCTGCGTCCCCAGGGACGCAGACCTGGCCCTGGCACCTCCGTGTGCTGTGGGGGAGACCTGGCACGGGGTAAGGCCCCGACCCCAGTGAGGGGACACCCCCCGAGCAGCTGGACCCCGGCCAAGCAGACAGCGGCGCGGGCACCGGTGACGCTTGTGGCTCCGGTGCGCACCGGGCAGGAGCGGGACGGCTCCCGCCTCCCAGGGTCCCCAGCACGGGGACCACCGTGTCCCTACGATGTCGCAGCCTCGGCCCGGGATGCACCGTGGCTGTCGGGCCGGCTGCCGCCATAGGTCGGGGACATCCCGGTGCTGCCACCGGTCAGGCACCGGCCGTCGCCAGCGGAAAGAAGGGCGGGATGGTGAGCAGCGGCTGGCACGGCCCGGGGCTGCGGGAGGCGGGGCTGCACGGTACCGGAGCCACTTCGCCGTCCAGCTCCTGCCATCCCCGCCCACCCCGCAGGTCGCCGACCCGTGGCTTGGCAAAGGGAGTGCCGGTGACGGGATGCCCCGGCCCCCCGGGCGCAGCCCGGCGGGGTGCAGCCTCCCGGTTCCCCGCCGCCACGGCCCAGCC